>CM051260.1:44804266-44861766 GCA_027921565.1 Artemia sinica | reverse complement strand
AAGATCAAGCACATCGAGACTAATTACGAAACAAAAAATGAAATAGTATATAAATGTCACAGACTATTTTAGAGACATGCACCATAAAGCATATAAAATCAACTTGAAGATAACAAATAATTACTTCTCTACTAAAAGTAATACTGATCCCCCTCCCCTTTTTTTTCAATTTTGCAAAATACTTCACTGACTATTTTAGAAAAAAAATTATTTAAAAAGTAAAAATAAATACACATACAACATGAGTATATTTTGCAACAGTTTTCCTCGCAAAAAAAGTTTCATTGTAACACTGATGCTAATTTTTATGCAGAATTAAAAACTTTAATCGGAGACTTTTCATTGTTTTGAGAAAAGAAATTATTGGAACTTTTCAGATGTTTCGTGTAAAGTTTTTAAGTTAAAAATGTATTATTTATAAGATTCGGGTGGGCTGACTACTTTTTTATCAATCTTCTAATTTCTAGGAAGTTTTACCAAATGCAAACAAGCATGTTGGATTAAAAATACAACTGTTGTCCGATCTTTATAGCACTCAAGGTTTAGCATTATGAGTTTCTTATTGCTTTTCTTTAACACCAAGAACACACACAAGAAAAGCTTCAAACAATCATTACCAAAAATAGAAAAGCATAATTACTTGTTTGAATTTTGGATATAAAATGGTATGCAGAACATTATTCAAGAAAAATTATTTGTTTTTAAGTTAATGGTCAAATTTCGCAACGCAAACGTCAAAATTACTACGCAAAAAAATCTGAGGGAAGAAAAATATCACGGCTACACTTTCCAATTCATTGTAAATATATACTTTTTATAAATCACTTCATCTAACCTAAATAGTCTAAAACTGTCCCACAACATCAATTATTCATAAGTAATGCTCTGCAGCTAACGGTTAAAAAGATACTATTCGTATAAACAAAACTCAGGTATAGAGAAAGTGAAACAGACAACAGAAGCTTACTATTTTCTTTTTAATGTCCGAGAAAAAAATGCTAACCTACTTCATAGTCTGTACAAGTAGCGAGACAAAATGTCCTAACTTCAAATGTAAATTTCTTAAGGAATTTGCAACGTTCTAATCAAAAGAACATAAAAAATTTAAAACCATCAATTTTCCAGAACAAAATCAAAGATGATGTTTTGATAACTCAATAGTATTAACAGCTAGCAAGACAAAACTGTCCTAGCTCCCAAGGTAATTTTTTAGAGAATATGTAACACCAGGCCCGTTCACAATATGAAATCAATACCTTCAATCTTCATCGCAGGAATCTTCTATACCTGCGATCAAAAATAATGTGTCCTTTCTAGAGTTCTTCAGTTTGATTCCGGAAATAACAACCTGGAAATTCTCAATTCTAAAATTTTCAATTTCTTTCATTAAATTTTCAATTATTATCGATTTTTTTTATTTTGAACACATAGAAGACTTAGCCTGAAACGGCTAGAACAAGTCCAGCTGCAATCCGGCCCAAAGGGGAAGAGATTGAAGCAGGGTTTTCAGGAACCATTTCATTTGCACGTCTACCAGACGGGTTTGCCATATTTCATCCAAACTTATCAAGAAGCAAAATCTAGTGCCCTTGTTGTGCGTTTGAGGTGCTCGGACACAGATCAGCCTCTGCTAGGGTGCAGGCGAGGGTCCTTAAATTCTTGTAATCAGGACATCTTCCCGGAAGGTCCACCACATCTTAACTAAACTTGGTGGGAGTAAGACGTTGCGGTCTGCTTATGCCTTTTGAAAAGCAGAATTCCTACACTACCTATTTGGGGCGGAGAATGGTATGGAAGCGAGCTCTAAATTCTTATCATTGAGACATCTAACAGAAGAGGCCAGTGCCAACTACACTTCACAGGTAACTCACCCACGCAAAATACTGGACCACCATAAAACGAAGAAAATACAAGTTAAATTTTTACCTATATAGTACACAGTCTCTCCACAATATAACAGAAGATGTGTGAAACGTTCCCAGAACAAATGATATACATAAAAATACTGCATAGTGTTTTAATTTTGCAATCAAACTGAATTGATTTGAAAGTTGTATATTGATTAGAGCAATACCAGTTGGTATAAAACGATTGAAAGTCATTGTAACAAAATTTTACCGTGTTTTGGAGTTCTATCAACGTTTGCTTCGTTTTGGGATTCGTTTGAGGATCCTTGGATCCTCAACGAATCCCACGAGGGGATCCAACGAGGATCCCATCGTTTTCCACATGTGGATTTAACAACATCTTCGTAAAAAGATTAATTACTGGTAGCCATATTAATCTTAACTAGACCTAGTTTACCTTCCTGGAGGGCATGAAGTTAGCTAATACTGGTCCTATTGCCCATACCTCCAAAGTTGTATTTTACACATCTTTGAATTTGGGATGATCCAGGGGTGAAAAATCTTCCCACCTCACGCTTTCAAGCCTAGATGATACGCTGGATAGTCCCTCAACATAAAAGGCGTATTATATCTCATTGAATTAGGATGGTTAATAAGTACAAAATTTGCCAGACTCGCAGATTTCAGACTGGGCTTAGGAACTGACTCCCTTAAAAGGCATGTTATGCTTCATTTGAATCAGGAAGATCCAGAGACTATAGATTTGCCCGTTTCATGGGGACCAAAACCCAAATAGAGCCCCAAGAAGTCCCCTTCTGAATTTTACTACGGATTATTTTCACGAGGTTGAATTGTTCGTGGATCGATGTGAGCCCGGTCGAATTTTTCAGGGGTTGCTTCTGCAGGGTCGATTTTTGCTTTGACTGAATTTTATACCGTATTAAATTTTTTTGTTTCTTGTAAAGTTAAATTTTTTTTAGGTTGATATTTTTCTATTTGAGTTTTACTAATTCACATTGATTAGTTTACGTTGACCCGTTGGCAAGACTTTATGGAAAGATTGACTATAAGCAAAATGAATATGTTTCTTGTACAGTAAGTTTCCCGCGGATTGAGTTCTACTGGACTGAGCTCCAAGTTAAAACTTTGCTATTCGAATTTAGCGTGGGTTCAGCTGTATTCGGGTTGGGTTCTCCGGTCTAGGTTTTTAGGAAATTGTTAACAAGACTTACGTACAGATTCAATGTAAGGAACAAAAGTATTTCTGCTTGAACTACAGTACTATATATTTAACCACTAGATATTTGGCTTTTATCAAGCCATTGGTAAGTCCTTTAGAAATTGTACCATGCTTATAGTTTATAATTCTGAATAATAAAAAACTGGATTTGGAGTCACAGTCCTCATATACTTTAGGTTACTTTTTTACAAGTAGGATATATCTCCAAAAAGTTCAATGGAAAGGATAGAAAACAGACAACAAAAGAGAACCAACTGAATATACTTACGCATCAACTGAAGCAGTTTCCACTTTTGCATTGACATAATCGATTCCTTTCTCTTTTCGTCTGGCTTCAGCTCTGTCTTCATATGCTTCTTTTATCTGTATGTTTTCTGTTGGTTTCTGTATTCCGTATTTTTCTTTCAAGCGTCTCATTTCTTTTCTTCGCTGTTTTTCTGATGACTTCTTCCCCTCTAAAGAAAACATGTAATTAGAAACATAAAATAAATGCTACCACTTTTAACTGCAGACTAAAAAGGTAATGTACATGAATATGATACGAAAAAGAAAATTGGCCAATAAGAACTACCAATTTACCGGGTCTTTGTATCAGTAAAGTTTATTTTTGATTGATTACCGATGGAAATGCCCTAAAATATTCACCTAGGGGTATGAGCCATTCGCAAAACGATTAGGGTTTAGGGATACTGAAGACACTTCTTAACAAAAAAAAAAAATAAAACAGAACCTTAAAGCTCATATGGCACATGCTTCAAGCGGCAAACACTCTATAAGCTACCAAATCAAACACGACCCCCTCTCCTAAACATGCAACCAACATCCTTGTTGCCAATCACAGCCAGGTTTAGATGAAACCTGACAGGTGTGCTGATGACAAGAATTTAGGAGCCCCCCTTCCTTCTTTCTCTCAACGCTCGAATTGGTGCCGATTCACTACGTTGACTTTCACATTACACCAAGTTCGGTTCAAAGCCCACAACCGTCCTGATAGATGTTCTGATTATCATAATTTGCAATGTCATTCCTAACAGAGATTGGAATAGCTCTGAACTCCTCTGAAATGCCAAAAGTAGGACGATAACGATAAATTTTATATCGTGATGACAAAGGTTTAGGGTAGTAATGAAAAAGGAACTCCATTCTCTATGAATATATTTGGGGGGGGGGGAGAGGGGGGGGGGGCACAGACTCAAATGGAACAACTAGGACACTTCTCTTTGAAATTCCAGAAGATTCGTTAAGTTCTAACAGTGCTTCAGATAGACGTCTTGGTCGCGTCTATCTGAGGTTAAAAACAGATTGAAAAGAGTATGGACCCCTCAAAAATGCAAAACTAGGACACTTACCCTTACTTCTTAATAGATTTCACTGATATCCAATAATTATTTTATAAGATCTCTTGATGTCAAGAATTGAAGGAATCCTCCATTTCCCCTCCCCAGGAAAACCACATGGCTTTGAACTCCCTAAAGATACAAATAAGACATAAATCTTTCTTCCTCCCAAATCGGGTTGAAATCCTACAATCTGTTCTGGTGGATGCTTCAATGACAAGAATTTGCAGAACTGCTTCTATTCCCTCAGCACAGGACCCAAAATAAAGCCTAGATCCCTCAAAGGGCATAACTAAGACGACAACTCTTTCTTGCCCGCAGGATTGACTGAGATTTAGCTACCTTTTCTGGCAGATGTCTTACAGCAAAGAATTCAGGGATACCCTTTTCCTCCCGCCACATGAGTCTGGTCGTATCCAATCATTCAAAAGATCTTCTAGAAAACTTACTCTTATACCCCACCAAGTTAGTTTGAGATTGGATAGCCACCGATGTCATAGGGATAAGAACTCCTTTACCTTCCTCAGTTAAAAAAGTTCAAGCTCAGCCTATTTTACCTTCTTCAAGAAGGTCAAATTATGTCATAATCTCCCCCTCCCCCGTCTTATATAGGACACTGTTTAAGCATCCAACTAATTTTTGATTGAGAGTCAGAAGCCCCTTCTGGTTGACACCCTGATAAAAAAAAATAAACTAGCCCCCCCCCCCCTTTAACTCCCTTCACAGTGTCTACAATATGTCCCGTACTTTAGAGTTACAACTATACGACTAACTCTTTCTTCCAGTCTAGAATAGTTTAGAATTCGGTAACCCCTTCTAGCATTTGTGCTGACGACAAGGTTATGAAAAAAATCATCCTCTCCCCATTTATGGGTCTGATTGCTGCTAGACTTGAGTTAGTCTACTCCTGGGTTGGGCTGAAGCTTTACTTGCACTCAAATTTTAGGAAAATGAACTGAAACTAAAAGTTTTACAAAAAGGAAAAAGAAGAATTTGAGAGTTCGAGGTCCTCTTTATCGGAATTACATCTTGCAAAACTAAAATAGAAAAATGGTTCTGATCATGGAACCAAAGTCGCATCCAGGGGGGGGGGGTGTTGACTCTCCCACCCCTGCCCCACCCTCACCCCTGAAATTTTGTCCGACTTATAAAAACGTAGCAAAAATGCATATAGACAAATTTTTGATGCGTTTTTAAAGTATTTTTAGCCCCTTCTTCCTCCCCCGAAAAAATCCTGGATATGGTCTTGCTTGGAACTCAGAACAGGTACTCTTATGCTCTGCTCCAGTATGGGGCAACATGATCCTTAAGGGGGTTATTTTAGGAGCCAGGATAGATTAGGGCTTCCCTAATCTTTTTTCGGTATATCCTGTTCTCAGTTACCTGTTAGCATTCAGACAGTGAAGGTCTCCGGGTGTGAAATGAATTTGGATTAGCTACGTCACTTGCCCAAAGGACGCTGCTTGGATAAACAATTTGGATAATAAGTTTTGACTGATTGCGATTGCTAAAAGTGGGCCCTAAGTAATATCTGGATATTACAAATTACGGGCCCTTGCGAGTAAGTTTCCTTTCATGACTTTTTAAGGATTTTTTAAATTGTGCGGCATTATTGTTGAAAAAATAAGAGATGGCTACATCACTAACAAAAGAGCATTTTGACCGGCGAATGGATGAGTTAACTGCTACGATTTCGATGCTACAACAAGAAAATAAGGTGTTGAAGACTGAAAATAAGCTGTTAAAATTAGAACTGATTAAGGTGAAATCGTCTGCACTTCGAGTGGATTTACATACACGGAGAAACAATATTCTGCTTCACGGGATCGATACGCCAAATGAATCTGAAAATCTTCTTGATACAGTAAAAAATTTCTTCGGAAAAAAACTCGGTATTGCAGATCCTGATCAAATAGGTATCAGTGTTGCGTATAGGGTCAAAAAAATCCAACGCGTCTGATGATGGTGTTGGTCCTAGTCTGCGGAGCGGTAGGAAAAAAACAGTTGAGCCTATTTTCGTGCAGCTCAAGAATTATGATCGCTCATTGATTCTTAAAGAATGTGGTAAACTAAAGAAAACGGGCTACAGCGTGTCAACTGACTTACCTGCTGAATTAGGAAAGCGAAGAAAGGAATTATTGGCTCTCGGTTACAAGCTAAAAAATGCAAAGGGAGCAGAGAAGGTCAGTGAGACTCGTGTGGTCCAGCGTAATGTGAAACTCTGGCTGGAGACAAAAAAGTCAAAAAGCTCGCAGCAGTGGGTTAAATACGATGATGACTGTTTCGATCCGCTAAAACTGTTTGCCAAAAATGACCCAGAGGAGGCTGTTTCCGACCAGTAGTTTTGTCATTTTTTTTTTTTTCTCCGATATTTAATTTTTATGTACGTGATATCGTGAGAAGTTTTTTGAATTATTGTTGAAGCCGCACACTAATTCTGTTTTAAGTTGTATGGCAGTGAAGGATGTAAAGCGAAAATTTTGTTTTCTTCTTTTTTTGTTTCATATTTGTTCAATTTTCTTTTCTCTTTTTTCATGTTCCCAAAATTCAAGGTATCTAGTTTATTTTTGTTTCCTTTCAGTGTTCCATAAAGAAGTTCAATTGGGTATGTTCATTGTTTTTTACTCCTTGCTCTTCTGGAATTTTCACGACGGACCGCCGATTGCAGTTGGTAAGTGATGACTTTTTCTTCAGCTTCATCCCCGAGAGGTATCAGAGATTTTGATATAGATAGATTAAAGAATTTAGAAGAGTCTTATTTAAATCTCAAGCTTATTTTTGATCAAGAAATTGGTCAAGAAAATGATTTCCATTTGTTTGATGATAAAAATTTTCCTAAAAGTAAATATGTAATTTCTAATTTAATTACTGGGAGGTCTTCCGATTCTCAACTTTCGGTATTTCATTTGAATTGCCAAGGACTGTATTCCTCATTTTCTGATCTAGAGTCGACATGTCGGGAGCTTAGACCAGATTGTATAGGTCTATGTGAAACATTTATTACACAACAAACCGAAAGCCTTTTGGATATTCCAGGTTACACTAGCCATTTTCTCCACAGAAAACAGATGAAAAGGGGTGGTATAGCAATTTATATCCG
This sequence comes from Artemia sinica, assembly GCA_027921565.1. Classification (NCBI taxonomy): domain Eukaryota; kingdom Metazoa; phylum Arthropoda; class Branchiopoda; order Anostraca; family Artemiidae; genus Artemia; species Artemia sinica. Next base: position 44,854,242 of record CM051260.1, on the reverse strand, counting down.
CGACACACACACTGTTCAAATTAGGCAAGACCTTACACGAAATACTGAAGGAATTTTCGAGTCGTTGTTCTTAGAAGTATGGCTGTCCCCAAATAAAAAATTTATTGTGGGTGAAATTTATCGTTCTCCGTCAGGGTCAACGTCTCAGTTTATGGAACATATGGCTCAAGTTCTGGAGCTAGCGCAGTGTAAAAAAAAATGAGCTTATTCTCATGGGAGATTTTAACATTAACCTCAGTATTCCGCTAACGGCCGAAGCAGCAGATTTGCTAAATAATATGGCAGGTTCAGGCCTATATCCTGCTGTTACGATTCCGACACGGGTTACAGAGAGTACACATTCACTTATCGACAACATATTCAGCTCCTTGCTCCCAGAGTCAGTGGCAGTCCTCGTCAGCGACACATCAGACCACTTCCCCATTCATGCAACACTCGGCCTTTCAGAACCAGCTAAGATAAGGTCCCAAATCAACCCTATGTTACCAATTATATGTTTAACAGAGGAAAACTTGAAGAATTTAAAACAGGAACTAGAGCAATTAAACTGGGATAACGTAATGGAGATTCAAGATGTAAACGAAGCATTTGGGTCATTTCACTCGACGTTCATGGATGTATACAGTAGATGTTGCGTGAGAAACCCGAGAACTAATAAACGAAAAAAAGACCAGCCAATTAGCCCCTGGATGACGGATGGTCTTCTGGCCTGTGTGAATAAGAAAAACCACCTTTGGGGAGAGTATAGACGCTTTCCGAGCTTAGCGCGGCTAGAGGAGTATGAGCAATACAGGAAAGTCCTTCGGACTGTGTTACGAAGAGCAAAGCGTGGCTACCTGCAGCAAAAGCTGACGGAAAGCGGGAAGGATGGTCGAAAAGTTTGGCAAATTATCAACTCGGTTCTACGGCCAACCACTAAGTCTTCCACATTACCAGCGAAATTGGTCATGAATGATGAAGAAATTACAGAACCTACACAGGTTGCCGCATCGCTGAGTACATTTTTCGCAAATATTGGCGATACCACAGCAAATTCCGTCGGGATACCATCTAAGTCATACAAAGAATACCTTGGCCAAAAGTGTATGAAATCAATGGCAGTGAGTCCTGTAACACCAGGTGAGCTCGAATTACTCGTAAAAAATTTGAAGGGCTCTTCTGCTTCAGGTTTCGACCTGGTCCACACAAAGGCACTGAAAGCAGTAGTGAAGACCATTGCTGAGCCGCTAACTTACCTTGTAAATCTTTCATTAGATAAAGGGGTTTTTCCTGAAATGTTAAAAAAGGCAAAGATAATACCTCTTCACAAAGGTGGAAGTCATACAGACACAGAAAATTATAGACCAATCTCAATCTTATCAGTTTTCTCGAAAGTCTTTGAAACGCCAATGAAAAACCAGCTTTACCAATATTTAGATGCCAAAGGCTTTTTTAACAGCCGCCAATTCGGGTTTAGGGCTGGCCATTCAACCGAAGACGCCCTTACTTCACTAAGTTTATTCGTAAACAGAATCCTAGATTCGGGTGCTTTACCTGCAGCAGTGCTTCTAGATATTAAGAAAGCGTTTGATAGCATGCACCACGAAATATTACTAGGAAAGCTGGATCATATTGGAGTTCGTGGCCAAGTCCTAGATTGGTTTAAGTCTTACCTGGAAAATCGTCGAATTTACACAGGAAATGACCATACAAATGATGTCGTAGTTAATTGCGGGGTGCCACAGGGCTCTAAATTGGGACCGGTATTGTTTCTTGTTCACGTAAATGATCTTCAGCAAGTACTGACTCCTGCAAGTCGTAGCCCTTATTGCTGCAAACTATGTCACCCACAAACGACGCCGGGGTCTATAGTAGAAGCCGAGGACGAACTAACGGCATTTGCGGATGATTCACTTATGGCAAGCTCAGAATGGAACATCAAGTCTCTCAAAACGAAGCTACAAGACATTCTTGAAGAAACGTACCTCTGGATGGACGCAAATCGTCTAGTCATCAACATTGACAAATCGAGTGTTTTATTTTTTTCACGTATAGATTCGCTGGCTCCTGATGTGATTGGTATTGAAACCTCTCGTGGACTTATCAAGAGACCAGAAAAAGGACACGTTCGTTACCTAGGGGTTTTAATCGACGAAAACCTCTCGTTCAGACACCACATAGCAAGTGTCGAGACGAAGCTTTCAAGGAACCTTGGAATCTTGAGAAAACTCAGTCACCATTTCCCTAAAAAAATACTGATCCTGATTTACAATGCAGTTATCAAGCCTCACATTCAATATTGTTCTACGGTTTGGCAATCTAATTTCAAGACACATTTACAGAGACTAAACTCAGTTCACAATAAAGCACTTCAAATTTTAGGCCCAGCACCGAACAGACTATCAATGGCATCACTTTACAGACTATCTTGCACCGTTTTTTGTTTTAAATATTTTTCAGGAACACTCCCATCACCATTTAGAGGCTTATTCACACTAGCATCACAAATCCATAGTTTAAATACACGATCTTCATCATACATTTACATACCCCCGACACCGACAGCTAGGTCGGAATTTTCTCCTAGAATTGCGTGTGCTAGAGAGTGGAATGCACTTCCGCAAGAGCTGAGGTCATATAGGTCTCTCGGCTCCTTTAAAAAGAATGTGAAAAAATATCTAAAAGATTAAATTTTTTTTACTAGATTTATTTTATTATTATTATGTTTAAAATTTTTCGATATTATTATTAATTATCATATTTTAGTTTGATACTTCAAGGGGTGTGAGCGGAGGAGAAGTTGTGTTAAATTTATTGTTATTTGATGGCGGTTCGGGGTGGAAATTGAAGAGGACAGGAGGCCACGCTGTATTTAGAGTGTGAAATTATTACGGGCCCAAACGTGCATCAATGCACAAGGAACTAAGTTAAGTGTATTTTTATATATATTTTTTTGAATTAAAACCCATATTGAACTTGAACTTGAACTTGAACTTTCTCTTTTTCACTATTCAGTGAACAATAAACTGTTCACAGTAAAAAAAAAAAAAAAAAAAAAAAAAAAGAGTGACACTGACGATGAATCTAGGAAAACCTAAATTTTGATCAGGAAATGCAACAATCCTACCAACTAGAAACACACAGACATAGACGTTTTTTCGGTATATCCTCTAATCTTTTGAAACTTAGTCCTTTTCTACAGTGAACGGTTTCAATTAAAATTTTTGAATTTAAGTGAATGCTTTTCGTTTCAGACTATTAAGAAATTGGGATAATACGAATTCCAACACAGACCTTTAACTATATGTTTTTCTTCCTTTCTTTCTATACGCAAGAGACCTGGTTCACAGTGGCCACAACTTTCTGCACCCTTGTGTATGTGCGCCAATAACTTACATGTGCCCAACTAAAAAACAAATTAAAATAAGATCGACTGTCAATGTTATTAGATGGACGATAGGTAGAGAGGATCTTCAAAAATAATATAATATTTCTTTTCTAAATAATACGCAGTTAAAGGCTCTAATAGAGCCAAAATCGTTTTATGGCAAGTAAAAAAAAAAACATTAGAGAACAACAAAACCAACAACAAAACAAACCTTAACAACGATTTAAAAACGAAATGTATCATGTACAAAATGAGCAATATAAAAATTACTTGAAATTTGAAATTAAAAAGTAATATACAAAAACAGGTGTGAAAAAAATGGTACAAATTTTAAATATAGTTTTATGGCATAAAAGTCTTCTTCTTTTCAGGAAAGATAAAACTGATTTTCCTCTAAGCACTATTTTGAAGCTTCATGGGAGAAGCCCATTAGTTTGCTAAAAATATATGCAATATATTTGTTTTAATCTTAGAAGTGTCTAAAAATAAAAATTTTCTTACTATTCTTGCTACCAATGCTCACCATGGTTCATTGGTGTCAAAAAAAGGTATACCCCGAATCAAACTGAAATTGAAAAAGCGATTTAAAATTATTTTAGACTTGTTATAAACATTTAATTTAGAAATAATTTGAAATTATTTCAATTTGGAAAATTCAAATTGCGTAGTATTTCAGCCCCGAGGGCCATGGCTAATAAATACTTAAGATTTGTTTTTACAAGCTCAAGCTTGTAAAAGGATACACAAGCGGCCTTGCTTGTTCATGATCCATATTGAACTAATATTTTTTTTAGAAGTTATTTAAAAAAATAAATTGCCAAGTATCAAGTCTTTTGATTGATGCTTATATAAAAGGGTATATTGTCTGTCATATGCATTCTTAACTAGAGATTTCATAAAGTCTAATAAGATCTTGATGCACACAAAATACCAAATAAACTAGTAGTATCTAACTGATAAGTTATATATGATAACTTCCTATATAAAATCGTAATCTCTTTTATAGAAAAAACTTGCTGGTTCTAACAGAACACTTGTTTAAAGCCATTTTGTTTTTCGATGCTTATGAATCAGGATGTAGCCTGTGATCAGTTATTCTTCAGATATTGTACGATTTTCGGCTGTTTCACTTGATATGGGGCAACAAAGTAAGGGCACATCCTTATTCAAGAACAATTTTATTTCGAATCGATAAAAGGAACACTTAATTTTTTTTTATTAATCTCCTATTAATAACACTGTCTAAGACTTTATGTTAGTTCCTATTTTCATTTTCTACGGCAATCTGTATTTTTTTTTTTTTTTTTTCCGTTTGGAGACAATAACGACTTTCTAAAAACTGAATATGAGTATCAGAAATTTAATCCAAATTATAATGAAAACTACTGAAAACAAAACTACAACTAACCAGGACTGAGTATACGTTTTCACAGCAACCTATTATTCTTTTTTGATTGGTCACAAAAATAACTTTCTAAAAACGGAATATAGATCCTGGAAATGTAACCCTAATTATAATGAAAACTACTGAAAACAAAACTACAACCAGCCAGGACTGAGTACTTGTTTTCACAGCAATTTGTTTTGCTTTTGGGTTTGATTAATTAAAAAAAATTTCCGAAAAATAAGTTTTTCAAAGAAAAGTAAAGGCCTTTTTAAGCTTAAGCTCAGCAGATACAAATACCTTTTAAAATTCAAACTCAAAACGACCAGAAATTACTATTAAAGAATAAATGAAACCCAAAACGAACAGAAATTAAATAAACAATCGTAGCAAAAAACATACAACAAGTAATAATATAAATGAATAAATAGATCTTAAAGCGAGAAATGCTTTGATTTAATATGAAAATCAAGCTTAAAACGAAAAAAAACATTTTGCAATTGAAGCATAAATGAAACTTAAAACGAACAGAAATTAAATAAACAATCAATGCAAGCAACCATACAATAGATATTAATGTAAATGAAGAAATAAATCTTAAAACGAGTGAAACTTAATATGAATATGCAAATCAAGCTTGAAACGAACAAAAATCACTACAAACAAGAGTTTGGGTATCGCCTCCTTCTCTCACTGTAAAAGTCTAAAACCTACTGCGTCATTGGCGCTTTTGACTCTTTAAAGTGAACTAGAACTTTCTATTTTCAATCAAATGAGCCCTCTCTGAAGTTTATACGAGCATCCCTTCTATAAGAACCATATATACCCCCAGAGTATAACTTACAACGCCTGTCTCTGGGCCCTGCGGGGTTGTGTCGGCCCCGGAGTTTCAATATCGGATGCTTTAACTATTTTTAAACAAAATGGTCACCTAAAATTTTCATCGGATGGGTTTATCCATCCGATAAAAATTGGATGGATAAACCCACATAAACCCAAAAAGTGAACTGGAACTTTCAATTTCCAATCAAATGAGCCCTCTTTGAAGTTTATACGAGCATCCTTTCCATAAGAACCATATAAGCCCCCAGGGCATAACTTACAACGCCTGCCTCCGGGCCCTGGGGGTTGTTTCGACACCGGAGTTTTTGTAATATGATCTTTGAACTATTTTTTACGAAATAGCTATCTCAAAATTTTTATCATCGCATGCATTTGGGAAAAAAGGGCATGGGGGGGGGGACTGGTTACCGTCAGATAACTTTTGACGCTTAAAAATTGAACTAGAACTTTCAATTTCAAATCAAATGAGCCCTCTCTGAAGTTTATACGAGCATTCCTTCCATGAGAACCATATATGCCTCCAGGGCATAACTTATAAACCTTGCCCTGAAGACTGTGGGGGGAGTGTCCAGTTCAAAGATATAATTTCTAGAACTTACAACTACGTTGAACAAAATGGCTATCTCAAAATTTTGATTAGATGTGTTTGAGGAAATGGTGGGTGTGGATGGGGTGTTAGTTGCCTTCCAATCACTTTCGACTATTAAAAAGGGCACTAGCCATTTAAATTTCCAATCGAATGAGCCCTTTTGAAGTTTCTACGACAACGCTTTCTATAAAAACCTTAAATGCCCCCAGGGCATAACTTACAACGCCTACCCCCCGGGCCCTGGGGGGTTGTACTGACACCGGAGTTTTTGTTATCCAATTTTTGAACAATTTTCAAAAAACTGGCTATCTCAAAATTTGTAGCGGATGGGTTTGGAAAAAAAGGCCCGGGGGGGCTAGTTGACCTTAAATCTCTTGAATCTAAAAGGTGAACTAGAACTTTCAATTTCCAATCAAATGAGTCCTGTATGAAGTTTATATGAGCATCCCTTTCATAAGAACCATACATGACTTTAAGGCAAAACTTAGAACGCCTTCCCCCAGGCCCTGGGGGGGGGGGGGTTGTATTGACACTGGAGTTTTTCTTCACCAACCTTTGAACTATTTTTAACAAAATGTCTATCTCAAAATTTTCATCCGATGGGTTTGGAAAAAGAAGGCGTGGGGAGGGGGCTGGTTGCCCTCGGATCTCTTTTGACTATTAAAGTGAGCTCGAACTTTCAATTTCCAATCAAATGAGCCCTCTGAAGTTTATACGAGCACCTCTTTCATAAGAACCATATATGCCCCAGGGCATAACCTACAACGCCTGCCAAGGGCCCTGGGGGGGGGGGTGTGTCGACACCTCAGTTTTTGTTATCTGACTTTTGAAGAATTTTTAATTTAATGGCTATCTCAAAATTTTTATCGGATGCATTTGAGGAAAAAGGGGCGAGGGGAGGCTAGTTGCCCTCCAATTTCTTTTGACTCTCAAAAACTGAACTAGGGCTTTTGATTTCCAATCAAACAAGCCCTCTATGAAGTTTTAACGAGCATCCCTTCCATAACAACCATATATTCCCCCAGGGCATAACTTACAACGCCTGCCCTCGGGGTCTGTGTCCGCCCCGGAATTTTCGCTATATGGTCTTTGAACTATTTTTAAAAAATGGCTATCTCAAAGTTCTTATCGGATGGGTTTGAGGAAAAAAGGGCGTGGGGAGGGGGGGGGGTTCTAGGTGCCCTCCAATCTCTTTTGATTCTTAAAAAGTGAACTGGAACTTTCAATTTCCAATCGAATGAACCCTCTTTGAAGTTTATACGAGCATCTCTTCCATAAGAGCCATATATGCCCCCAGGGCATAACTTACATTGCCTGCTCCCGGGCCCTGGGGAGTTGTTTCGACACCGGAGTTTTTGTTATATGATCTTTGAACTATTTTTAACAAAATAGGTATCTCAAAATTTTTCTCGGATGCATTTGGGAAAGAAGGGCGTAAGGAGGGGGCTGATTACCCTCCAATATCTTTTGACGCTTAAAAAGAGAACTAGAACTTTCAATTTCCAATCAAATGAGCTTTCTCTGAAGTTTATATGAGCATTCCTTCCATATAAACCATATATGCCCCCACGGCATAACTTATAACCCTTGCCCTGAAGACTGTTGGGGGAGTGTCCTGCTCAAAGATATAATTTCCAGAACTCTAAACTACGTTGAACAAAATGGCTATCTCAAATTTTTTATTGGATGTGTTTGGGGAAATGGTGGGCGTGGAAGGGGTGTTAGTTGCCTTCCAATCACTTTCGGCTATTAAAAAGAGCACTAGCGATTTAAATTTCCAGTCGAATGAGCCCTTTTTGAAGTTTCTACGACAACGCTTTCTATAAAACCTTATATGCCCCCAGGGCACAACTTACAACCCTTGCCCTGAGGACTGTGGGAGGGGGGGGGGGGTTGTAATCCTCAAAAACCTTTTTCCCGAATTTTCAACTACGTTGAACAAAATGGCTATCTCAAGATTTTGATTGGATGTGTTTGGGGAAAAGGCGGGTGTGAGAAGGGGGTTAGTTGCCCTCCAATCTCTTTCGACTATTAAAAAGGGCATTAGCCCTTTTAATTTCCAATCGAATGAGTCCTTTTTGAAATTTCTACGGCAAAGCTTTCTATAAAAACCTTATATGCCCTCAGGACATAACTTACAACCCGTGCCCTGAGGGCTGTGGGGGGACTGTCCTCCTCAAAAACATAATTTCTATATGGAAATCAACTGCGTAGAACAAAATGGCTATCTCAAAATTTTGATTGGATGTGTTTGGGGAAATGGTGGGCGTGGAAGGGGTGTTAGTTGCCTTCCAATCACTTTTGACCCTTAAAAAGGCCATTAGAACTCTCGATTACCAATCGAATGAGCCCCCTTTGAAGTTCATACGACGACCCCTTCCATATGTGGAAGTTCCATATGAAGTGCCTCTGGGAAAAAAAAAATTAATAATAATCAGAGGCAACGCCATAGCGTTGCCTATAGTAAAAGCCATACGGCTCCAATGTTTTATTATTATTAATTAAAAAAACTTTTTCCACAAAATAAGTTTTGCGAAGAAAAGTAAAGAACTCCATTTAAACAAAAATGACCAAAATAAAATCAAATTATCTACCAAGCGTGAAACAACCACAAATCAGCATCGATAAGTAATTGAAACCCAAAACGAACAGAAATTACAATAAATAACCGAGTCAAACTCAAGACGAGCAGAAATTAACATGAGTAGGGCTCAAACCCCCTATGCATTCCCAAGGCCAGAACATAATTCATTTTTATTCTCAATACAGACCAAGAGGAATATCACAGTGAAAAATATTTATATATTTTTTTAATAATTCATTTCAACTTAATAGTCTAAAGACATACGAGTTTTCCATTTACCCTTATTCTATGGAACTTAAAATAAATATATTTTATCAACCAAGCTATGAAAGCAAATAATCTCAGGTCCACAAATTTCACTGAATTTGAAATAAAAATAAAAAATGCATATTTCTTACTTTTATGATTGAGCCATGGACAACTTCACTTTCCGACCCAGGAGAAGCGAGTTCCTTTGCATTTACTGTTACAGATGTAGAGCCAACAATGACAGCTTTAAAAACCTTTTCAGATTCGTCATACTTTATTTCCACACATACCTATAAATCAGAGAAAGATAATCTCTTTGATATTTATTAGCTCTACTTGAAGGGGAAACTGCCGTGATAGCGGAAGGGTTCAGGATCAGAGTGATCTATTTTGCCATTTTCGACGTGCTGATACTTTGACATTTTTTAGACATATTCAGAAACTAAATTTTAATTCATATATTACAGAGATATTCCAGGAGACACTGGTATGACCGGAAAATAAATTGATTCTTGGAGTTTAACAGTAAGCCAAGTCAATTAGGTTTTGTTTTGATTCACTGTTATTAGCTTTTACTGAAAAATAATAGTCAAACAGTTCGTGCTAACGAACTCTAGGTAAGGAGTGACTCGGGTCAATAGCAACCAAAACTAAAAAACAAGCACAATTAATACATCAAAAGAATTAGCCTTTGACGCTGGTTACAAATGTATAAAAATACAGTAAGTTTAATGCTACCCGTCAAAAATTACGAGCCTGAGAAAAAATTGTCTTCTTTTCGAAAAAGAGGAAAACAACTCATTTGTCTTCTTTTCATTAAGATCGCAAGTGATCTTAATGAAAATCACACCCCCTAGTCAGTGTATCAGAGAACCCCACTATAGAGGTTTCAAGCTTCTCAAACATAGAAAACAAGAAGAACAATAGGGAATTATTTTCGTAAGACAGTGGAATTCTAATTTGAATGAATATTTCGGCCCTATGTCCAAGGGCCGTCCTCAGCAAAACGTAAATGTATAAAAGAAAAAAGACTTACAACAACATACGACCAATAAAACTAAAATGTAAACAGTCCCAGCATCCTTGCTTCAACGAAGTTCAACCAGGACTCTGCTCTGACGGCAGTTTATAATTATTGATATGTACAATTTAACAGCAGCAATTCGGGAATTTATTGGGCCGGTAGTCCGTATCACATTTTGGGAATGCTTTGAAAAATAATCAGCGATTCGAAAAAAAAAGTTTTTTTTCAACTGAAAGAAAGGAGAAACATTAAAACTCTAAAAGAATAGAAATATTCTGTATAAGGAGATTGCTCCTCCTCAAACCCTCGCTCTCTACGCTAAAGTTTAACTTTCTGTCTCAACTCTTGAATGACTACTCAAACAAAAGAGCCGTTGAATTGGAACGAGAAGTACTTTCCAAAGCACTATAAAACTTTACCGTAAAAAGCAGGGGATTTAAGAAGGGGTAGCCCCTTTCACATACGGACTGATTTCTATTCGTTTTGACTTCTAATGTTGCTCCTTACTTTCAGTTGAATTTTTTTTAACAAATATCTTCCAGAATTACATTTTGGTGTAGCAAAATTCTAACTAAATATATGAGATTCAATTTTAGTCGTTTATTATCAGAAGCATAAATCTCCTTTCCCCAGGAGCCTTTCCGGACTCGGCTTACAGGCCAACTGCGCTGTTTCTAATCAAATCAAGTCTTTCATAGGCAACACCTACAAAATATTTTACAGAGTATTTTCGACAACACATAAATTAAAAAAAAAATAATAAAAAAAATAAAAAACAGGTTGTTTTTTGGGAATTTCTTATTTAGCTCTTTTCGTTGTAAGATTTAAGGTCGCTTTTCTTTCCAAGTATGAAATTTTTTGTTATGTATTACAAGCAATAATCAACAGATCTTCGCCTAAAGGCGAAAAAATCACAATAAATTTTAACACTTATAAAAGATGCTATGGGGTTAGGTACCGCTTGTCTACAACCTGAAACACCAGTAAGAGCTTTTTCATTAGACACTGTTGTTTTCCTGCCAGATTACTACTACCAGTACCTTTTTTTCAGTTTTCAAAATTAAAATCAGCTTTTTCAACTATTTAAAATTGATTTTAAATAAAAAATCCCCGAGAAAAATTTTCAACAAAAAGTAATAGGTTATACTAAAACGACAAGAAATAGAATCGTGCAATAAGCCAAACTGAAACCTAACAGATATTGCTATGATTGAATAAACAAAACCTGAAATAAAAACAGAAATTAAAGTGAATAATCGCGTCAAACTTAACATTAACAGGTACTAATATGGGCAAATAAATGAAATTAAGACAAATAAAAAACAAACTGTTGAAAACTCAAATCATATTCAATAAAGAACGTGACCCTTTAGCCTTTAGGGGGTTATGGTGGCCCATTTAGCCCGAGACCCTTGGGGTGGCGGGTAGTGTTACTTTTATCTGTGTTACTCTTACTTCTGAACCTTACTTCTTACTTCTGAAGTTTGAATTGATTATTCATATTAATTTATGCTTGTTTTCGGGGTTAATTTATTCATCCATAATAATATCTATTAGTTTTTGGTTTGACGTGATTATTGGACCAACGGGAGCCCTGACCATAAGACGCATATTTTCCAAGTGAAAAAATTACTTTGGCCTATTCTCATTGTTGGTTTTTCGCAGCTTGTGAAAGATTTGACGCGCGTTTTTTTATGGCGTTTGCAAAATTTCAAAACAGGCAGGCTGTTTTCGTAATTACAATCTCTCTTGAAACAAGGATTCAAAAAATTTTGAAACTGGGCAATATACTTTTTACGGTTTTTATTTTGCCGGTGTGAAATTTGAAATTTGCCATTCCTGGGCATGTAAAATTTATTTTTAAATTTTTTTCTGTGCCTTGAGGTTCCAAGTTTATCAGAAAAACGAGATTTTGAACTCTTCTTCAGCTGCCCTTGAACCTGAGATTTACGGTTTTAAGTTTCAAGCTTTTCAGAAGAAAAAAATTGTAGGCTAGTTTTCAGGCCCCATTTGTTTTCGACATAACACCTTTAAATTAGGTGTTGTTTTCTTAGACCACACTATCGTTCTAAGACGAACAAATAAACTTTCAAATGGGGATAAATCCATTTATTTAGACAGTGAAAAACAGGTACAAAAGTCCAGGTATTTCGGTCGCGTTATATGTGACCGAAATATCTGGACTTCTGTACCTGTTTTTTACTGTCTAAATAAATGGATTTATCTCCATTTGAAAGTTTATTTGTAGGCCCCATTTGGGGAAAACCAATATCATTCTTTTCCAAATTTTTATACATTGGGTATTTTGGGCAAAGGACTTATGGTAGAGTTTCAAGCTGATCCTACAAACAATCCCCCATTTTTCGCTTAGGAAGCAAATCACCCATTTTGAGCATTTTGAGCGTTGGAAAAAAAAAAGTTCTTGCCCTTTACTGGGCCCCATTTCCAGATGAACCAATTTTATTTTTTCATTTAATTTGTTGCATTAGGGTTTACATGGCCCAAGAAATTAAGGATATAAGTTTTGAGCCGATAGGAAAAAAAAACTATCAGGCCCTTTTTTGAGCCCGATTTTTAGGGAGGTTTGTGCCCTCCATCTAAATTCCTTTTTGTGCGGTATTAGCCCCTTGTCGCCAGTAACATACATATGTAAGTCTTAAACCAATCAGAAATAAAAATTTCTTTAAGAGCATCCCCTTAAAAAAACGTGTTCTAGTACAGTTCTCAAGCCGTTCATGAAAAACATTTTTCGCCCTTTCAAAAGTCGTATTTATGGGTGAACGAACATTTTCTTGTGCAATGAGGTTCCTTTGGCCAAAGAAGTTACTTGGCCAATTTTTGGAGCTCACGTCTCCAACCAAAAATTATTTTGTATATTAGGCTCTCCTTGGCCTAGGGACTTATGGGATTTGGTTTGAAACCGATTGGAAGCAAAAAGTTTGTTGGTCAGTTTCTTGGACCGTTCTTCCAGGATCCTTTCTCCTTCCAATAAAAATTTGAGGTCCCTTACCCCAGAAAATAATCTCTGAAATTTTTAGCTGATCAAAAAATACAGCTTTTTGGCCCACTATTTTGAGGGGGTTTGTGTCCCCAGTGTAATAATTATTTTTTGCACATTAGGGTCTCCTTCGTCCAAGTTTTGAGCCATTTAGCAAAAAAATTGTTCTTTTTTGGGCTCATTTTTACCAAACCAATATTTTATTTTTCAATTTTGGTACGAGGGTTTCCTTAGCCCAGAGACTTTTAGGTATAAAATAATTTGAACGAGTTGTTTGGCCCATTTTAGGGGAAGGAGACTATGAGTAACAACCTAGAGTTTTGGTCCATTTGGGTGTCCTTGGTCCAGAAACGCAGGAATATAAGCTTCAAGTCGATAAGCAGAAAATTTATGGCCCTGCTTAAGGAAGAATATTTTAAAAAAATAGATACTTGAAAATTTTGATCCGATATCACGCAGATTAGGGAGCAAGGAAGGTCACGAGAGGGCAATTGGTTACCCTCCAGTCATGGATCTTTTTACAAGTCATTTTTTATGCATTGGGGTCCCCTTAGGTCAACAACATAAGAGCATGAGTTTCAAGCCGATAAGGAAGAAAATTTATGGCCCTGTCTAATGAGGGATGCCCCAAAACCTTTTGTTCTGTGCATCAGGCTCTCCTTGGCCCAAAAGCTTGTTTGCCCCATTTTGGGTTCCATTTTCGGGCACATAATTTTTTTTTATTATTATTATTATTTCTTGTGCATTGGAGTATCTTTGGCCCAAGCACTTACTGTATCAATGACATCAACCTCAAAAAAACACTCCCTTAACAATTCTTAGGTCTATTCATAAATGGAAACTGCGGTTTCTAAAATTGCTTTTAGCTGTTCCAAATTATGAAGTTTATGGGCCAGAATCAAATTTTCTTCAGTATTGCCACATTGAACGATGAGAATATATAAGCAAAACTAGTCCGTTTAATTTGAACGCGCTCATCGTCCGTAGACACTCAATCATTGGGAATCTGGTGATTCCCAATGACATCTACACCTTCATAAGCTCTTTGGTACCACATATGTTTAGCTCTTTTTTCCTTATTTTTCAATCGATTTTCCAGTTCTTTTTTGTTGTTGTTTTTTTTTTTTTTTTAATTTCACGTCCCGTAAAATCGACATGACGACTGAAAACTCCTCAGTTTTCAAGTGGCTAAGGATGAAATACAAGGCATGGGAGACACTTAGCTCTTTACTAAGCCGACGCTAGTGCGTTGGCTCTGATTAAGGGGCGAAAGTGTATCGACATAAAAATCAATACATTTCTTTAGTAGAGTAGCATCTTATAAAATCAGAACCTCATCTAGTTCATTATCTTGTAGAGACGCTAAATTTGCGTCACTTTTCCCAATTGATCCTCCCGTGTAGGGTATAATAAAGAACATCCCATAAATGTCCTGGTTGGATTCACAGCTCTGTAGTATCAGTCGCATACAAGGAGGCTGGTCAATCGAAAGTTCTGAAATAGAAATTGAACAGGCTTACCACAGTAAAAAATGTAGAACAAGAAAAGTTTTATTGATTTTGTTCTTGTTTTTACGAGACAAGCAGGTTAGATTACCTGAAATTTAGATTTCAACCCTTTTTCGTTGCCTTGACAAATCTCGGATAATTTTGCTCTAATGTAGAGTTTATATTTCACGTATATCATTTTTCCTTAGCCTACTCTTTCTTTTTAAAAAAGTAATAGCTCGTTGAATTAGAATAGAAAATCCGTTTCTTATCGAACTAAGGTTCCTTAACAGCCATTACTGTTTTTGAAATTTGGATGCTTAATATTGCGTTTTCTTGAAATTTATTTTTGATAAAATTTGACTTTTTATTAGCAGGTTCAATTTTGGCTTTTAGAAAAATAGTGAATCTTACAACATCCTCCCTTGACAACCAACCATTTCTCTACAAAAAAAAAAAATAAAAAAAAGAACATCAGAAGAATGCAAATTCTTTTGGAAACTGGATAAAAGATGTGAACCTTATGAAAAATTATGCAAGTGAAAAGAAACGATTTTTCTTCTCAGCTTTACTAAAAAAAAAAATTTTAGACGAATAGCTTCATACTTTAAGCGACAAATGGGGAAAGACAGGTACAAATCTTAATAGTCCTTGAAATAAAGAAATGTAGAATGTAAATGAAGAAAAGGACCTGTTTGCGCTTAAAGGTTCATACGCTTTTTTGGCTAAACGCTTATATTAGATTTTATTAATTAAAAAAAAAACATACAACATTATACATGCTAGATGATATCTGGCGTGTTATATTTTATTTCTATAATACCTGGTATATAATTGCGTAACAAATCCATAGTCAAGGCAAACAACTATAAAGCATAACGTAACTCTTTTATCTCTTTATAATATTGCCAAATCAAAAAGGTGTTTCTCATACCCTTATACATTTCATAGATCAAAAATCTGATTCTACAGAAACAATTAAAAAATAAAAAATATACAAAAAAAAATACAATTCATACATCTGGCCCCACAAAAGATTCTGGCCTGTATATACTTCTTTTGCTTAGTACTGTAGTTAAGAAGAAGGACTGATACTCTATCACAGTACTACTGTTTACTGTCAACGAAAAGGAACAAAAAACAGTTCCTTATAAAAAAAAAAAGAATAATTAGAACTTTTCATTTCTGGAAGTTATAAACAAAGTCTGGAACTCATAGGTGAATTACTACTCATTTGGGAGCTGTAACCATGATAGACTAGAATATAGAGTATATGATATATCAATTTGATAGATATAACACACTCATTTTTAATTTTATAAGAAGAATAAATTCTCTAAATGTAAAAGAATTACTAGAATATGACTGAGATGAAACCAGAATAAGTGATCGACTAAGATAATTTTTATTTCATAAACAATGTCAAGTTAGTTTATTTCATAAGCCTAGTTCTTAATGATGAATTTATGACTTTATTCTTGCAATAAAATATGACTTTATATGACTAAAATATGACTTATGCATATACGAATAAAATATGAATAAAAATATGACTAAAATATGACTTTATTCTAGCAATAAAAATTTTTATCGGGATGTTTTCTAGATTTGTTTTAGAAGAATTGTCAAAGTGGCAAAATAAATTGTTCTTGTTCCATAAATAATAATAAATTGTTCCTTACTTAAAGAAAAATAAACTTACAATTCACAAAACTCAAAAACAAACCACCGCTCAAAAAAAAAAAAAAAAAAAATAAAAAAAAAAAAAAAAAAAAATCTCAAGTACAAGGATTTTGTGCTATGCATGGCAGAAACGACATTACTCACTATAAAAGTCAACAGCTTGGATATCATTAGGTATTTCGTCTCTATTTTGATCATCGTACGGTAATGCCACTGGCGTTGAATCACGGCTTTCTCCGCCACTTTCATCATCAGTTATTTCTCCTTCTTCTTTCTGTTCTTCTACTCCATCAATTTCACACCTAGTATCTGGTGACCCAGGAAATACACTACCCACGTGAGATACATCTTTTTTTCGCTTTCTGGCTTTTTTTTTCGGCCTTTCGTTTTCAGCCTGAACATGTGCCTATGAAATAATTGGTTAAATTTTATATTAAATAATTGGTATGCAGAATAATTACAATAAGTCCCCTTGTAAAACCCGGAGAGTCATAAAAAATGAGAGAGGCGTTGAGAGAGAGAGAGAGAGAGAGAGAGAGAGAGAGAGAGGGGGAGAGAGGGAGAGAGAGGGAGAGAGAGAGAGAGAGAGAGAGAGAGGGGGGAGTGAGGGAGAGAGAGAGAGAGGGAGAGAGAGAGAGAAAGAGAAACAGAGAAAAAGATAAAGAGAACGAAGGAAATAACAAGAGAGATAGAGAGAGAGAGAGAGGGAATACAAGGAAAGAGTGACAGAGATGCAAAGAGAGAAACAGACAGACAGACTGATAGAGAGACAGAAACAGAGAGAGATTAAAAAAACGAAATATAAACATACCAATTCCGCTACCTAAATAGGTATTTCTCCCCTTATTTAATAAAACCTACAGTACAAGCGGTAGTGTGTCATTCTATTACTCCAAAGATAAACTATTCCCTTTTATAAAAGCAACTAAAAGTGCACTATAATCCAGGTGAGATATGAAAACAATCGTTCCATTCAATATTTTAACGCAAAAAAACTCGCTCAAAATTTTGAAAAATAAATTAAACCGATCTAAAAGTCCTCAAAACAATCTCCCCTCCAACTTACATAAGCTGTTATAGGATTATTCAACTTTAAGTGCATTATAGATAAACTCTGATTAAATGACTTAGCAGTGAACTTGACTATGCCGTTGCAGTTTTTTTTTCTAAATACACGACAGTAATCTGGGCCAAAAAGTCTTGAAAACTGTTACTAAACTTGTTTTTTTGTTATTGGTCCAGAGAACCATACCTCCAAAACAAGATATAAGAATAGTTTTTTTTATCCTGAAAATTTCTATACTCCATAAGCAATTACGTTTCTTTATTCATAGATGGAAAAAATTAGTATTTAACTTAGTGCACAAGCAATATGCATTAAAATGATACACTCTAGCAGTCAATGAACTGAGTTAAAATCTACAAAAAAATATAAAAATTTGTACAAACCTGGTTGACAACTTCATAGGTTTGAGCATCATAGTTGTATGAAAGATACGTACCAGTCGTACCATCATAATACAGCTCACGGGACTAAAAAAAAAAAACTCAACGGTCAGACACTGAAACTGAAAATTTTGCCAGTGCTTTAAGAACTAAATTCTAGTTAGTGCATTGGCCAATGTATTTTAGCAGTTTTCAATATACCAAAAGAAATGCATGATTTCCTTTCGTAGCAAATATTAATAAAACTGAATTAGCTTCTTTTTTTATATTACTCTCGTGTTTTAGTGAGAAAAAAAAACAACAACAGCAAAGACTAGTGATCAGGAGCCGTGCAGTAGGACTTACTAAGTGAAGAGCCATGTGCCTTCCGCGCATTATTATTATTTTTATTCTCCAGCCACTTCATATGGAAGGAGGGGGGGGTTGAAACTTGGAAATTACATCACTCAATTGGAAACTGAAATTCTAATGACCTTCTTAAGAGTCAAAAGTGACTGGAGGGCAACCAGTCCCCCTCTCACGTCCTTTTTGCAACTCAGCCCCCCCCCCCATAATCCCACAATACATCTGATAAAAATTTTGAAGTAACAATTTTGTTCAGGAAAGTCTAAAGGTTCATTAAATTTGCCTCTGGGGATGACATTACCCAAACATACCTCAGGGCGAGGACCAAAAATTATACAAACTGCCAATTCTTACAGAGAGTACAGATAGTTATATTTTTAAGCCCTTGGGCAAGAGGATTTTCTTAAAGAAACAAAAATAGGAAACTATAGTGGTTCCCTCGGAAACGGGGCCCAGCAAACGGCCAAAAAAAAATTTTCCGAGGCTACTTTTTACATAAAGGGTGGTCGTGGAAATTTGGGAGCGGGCTAATTCGGTTGGAAATTAAAAGTTCTAGGGCCCTTTCTAAGGACTGAAAGTGATTGAAGAGCAATAAGCCTCCCTCCCATACCCTTTCCAGCTGTCAGATTGCCCAATAGCCCTACGATATCGTATCAAAGCTTTGAGATAGACTTTTTGTTTAAGAGTGTCAAAAGGCCTAATAAGTATTTTACTAGATATACCCCCACGGCCCCGGCGGCAATGGCCCTAAACTAATTGAATTCCTCATTGTTTAAAGATAGGTTTTATTATCAGAAAAAGGGACCTCGGTCTTTGATGTCGATCAGCTAGGAGCTTTTAGGGATCGTTCACTAGGGCCAGATTCTTAAGGTTTCTCAAGTAAACTCAAGGACACTCAAGTAAAACTCGAATTTTGAATCCAGAGGGAGGGGGATAAAGGTAAATCCAAAGGCACTCATCACATTTGGGCTACCAGAATAGCATATCTCCAATATCTTAGAAAGAGCTGGCGGTAGGTAGTTGAAATTTTCAGGTAGTACTGGGAGGCAAGGGTCAAATTTTATGTCTTCGGTCTACTTAAAAGTTTTTCTCTATAAACCCCAATTGGAATTAGGATTTATCCCCATGAAAGAGTGAGGCAAGTCAAAATACACTTATGTGTTAGCAGGTTGTCAAAATATCTGTACTGTCTCGGGAATGATGTGGGGTATCAAGTTGAAACTTAAATGAAATGTTAGAGGCAATTGAACCTCAAATCTTAGTTTTGGGAGGAGGCAGACGGGTAGGAGATAAGAATATTGTTTTTTTTTAATTTACCAAAATATGTTTCACTATAAGCTCCTATGGGAACTATATAACCTGTGAACGGTTAAGAAGCGAGGTAAATAAAAACACTCATGTTGCCAGGTAATCATAATGGTGTATCTGTAATATCATGAAACAAGCTTCTGGGGAATCAGGTTGAAACTTTCAGGGATTTCTTATTGGAGGGGGGAGCAGACCTCAAACCTCGACTTACGGGGTAGGAGACAGAGTGGAAGGGTATAAAGATTTTCGTTTCTAATTTACTTAAAATTTTGACACTATGAGCTCATGTTGCACTAAAACCTACTCCTGGTGAAGTTGCGACGCAGACCGAAAGAAACCCAAGGTACAATCAAAATAGCATGCTTGCATAATCCCAGGGACAGCTTGAAGGATACAGCAGAAATTTTTAAGGGTTTCTGAGAGATTAAGTACACTTCAAGTTTTGATTTGGAGAGGGGCAGAGGTGAATCGAAAGAAACCATGCATCTAAGTTATCAAAAAAGCACATGTGAAATATCTTAGGAACGACTTGCGGGGATCGACATGAAACTTTCGAAGTGTTGGGGAAGGGCGGCAAGGTGACTTCATACTTTGTGCTTAAAGATAGGGAACCAGGGGGCCAACAAATCGGTGTCTCCAATTTACCGTAAACTTTTGGTACTATTATGCCCAGGAAAACTGCTATACGTAGTAATGCAGCGAGGTGATTAAAAAAAAGAGTTTATTCACCCAGGCTACCAACATAAAACTTTCAGAGAGTTTCTAAAGAAGGCAAGGATATTTCAAATATTCATGTTTAGGGAGAGGGATAAGAGAGCCAAAAGATTTTGTTTCTTAAATATTGGTTCATCCCAAAAAGGAACAGTATTCTTTTTTTTAATACAACCTATTGGGTGTGTAAGGTACGGGGATCACCACTTATTGGAGGGGAACGCCCCGGCCCCAAATTATTATGTGATGCCCGCGTCTACCACACCGGTTCTGCAAATATCGGGTTTGGTACTACCCTATTTACAGTATACCCTGTCCCAGGGTATGATAACGCGATCGAGTGGTCAAATGGCCACTTTCTAAAGCCAAGTGTACCCGCCGTTGGTTACCACTAGAAATCTCTAACTCTCTCCTTGGAGGTAACAAACCCCCTGTCAATATAATAATGACGGTATCTCGTAACTCTATTCCTACCCTGCCTGGGTTGCGGGAAAACTAGTACAGAGTTTGTAGAAAATATCTTACTTGTATTCTTCCAAACGGTCACATATAACAACCAAAAATATGCTTCCCCGAACGGGTCTAAATGCAGACTAACTCAAAAATAATATTCTGTACACAACTGTTCATAAGGCTGGACCTTCGCTTGGCCCAACCAATCCTTTCAATCCCCATTCAAAACCAATTCTACTTTCCCAGCCCTATCATTCAATGACTCAAACCAGGAAGTACAAAATAGAATTTACTTCAAAGCTAACTTATTGCAACACAACTATAGCTTAGCAACGAGACTTTTAAATTGTCATTGAAAATTATACTATAGGCAAATCTAAGCAAATGTAATTACGGAACGAAAACAGGTCATTTATCTGAAAGAAAAGAAACAGGGGTGGAACCCCAACACAACCTTATAGCGTAGTGCTTTGGTAATGCTTTGTATGCAATTTGTGCTTTGTAGTTAAAGAGGGGCTGTATTCTTGTCACCCAATTGTCTCTCGGCAATCCGCTTAATTCCGCCGTTTTTTCAAGTTGTAGAGGTACAAATGTACATCTTCATTCTCTTTCATTGGTTGAAAGTTTATTGCATGCATTAAATTTACTGTGGAGGATCCTTGCTGCTCTTGGTAATTTTTCCCTGCAATTATTTGCATTAGTTCTCTTCTATTCTCTCTATCTGCCTCTTCCTTTCGTTCTCTAGCTATTCTCTCTTTCTCTCTCTATTCTCTCTTTCTCTCTTTCTTTTCTATCTTCCTCCTCTTTTCGTTCTCTGGCTAATCTGTCATTCTCCATGAAATTTAATAGTTGTTGTGTCATATCTATTCGGGTACTTTTTCACGAGCCCCTGCTGGAAATTGAGCTTCTACTACTGGTGCTTCTTGGCCTACTATGATACTCTCTTTTTTATATCCTCTTAATTCGTTTTCTGAGTCGCTTCGTTCTATAATTATATTTTCTTTTACCCTCAACTCCCCTACATTTTGTACTTCATCTGAAGGGTGAGTTGGTTTTGTTTTATTCGTACTTTCATATAGTGAGTTTTCTTCATGTATTATTGCCACTTTTTATTTTGTCTGGGTTTCTCTATCTGGGAATAATTCTTTCTGAATCTGCCTTAAATTCTTTTCTTCTTCCATGGTTTGTACCGGAGATCGCCTTATTACTGATTTTTGTTTGAAGATTTCCCCTTCACATGTGTCAGAAATGTCTATTTCAACCCCTCAGTGATATAAGGTTTTATCTGATGGTGTTTTTCTCAGGGTATTTCCAGCGGGAGTCGCATACAATTGTATGTCTGAATTCGATTGTTGTTTTACCGCGGTAGATCTTGTCTGAATTTTCAGTTTGTCCGCCATTATTTCAAGGTTTACTTAACGTCTTTTATCCAAATGAAAATCCTTTTACCAATGTCTGTTTTTATCCTTTCGTGAAAAATTGTGACCTTTTAATTTGCCGATTCTACGTGTCAATTAGCCTTATATTTTTGCACACTAATTAGTTGCGCGATATATTGATTCGTAAATTTTTCAATTATGATCTAACAAGGCACAGCCCATAATAGATCTTCATAATTCTATTAATTGATTCCGTATTTTTTTTATAGGCTACTCTGTAGGCTAAATTAACTTGTCTCTTCGAAAACGCGGAATTCCTTTACTATCAGGTTTACTGATAGGACCTTTTCTTGCTGCCACCAATGTTCGTGTATTTAGCCACCAATATTATACCGGTAGACCACAATGCCACCAGTGTTATAGTGGTAAGCTACAATGCCACCAGTATTGGCGTGGTAATATACGGGGGTCACCACTTTTTGGAGGGGAAAGCCCCGGCCCCAAATTATTATGTGATGCCCGCGTCTACCACACCGGTTCTGCAAATATCGGGTTTGGTACTACCCTATTTACAGTATACCCTGTCCCAGGGTATGATAACGCGATCGAGTGGTCAAATGGCCACTTTCTAAAGCCAAATGTACCCGCCGTTGGGTTACCACTAGAAATCTCTAACTCTCTCCTTGGAGGTAACAAACCCCCCTGTCAATATAATAATGACGGTATCTCGTAACTCTATTCCTACCCTGCCTGGGTTCCAGGAAACTAGTATAGAGTTTGTACAAAATATCTTACTTGTATTCTTCCAAACGGTCACATATAACAACCAAAAATATACTTCCCCGAACGGGGTCTAAATGCAGACTAACTCAAAAATAATATTCTGTACACAACTGTTCAAAGGGCTGGACCTTCGCTTGGCCCAGCCAACCCTCTCAATCCCCATTCAAAACCAATTCTACTTTCCCAGCCCTATTATTCAATGACTCAAACCAGGAAGTACAAAATAGAATTTACTTCAAAGCTAACTTATTGCAACACAACTATAGCTTAGCAACGAGATTTTTAAATTGTCATTGAAAATTATACTATAGGCAAATCTAAGCAAATGTAATTACGGAACGAAAACAGGTCATTTATCTGAAAAGAAAAGAAACAGGGGTGGAACCCCAACACAACCTTATATCTGTAAACTAATAAGTTAGCGTACCCAGGTATTACCCAAGAATTTTCCGAGGGGGGGATAGTAAAAACAAATTCAAGGGGACCCATATACAGAAAAGAAACTAGGCCCAAGTTTGTTTGTCTTCATTCGGCTAAAAATTTACAGGAAAAGTTTATTGCGCAAAAGGAGCCTAAGAGGAAAAATATTTTGAAAGAAAACAGGTTGTGTCGTTCCGCGAAACCCTGAAGGATTTCACTTTTCTCCTATCAGTGTGAAACTTTCAGGGTTAGTAATAATAGATTGGACCAAGGGAATCTTAACGAGTACAGTACATCTCGGAAGAGAAATAGGGTTATATCTATTCCTAGTCCAATTTTTTTTTTTTTTTTTTTTACTTATATTTTTTTACGCTGACCTTTAAAACTCAGGCCATGTGGACGCGTTCATTACCCTTTCAGGATCAAGGGAACCTCGACTAAGGCAAAAATTAAGGAATTAAATCTCGTTGTATTGATTCGTCACGTCGCATCTTTTTAATAAATGACTTTGAGATTATGCAGATTACACAGATCTTCAAGTCAGGTGAACAAAACATTTCCATCCACCTGAGACTCTATAATAAAGTGTTATTAATCGTTACTACTCCTAATGGTAAATTTTTACTGAATGTTCAAATTTTCTCCAAGTTTAAATTATAAACCAACGTTTTAATCCTTAAGCAAAATAAAAATGAAACGAAATTACAAATATTCTTATCATTAACCAATAATAAAACTATGTTAATTACAAGCAAACAGAAATTAATTTTAAAAAGCATTTCCAATAAAGACGTTTTTAAAAGAAATCTGAGGAGCCGAATGTTATATAAACTTAAAGTTAGGTATATAGCCATACACCTAAGACGAGCAGAAATAAAGTTATATAACAATGCGAACTTACAAAGAAAAGAAACTACTATCAATAAATCAATAAAACCCGAAACGAACAGAAATTAAAGTGAATAATCGCACTAAACATAAAAATAACAGATAATGCAAAAGATAAATAAATGAGTCCTAAAACGAACAGAAGTTAAAATTAATTTGCAACTCCAACCTAAAAGAGCAAAAATGACTTCAAACAGGAGTAGGGCTACCACTGAAGCTTTCTAAACACCAGAGCACTTTATTCATTCATTTGCGCTTTACTAAAACAACATATATGTTTAAATTTTTATAATTTATAACATTGGAAAAAATCAATAACCGTTGGGATTTCCAGTCATCAATATCATTATATATCGCAAACCAGTTTTTTTCATTAGTTCTTTACCGCAATCATAAATATTATGGCGATTTCTTTTTTTTCGTGTCGACGTATTGATAAATAAAAACCTACTGTTTAAAAAACATATAGTTTCAATAAAACACAAATTAAACCCAATCCGTTGTGAGTATGTGAGAGGAAGGGGGGGGGGATCACCCTTATCTGTAAAGTTTGATTAGCCTTGTGATATTAATTTTTTGGGTTATTTTGCTGCTGATGTTATAGCAACTAAAAACACACTGCTCGAAATACAAATCGTTTTCAGTAAAGCGGAAATGACACTCTACCTCTTAAAAGGTTTAGGAGCGGTGGCCCTTGGTTCTGTTTATGGTAATTTTCGTTCGTTTTCAACTTGAACTAATTTTTCATTCCAAGTTCTGTCTGTTTTAGGAATTATTTATTAATCTATAGGAGCACTTGTTATTTTTATGTTGGATGTTGTTATTCATTATAATTCCTTTTTATTTTGGGTTTAAGTTATTAATTGATAGTAGTTTCTGTTCATTTGGCTTTGAATTATTATATGAACTTATTTCTGCCCGTTTCCGTATTGCTCTACTTTTTCTGAAAACTTCTAACTGGATAGCGTTTTTTGTTATTAATTTAACGTAAATTGTACAAAATTTAGAGGATGAATCTAATAAGTGACAAAAATTGGAATATCCCCCCCTTTCCTCCTCATGTGCATACCTGGCTGAAAGTAAGAGGCTTCAACTTTAGTTACTTGACTTTGGGAGTCAATATTCTATGCTCTTTAATACCCAGCCAACAATAATTGAGACTCCTTTTAAAGAAGATACCAGAAGAAGGTGTTAAAGAAACAGCCACTTCGGGACAAACCTCTGCTGAATGGTCATTCTGTATTTCAAATTAAATATTAAAAAAAGGTTTTGACAACTTAAAGTAAGGAGCGACATTAGAACTTAAAGTGAACAGAAATTATTCGGTATTTGAAGGGGGGCTACCCTTCATCAATCCTTACTCTTTATGCTAAAGTTTGATTTTTGTGCAAATCCTTTAAAAACGACTCCTGAAACACAAAGGCCGTTGAACTGGAATGACAAGTATTTTTAAGGAACTTTAAGACTTTGGCGGAAAGACCGAGGGTTGAGGAAGGGGTAGCACCCTCATATACAAAATAACTTCTGTCAGTTTTAAGCTTTAATGTCACTCAATACTTTCAGTTGAAAAAACTTGTTCATTTTTTAAATTCAATTTCTTACCGTTTTTCAAATTATGCCTGGAAATCCCCCCCCCCGCCTCTCGTGTAAAATTTTCCCTAGAAAATCTCCTCCAAAAATTTCTTCCCCACGGAAAAACCCCTCCGAAAAATTTCCATATATTTCCCAAATAGAATGGGCAAATTGCATGACTCGCAGCCCTTTCTTCAGGAGCTACAGAGGGCTATGTAATCCCCAGAGGCATAGTTATTGAACCTTTCAACTATACTGTATCAAATGGCTATCTCATAAATTTGATCAGACTTGGAGGAAAAAGAGCATGGGAGAAGGTCTACTTGCCCTCCAATCGTTTTGGTTATTAAAAAAAGCAACATAACTTTTGATTTTCGTTCGAATGAACCCTCTCCCGATCTTGTAGAATCATTGGTTCGATACGATCTGCCCGGGGAAAATCGGTGATTTTTCTTCTGGTAAAAAAAAATACAAAATTTCACATTTTTGTAGATAGGAGCTTCTCTGAAGCAGGGTTCTCTGATATGCTGAATCTGATGGTGTGGTTTTCATTGAGATCACTTGACTTCGGGGGGGGGGGGTCTCTTTTTCCAAGCAAATTTTCTCAGGCTTGTAGCTTTTGATGAGCAAAATAAAACTTAATGAATTCTATATATTTAAATCAGCATAAAAAGCCATTTCTTTTGAGACATTAATTGTTATCAAAATTGATTTTTAGAGTTACTACTGGGTCGAGTCTCTCCTTAATTACAGTTCGTTAACACAAACTGTTTGGTGTTTATCCTAGAAAGGTTTATCATAGACATAACCGTAGGCTCTGGTCTACGCTTTTGCATTACATTATTATTATTATTATAACCCAATGGACAATCAACAACAACAAGCGGGGGTTTCTCACAAGTTGGCAACACCATCTTAACCAAGATTACTGAAACTACTACTAACAACTTACCGCAACACCAAGCCCCCTGAGGCCAACACAGGTACGTACACTCCTCCTCCTTCCCAATCTATTCAAAGCCTCCCTCTTTACACCCTCCCAGGAAGTTCCCATTTCCCTTAAAGCTTTCTTTATGACACTCTCCCACACCAACCACGGACGACCTGATTTCCGTTTAGTTGATAACCCCAAAGATAATTCTGAAATGCTCACATCTTAGAAACTTAATGAAGATATTCTGGCCTCTAGAAAGTGGGGAGTTACAAGTTGTGAAGGTCATTTCCCTAATAATTGATATTTTTTCTCAATGATTACTCCGAAATTTTCTTCTAAAATATTATATGTTGCGTAATTCCTTTGATATTATGATATAATATTGGTAAACACGATCATTATTAGAACAGCACTGGGAAAAGATTTTCGCCCACAAGCTTAGTAGTATATTTCTATCTTTCTATTTAAAATCCAAAATTTTGGAAGATATATTTATAGATCTGGCATCGAATAGCCCTTTAATGTGACAGGACCCAAAATACCTTCGGCAATCCTTTAAAGAAGTATTTAAGTAATGCCTGTTCAAACTTGATATTTTACTCAGTGTTAAACTATAAAATTGAGCTAAAAGCTTTATATTCAAAATATTAGACAGTTTAATACGGCCTAGTCTAAACTACTTTTAATTATTTATGTTTATAATGATATGTCCCAATAGGACTCAATCAAACGCCGATAGACAATCAGCATTGGATTTCGAGGATTTACCAGCCGTTGGTCAAGAAAAGAAACGTCACGTTTGCGTGGTTTTCTCACCCTTTTCGGCCACAAATAAATTACCATTAAATGTTGCCAGCTTAGGCATTTACTGACAAAACAAAGGAGTTTCCTAGGGCTCCTGCATATAGTTACTATAATATTACATACAATTCAAGAATAATGGAAGCAAAAATGCTTCAAATATAAATTTAGGGAAATTCTAAGAAACCAAGGATGAAATTCTGATCACATTCTGCGTTAAGTATGACCAATTATCATAAATGAAATTAAATATTAAAGGAGGTAGGAGCTAAGCACACCTTTGAATTTTATTCAAAGATCTTATTAGTATGAATGATTTGATGTTGAAATTATTATATATCATTAAAATATAGCATAGTTAAATTTCGACTACAAATTTCTAACAGATACTACCAAGATTAAAAATACTTAGAAGAGCCACTTGTATGGTAAGCAGCCGTACAACACTTACAGCGTCATAATAATACCCAGATAAAGTGTCATAGTAAAGCCCGGTTGTTTGTTCATATACAAATCTTTCCCCTATCTCAGTCGTGTTATTTGATTGCTCTTTCAGTTCTTCTATAAGGGAAGCAGGATCGTCATCTGCACTTTGAAATACAGGGGTATTAGCCGATACCTCTTGTTCCCCTGTTTGGACACTAGCATCTTTCAAAGTTTTGTTTCTATCCTGGAAATGAAAAAGCAAAATATAATATATAGTATATATATATTATATATATATATATATATATATATATACTATATAATATGAATATATATATATATATATATATAATTAATATATAAAATATAAAACCAATTTTCACCAATATAGTTGATGATGATTTCATTGATTCTGAACATACAATGTTTAACTCTAATCTTACTTGGTATACTTAGCTTTCACAAAGACTCATTTCAGGAATAGAAAAGGAGAAAAAGATAGACAAAAATCCTCCTGTGTTCTGAAAACAGGAAAGACAAATCTTTCAGTTTAGAACTGGCCTTTAGTTCCGAATTAGAGATTATTTAGTATTAGCTCATTTTAAGCTATCTTTGCACCAAATTATTGAAGTTGATAAAACTTTTCACTGAATTAAGACAAAGAAAAAAAAACTTTTTTAAAACTCTTCAGGCGTTGAAAGATAAAATTCAAATGTTAGAAGACTATATTTTCTTTCCTTTCCAATCCTGGAATGAACATTCAATAAACGAAAAAAAAATTTACTCTAAACTCAAACAGAAAGAATTTTTAGGTAGGCAATATTTGATCAACTGCATTTATGACCAATTTGAATTGCCACTATGTTCAAACAAGATTTTCACATCAACCCCTTTTGTAAGGTCAAATCTTTTCTCTTCAATAGCTGCTGGTGCTGTTTAGATAAAAACAAAAAGCCCAGTTACACAATAAAAGTTGAATTTGTTTGACTTAGGATTGTAAAAGCCACTGAAATTGCTTAAGTTGACAACTAGATTGTTGTAGCACAGAGATTACTTCTGCATGAACCAAGGGTTAAAATGACAATTTAAAAGCTAAGGAGACCGTCCAATCTTAAATCCCTTTGTACCACTTAATATGATTTATTTTTCATTGAATTTGTAAAAAAAAAAATCGGAATTAAAAAATACAAAATTAAAATAAATGAAAACAAAACCCCAGTGACAGAACCTGCCACAATAATTCTACAAAAGGAGTTAGATCAGCGATTGGAAATTATCCTGTATTTGGAAATTTTTTAGAAAAAAATTTTCACGACATTTTTCAAAAAAAATTAATTATAATAATATTATTTGTTTCTTCGTCTTGAGATTTTTTCTTTCTTTGTTTTATTTTAATAATAATAGAGCACAATATCTCACTTTTATGTTGTTAATTTTGGTAAGGAAAGCCGAATCAGCAAAACTGTGATCGTAGCTTTTATGTGAGCGTTCGCAAGGTAAAACAAGCCTAGTCCGCTTAACACCACTAGACACACTTTTGATTTAATTACACAATATTAGAGAGTTAATATTTTCCCTATGTTAGAATCAATATGGAAGTAGCAGCCTAAAATCTACAAAGCAAAAAGAGAAGAATGAAATAGTTTGAACTTGTTTCTAATCATAAGCTTATCTATAGTGACAAAAGCGAGTATTTTTCTAAAGAATAAACAAACAAAAATAGAATAAAGAAATTTTTTGTTATAAATAACAAAAAATAATTTATATGATAAGATTAGTCCCACATCATCAAACAATAAGCAAATCAGGTCCTGCCAGTGTTTTGTTTATACTCCAAGACGAGTAAATGATTAATTAATTTTAGCTCAAAGTTGAACTTAATGAGATATAATAAGTTCTAAAGGAATAAAAAGTCCATAGAATTCCTGACATAAAATTGCTATCAGTATTCTTTTGCGATAAACAACTAAGTACGGGAAAACCAGGTTCCTTTTATTTTTTATTCTGGCTACACCCCACGAAGCGAAAATAAGTAATCATTCCTTATTCAAACCAGAACTTAAACAAGATATTATGGATTCTAATGTAATGTAAAGTCTATAGAATACTAAATACAGAGTTTTGCCACGAGTTTCTGCAATACAAATTTTATGAAATATTGTGCCATAATTCTAACCTCAAGAGACGGATAGTTATTTTAATACATTTAATTGTATATGCATATAGACTACTTTCCTTAGATTAGAGCAAGCAAAGGCACTAAT
This sequence comes from Artemia sinica, assembly GCA_027921565.1. Classification (NCBI taxonomy): domain Eukaryota; kingdom Metazoa; phylum Arthropoda; class Branchiopoda; order Anostraca; family Artemiidae; genus Artemia; species Artemia sinica. The sequence goes on along the minus strand of CM051260.1, from coordinate 44,824,304 downwards.
TTTACTTGACTTGATTTAAACTTTTAACACCAAACTGACATGCCTCAATAAGGTAAGAAATCCGTTTATGTTGTTCTGACACTTTCTTCTCTAGATAGGAAATGTAGAGTTGCACTAACATGTGAGAGCTGCCAATGAAATCTAACAGTTCTTCGTTTACTTCAAACTCACAGTCCATTTTGAAACAGTAGCTCAGATTATATGCCTATAATAACTTAATAGGTAAATAAGCAACCATTCTTTTTCCAGAAATGAAAACAAATAACAGAGAAGGGGGAAAGGAGGGGTGGCTAGTAAACCCAGAGCTGACCTAACTAAAAGGCTTATTTTCTTACATTTGGATTCATTTTCAATGGGAGTTAGATGACTCTTTGTTATTGTAAGGTTAGTTTTCCCTTGCTATCAGATAATCTTCAACCAAACTGATTTTAAATTTCTTTTCAAGACACTAACAACGTTCTCATAAAGTTGAATCAATGCAAGATTCGTTCACCACAATTTCTTTTTTTTGCGCGAACTTGTTTTTGATTTATACACAACCTGCACTATCCTCAATTTCCTCTTGATTGCCCTTTCGTTCCTGAATAAAATAATGCATTTAATCACAAGAAGGCTAAGTTTAGGTATTTTTCAAATAACTCTATGAATGGAAATAGGCTATTTTGTTTCTCAATTGTTATCCGTTTTCGTCTTCTTAGGTACCCAGCATGGGAACTGCTGGGATTACGTCCAATAACCCCCCAATGAGGAGCTATTTGCCTTTCATTAGAATATAAAATTATCATTATTTTTTTTATAAATTCATGTGCTAACTATCCTTTAAAGTGTCTATGGTTTAAGGGGCCTGTGAATTTGCTGCTATAACTTTATAAAATCAATTTTTAATAGACATGTTGGGGCTCTGGCCCTTTTCTTTGAAGATAAATGACCCGTTTCCTTTTTGATCACATTTACACGCAGTATAATTTCAGAGTATATACTTTGAGAAGAAATTCTCGTTGGCAAGCCAGTAATCTCAATAGAAACAAACTTTCAGGCTAAAATATATTTCTGTATGTTTGACCTAGGCCATTAATAGATAATATTATTCAAAGGAAACTAGTGGTTTGAACTTTAATTTAGCGGATTGGCTAGAGTCATTCTGGGGACCAACCCAATACACGCTTGTTTTGTGCTAATATAGTGATTTTGTTTCTAGTTTGTTTCTAGACTACAGTTTATTTTGAGAGTTCGTTTATAGAGTTCGTAGATACATTTTTTGTTGGAGTTGACATTTAAAGATTAAAAGGGGTTATTTTCCCTAACCGTGTGAGATTATCTTTCCCAAAACCCAGGCAGGATAGAAAAAGAGTTTCCGAGAAGTATCGTCATTAATGTATCGACAGGAGGGTCCGTTTGCCCTCCAAAGAGGTGGTGACACAAGTTGTGGCACCCTTAACCAAAAGTTTGGCCCTTGAAAAGGTAATATATGTTTCACACACATACTTGCAACACCAGTGCGCGAAGAAATTGCAGAACCCTTTTAATCACTCAATCACGTTACTATACTCTAGTGGCACCACGAGCAGCACTGGTGTGTCGTTAGGGATCAAAGAGTGGTAGCCTACAGTATACCATATCAAATATCTGGTAGCCCCAAGGCATCCAGTACAAATAGTGGTGGCTCACAAGCTTTCCACATCAAACAGTGCTGGCAGCCAATTAAGGAAAGCTATCAGGAAATAGCTAAAGGAATCCGCGTTTTCCAAAGATACGAGTTAATTTAGCCTACTGCATTAGGCTATAAAAAATTGCATGGAAAAAAGACGGAATTAATTAAATCATTGCAGATTTTTATCTGAATCTGCGTAGCCTAGCTAGATTAATAAAATCTTACGAATCAATATAGCAGGCGACGGAATAGCGTGAGAAACACAGCCCTCTAATGAAAAAGAAACAATTTTTCACGAGACTACCAGAAGTAAAGTGCTTTGATGTATTTGAAATCATTACTCGTTGCTGATAATTTGAAATAGTTTATTGGGAATCGTCAATTTTGCTGTGAGGCAATTATTGAGTTTGCTACAAGTGGTTGGTTAATTGATTAAGTGATATTACTGACAAATATCGTGCGTATGTTCGTATTAGTTGAAAATTTGACTATATTATTGAAGAGAGATAATGCCAATTGAGCAAGAAAATGTCCGTCTTCCGGAATCAAAGAGACGAACTACCTCAAAGAGCTCCGACTCAAGCCATAATATACAAAAATCGAATGTTGAAAAGCTTATACAGGAATGGATAGAAAGAAAAGCTCGTAGAGAGGCCGCAATAAAAGAAAGAGAGAAAGAAAGAATAGCTAAAGAACGAAAAGAATAGGCCAATAGAACAGCTAGAGATGCAGAAGAAAACATAAATCAACAAGAGTTTAAAGAACAACGATAAGTCTAATGGAAGCACACTAACAATGTTTAATTGGTTGTAGTTACTATTTAGCTACTATCAGTTACTACAGTAAGAAGATAAATATTCCCTTCCCCAATAGCAAATCCTATATGTAAACAACAGGAAAATCCCCTTCCCCAGGGGCTGTGGGGGTTATGTCATCCCCAGAGGCATAGTTATTGGACCTTTCAACTATGCAGAACAAAATCTTTATCTTCAAATTTTGTTTGGATGTCTTAGGGGAGAGGACAGTAAAAAAGACACATAGCTGGAGGATTGGTTGCCGTCCAATCACCTGTAACATATGAAAAAGGCACTAGAACTTTCAATTTCCAACCAAAAAAGTCTCTTCCGAAGTTCCTATGACAACTTCGGGAACCATAATGAAATTATAGTTCCTCAGATGGCTTCGATGGTTCCATGTGATGATTTTAATGCCTTTTTCAAAAAAATTTTGGCAGCCTTGAAAGGCTCCTAATATGACCTAATGTTCTGCTAAAGGTTGAAATCTGTAGAGCTCACTTTTTCAGATATTAATTAGAAAAAACTTTTCCCACAAAACAAGTTTTCCAAAGAAAAGTAAAGAACTCTATTAAACCAAAATGAGCATAAATAAAATCAAATAATCTACCAAACGTGAAACTACCATAAATCAGCATCGATAAATAAATGAAACCCAAAACGAACAGAAATTACAATAAATAACCAAGTCAAACTCAAAATGAGCAGAAATTCACATGAGTAGGGCTCAAAACCCCTATGCCTTCCCAATGCCTGAACATAGCTTGCACTTTACTGAAAAAATATAAATGTTCTTACTTTTATAACTTTAATAAATCAAATAAATCATTTTGATAACTAAATATCAGTATATGTATATTAAACTGACAATGCACATTCATTTGTATTTTTTTCAGTAAAGTGCAAATTATGTTCTGGCCTTGGGAAGGCATAGGGGTTTTGAGACCTAGTCATGTTAATTTTTTTTCTTTAACGCTTTCTATAAAAATTTTATATACCCTCAGGGCATAACTCACAAACCTTGCCCTGAGGGCTGTAGGGGAGTTTCCTCCTCAAAATATAATTTCTATCTGGAAATCAACTACGCTGAACAAAATGGCTATCTCAAAATTTTGATTGGATGTGTTTCGGGAAATGGTGGGCGGGGAAGGGCCTGTAGTTGCCTTCCGATCACTTTCGACTATTAAAAAGGGCACAAGCCACTCCAATTTCCAATTGAATGAGCCCTTTCGAAGTTTCTATGACATCTTCTTCGATACAAAGTGCCCTGGTCTAAAGAAAAAAAATAATAAGTAATACATTGTGCCAACATCGTTCTTATATGCCCCCAGGGCATAACTTAAAACACTTGCCCTGAGGGCTGTGGGAGAGTGTCCTCCTCAAAAACATAATTTCTATCTGGAAATTAACTACGCTGAACAAAATGGCTATCTCAAAATGTTGAGTGGATGTTGTTTGGGGAAATAGTGGGCGTGGAAGGGGTAATAGTTGCCTTCCAATCACTTTCGACTATTAAAAAGGGCACTAGCCATTTCAATTTCCAATCAAATGAGCCCTTTCTGGAGTATCTACGACAACGCGTTCTATAAAAACCTTATATGCCCCCACAACTTACAACCCTTGCCCTGAGGGCTGTGGGGGGGGGTTGTCATCCTCAAAGATCTAATTTTCAGAACTTTCAAACTACGTTGAACAAAATAGCTATCTTAAAATTTTGATTGGATGTGTTTGGGGAAAAGGTGGGCGTGAGAGGGGGGTTAGTTGCCCTCCAATCACTTTCAACTATTAAAAAGGCCACTAGCCCTTTGAATTTCCAATCGAATGAGCCTTTTTTGAAGTTTCTATGACAACACTTTCTATAAAAACCTTATGAGCCCCCAGGGTATAACTAACAACCCTTGCCCTGAGGGCTGTGGGGAATGTCCTCCAGAAATTATGAAAGACATAATTTCTATATGGAAATCGACTACGCTGAACAAAATGGCCATCTCAAAATTTTGATTGGATTTGTTTCGGGAAATGGTGGGCGTGGAAGGGTTGATAGTTGCCTTCCAATCACTTTCGACTATTAAAAAGGGCACAAGCCACTCCAATTTCCAATTGAATGAGCCCTTTTCGAAGTTTCTACGACAACTTTTTCGATACGAAGTGCCCTGGTCTAAAGGAAAAAAATAATAAATAATACATTGTGCCAACATCATTCTTAAATGCCCCCAGGGCATAAATTAAAACCCTTGCCCTGAGGGTTGTGGGGGAGTGTCCTCCTCAAAAATATATTTTCTATCTGGAGATCAACTACGCTGAACAAAATGGCTATCTCAAAATTTTGATTGGATGTGTTTGGGGAAATGGTGGGCGCGGAAAGGGTGTTAGTTGCATTCCAATCACTTTCGACTATTAAAAAGGGCACTAGCCACTCCAATTTCCAATCGAATGAGCCTTTTCAGAAGTTTCTACGACAACTCCTTTGATACGAAGTGCCCTGGTATGGAAAAATAAATACATAATAATAATACATTGTGCCAACATCGTTCTTTACTTAGGCAGCGCGATTGCGCTGCCTATGATGTATGTTTTGTTGGTCCCTAATCTGTATCTTTACCCATCTTGGATGAGGAAGGTAGGTAAAGATTTAGAGACTGACATTTTGATCACACCTATGAGGTGATTTTCCTCAGTCCTGGCAGCACAATAGCGCTGCCTAAGTAAAGAAAAGAGTAGGTCATACATGTTTTCCATTTATTTAATTAACCTTTACCGAGCCACTTTGTATGGAAGAAGTTGCAATAGAAACTTCAGAAGAGGTTCATTTCGTTGAAAATCGAAAGTTCTAGTGCCCTTTTCACAAGTTACAAGTGACTGGAGGCCCGCCAAGCCCTCAGATGTCTCTTTTTTATTCGCCTCTCCCCAAGGATATCCAATCAAAATTTGGAAATAGAGATTGAATTCTGCATAGTTGAAAGGTCCAATAACTATTTCTCTGGGGATGACTTAAACCCTTCAGCCCCTAGGGCAGGGAATTTTCCCGTTGTTTGCACATATGATTTGCTATTGGGGAAGGAAACATTTATCTTCTTACTGTAGTAACTGATAGTAACTAAACAGTAACTACAACCATTCGAACCTTGTTATGTTTACTACAGATTAACTGTGAGACGCAAAGTTCGAACAATGATAGCATTGACTTTTAAGTGACTTAGTTCTTGCTACAGTAGATGAGTAGAGAGGGTTGTTACTTTGGTATCACTTTCATACAATCCAGCAAAATGTTCATTTCATTATTACAGCCGTTTGGTAAAAAAAAAAAAAAAAAAACAGAAAATTTTTCAAACCTGGGATTAATTTGGATAACAGCCTAAAGTTACCACTCCTCTGAAAGAAACCGTCTGCCTGTGTAAACTTGGGCTATATATTGCCTACTATTAATAGATGATAGAGTTAGGAATTGATGTTATTTCAGAGATAGTGCTACCTAAGTAAAGGGATGTGTTCCTTCCATATATTATAGCCTCCTTTGATTCCAGACACTTCATGTGGAAAGGGTAGTCTTGGCAACTTTGAATTGGGTTCATTTTATTTGAAATTGAGTACATTTGCTATTGTCAACATAATTTGCTAAGATGAAAGTGAATACATCACTTGATGCTTTTTTATGCTCTTTTATAATTCAATACTTGCTTCTAGGGAAAATTTAACTGTGTTGCCACTATCACAGATCTTTTGCGAAATAGCATAGGTTTCTTTTTATGGTAACAGACTTACAGGTTTTTGCTACAAAATGTTTGAAAGTCAGGTTTTAATGCAAATGGTCCAAGCGCTGCTAAAAAGACATTTTAAGTGCTTTTTCGACATCTTTTTGCATTGGAGAAAACTTTGAGGATTGAAAATTACACTTATGATACTTTTTCCATTAAACATTTTTTTTTTTTAAGTTACTATTGGTCTCACAGTTCTAAAAACCTAGCAGTTAAAAAAAATAATAGAAAATAAAAAAAACTTGCTCTATAGCAATCTATATTTCCTTGTGAAAAACCAACTGTTTATGATTTAGTTCATATGGATATTCCATTCACCCCGCATTGGGTAATAGGCTCATACATTCATGGTATCATCAATTATGAGAACGTTTCAGTATAGATGAGGTGCATTTTCACTTGCTGAATTTTCATTTGCAATGCTTAGAAAACAAACAGATCTTACAGTATTTATATTTTTTTGGTCATACATTATACAATTAAAACTCAGGAAGGAATAATAATTGCATAGAAGTACAAAAAGACAGAGCAAATATCATTGTAAAAAATATTGGTAAACATTGTTAGAAGTTATTTTTTAAATATGAGATTATAAGATGAGCAATGCATTGCTATTTGGGTAACAGAAGGTTTGTGTTTTGGGTAACAGCCTTTTGGCTGCAAACGCTACTAATGACATTGTTACTGCGTTAAATTCGAAAAATAATTTTCTTGACATTTGCCTTTTATTAAAGTTTCTGAATCCTTAACAGTTTAACTGTTTACTGCCCCCTACCCTAATGCTTCGATTCGTTTATTTGCCCCCTCCCTCGCCACAATTACAAAAATATAAGCAAGATCACAGTAATGACAAGCCCCCCTGGAAACAGAATTCGTTTTTTACTTCCAATTTGTGTTTTCATAGTTTAGTATACTCATTTCCTCACTATTTAATCTTTCAACTACAATTATAAAAAACAGTATTTGAAAATGATATCTCCTTAGTTATTACTACTAATTAATTAAAAAAAAACTTTCTGAAAAATAAGTTTTTCAAAGAAAAGTAAAGGCCATTTTAAACTTAAGCTCAGCAGATACAAATACCTTTTAAAATTCAAACTTAAAACAACCAGAAATTACTATTAAAGAATAAATGAAACCCAAAACAAGCAGAAATTAAATAAACAATCATAGCAAAAATATACAAGTAATAATATAAATGAATAAATAGATCTTAAAGCGAGTAATACTTAGATTGAATATGAAAATCAAGCTTAAAACGAAAAAACAATTTTCCTATTGAAGCATAAATGAAACTTAAAAAGAACAGAAATTAAATAAACAATCAATGCAAACAAACATACAATAGATATTAATGTAAATTAATAAATAAATCTTAAGACGAGCGAAACTTAAATTGAATATGCAAATCAAGCTTGAAACAAACAAAAATCACTACAAACAAGATTTTGGGTATGACCTCCTTCTCTTACTGTTTTTGCTATGATTGTTTATTTAATTTCTGTTTGTTTTGGGTTTCATTTATTCTTTAATAGTAATTTCTGGTTGTTTTAAGTTTGAATTTTAAAAGGTATTTGTATCTGCTGAGCTTAAAGTCTAAAACCTACTGTGTCATTGGCGCTTTGGGTTTCTGGTTTGGGGTTTCATTTATTCTTTAATAGTAATTTCTGGTCGTTTTGAGTTTGAATTTTAAAAGGTATTTGTATCTGCTGAGCTTAAGTTTAAAATGGCCTTTACTTTTCTTTTAAAAACTTATTTTTCGGAAATTTTTTTTAACTAATTTTTTTTCGTTTTCGATTGCAAAATATTTCAAGTTTTTAAAAATTCCTTATTTCAAAATCAAACTTAAAAAAAAAAATCAAATATTCATCAAAGTATCAAAACTGGTATCAAAGTAACAATATCAAAGTGAAAAATGGGTTCGTGTCAACCTTGGAGTTTTTATTATCTGATGTTTGAACTATTTTCAACAAAATTGCTATCTCAAAATTCTTATTGGATGGGTTTGGGGAAAAAGAGCGTGTTAACTAATTAAGCTTCGGTCTCTTTTGACTCTTTCTCTGAAGTTTATTCGAGTATCCCTTCTATAAGAACCATATATATACCATGAGTATAAGTTACAACGCGTGTCTCAGGGCCCTGGGGTTTGTGTCGACCCTGGAGTTTTAATATCTGATGGTTGAACTATCTGTAACAAAACAGTCACCTCAAATTTTTATCGGATGGGTTTATCCATCCGTCTGAAACGAAATAAGGTTTGGCGTGAATGTTTTTCATTGACTACTTTTTCAATATTTTCTGAACAGATTGTCATAGGTCAATTCTCCACATTTGTATTGATTCATTGATTTCAAATAACTTATTTTTTTTCAAATGATTAATTAGTTATGAAACGAATTATATTACACATATTATGTTTGTACAACATGTGTCGACCCCAGAGTTTTGTTATCTGACCCTTGATTTTTTTTAACAAAATGGCTACCTCAAAATTCTTATCTGATTTATCTAGGGGGAAAAGGGCGTGAGGGAGGGGCTAGTTGCCCTTTGATCACTTTTGCTCTTAAAAACTGAACTAAAACTTCCAATTTCCAATCAAATGAGCCCTCTCTGAAGTTTATATGAGAATTCCTTCCAAAACAGCAATATATGCCCCCTGGGTATAACTTATGATTAATTGGTATATATAATTATTATAACTAATGATTAATTAGTTATAAAACGAATTATATTATATTGGGGTGTAAAGTACAGGTGTCACCACTTATTGGTGCAAAAATGGCGCAAAAAGGTTGCTTTGCCACTTACTCAAGGGGGAGAACCCCTTGTCGGCCCAAATGTTAGTGGGATTCCCGCGCTTACCCCAACGGTTCCTTTTCTATCGGGTATGTCAGTGCCCAATTTACAATATACCCTGCCTTAGGGTACAATAGCGTGATCGAATGGTCCCAGGGGCCACTTTAAGCCCAAGGGTTACCGGTAATATTTTTAACCATCTCCTTGGACTCGACCTAGGCTAAAAAGTCAAAGATTATATAGCATAAGAAATCTTACTGTAATCAGTCACGCTATAAAAAAAGGAACTAACTCACACTTCCAGTTTACCCCAGCCCGCTCAGCCGGCCGCGTGCCTGCAAAGGGATGACGGGGTGGTGGTGAATTTTTCCAGCCAATCTAAGGGTTTACTAATTACTGGTCAATCATCCCCAACTGCGCACTTAATACCTCGTGGTCTGTTTAACCAATTACGCAATTATAAAGGACAGAAAATGGCGCCACCAAAATTAAAGGAAAATTAATAATTATTACTTGGGGAAAAGAACAATTAAGGGACCAAAAGAAAAGAATCTGGGAAGGACATTTATCTGAACAAACTGGGACCAAGGGTTCCAACACCTCCCTCCTAAGATAAATGGCCTGCATCCCCGGTGGATTGGCTGGAAACTCAGACATAAAATAAATAACATTAAACTCAAAATCACCTAATTTGTATCTTCTCTTCTTTCTTCCACCCATGCCTGTATTTCCACCGCTTGGCTCAGGATTCGTCGTCATCGCCACGTTTCTACCGTAGAACCACCATGATCTAGATCGTATAGCATCCGCATTTGGTTTTGAAAATTGAAGTCCCCAAGATTCGTAGAAATTCATTGTGCGCAGCACAATCAAAAACAAAATTTTCTCGCTCTCATAAATTTACATTTGAGAGGAGCAAAGAATCAGTTCCTGGCACTTTCGATGATGCCAGCCATCATGAAAAATTTGGCTGCACTAGCCTCTTAATTTCCATCTGTGGAAACAACCCCACATTTCAATAAAAAAGTAAATTGCCCCGTGGCATAATTTCAAATAATCTAAGGCCGAAAATGCAAAGGCCTGTGAAAACGATAAGGGTACTGGGAATGAAGTAAAATTTTGAGCGAACCATGAATCGCCTTTTTTCTGGGTTTTGTCCCCTAAAATAATTGAATGAATAATGCTCGGCAATGAGGGATGAAGATGAAATTGAAGACTGGAAAGACAAGACTTCAGTAAAGGGATCACAACCTCCTCGCCTTGTCAACGAAGTAGCATATTTCCCCGTCGTAGTGTAATTTTGTAATTTTCCCACTGTTAAAGAAGTCGCTTTTAACGATAGGAGATTTCCGATATCTCCAAAGTCTCCTCCTACTAAGACATCCACTGCTAGCGTAGGTACTAAGCCTACTTTTATCGTTTTTCTCTGGACCGTACCGTCGTTCCTTGCAATTTCTATTCTAACCCAAGCAGACGGGCATGGGTGCTTGTCTCCATAATAACATAATGTTGTAGTCTTATTTTTATGGTCTATCTCCGTTTTATTAATTAGGCCAGTTCGCACATAGGTTTGGTCACTGCAGGAATCAATTGCCATTTCGACTAATTCCCCGTTCAATTTTCCGTATATTTTATGCGACTCTGCAAATGCGTAATTTTTTTCCTTATTATGGGGTTATGGCCCAGGCTGTCGTTTTATGTGGTTTTTGGTCATGTTTACTGGGGCAGTTTCTTGCAAAATGCCCTGTGGTATCACAGTTATAGCAAGTTAGTTCTCCTTGCGCTGTTTTATAGTGCCTATTTTTGTTATACTCTCTATATTGAAATATGTCTGTCTCCTCAACTTCCTCTCTTATTTCGGTCCACCTATTTGCCATTTCCGCCATTTCTTCGCTTGTTTTTGGGTTCTTTTCTTTCAAATATATTTTCAATTCTCTGTGGGTATTTTCTAAAAATTGTTCCATTACTTTTTTATCTATTATTTCCTTTATCTTATCTTTTATTTCTTCCGGGTCTTCTAACATTCTATAGCTTTCTAACTCTAGCCATTTTAAACACATATCTTTCAATTTGTACCCGTATTCTTTATAAGTTTCGTTGTCTCGTTTTCTTCCGCTTCTAAACTTTCTTTGAAAGTGCTCGGGGGAGAGTTGAAACTTTTCAAAAATGGCTTGTTTTAGTCTTTCAAAATCTTTTGAGTAGTCCATTGGTAATGCTTTATATGCAATTTGTGCTTTGTAGTTAAGGAGGGGCTGTATTCTTGTCACCAAATTTTCTCTCGGCAATCCGCTTAATTCCGCCATTTTTTTCAAAATTGTATATGTATAAATGTACATCTTCATTTTCTTTCATTGGTTGAAGGTTTACTGCCTGCATTACCTCTATTGTAGACGATTTCTGAGGCTTTTGGGAATTTCTCCCTGCAATCATTTCCATTATGTATTTTCTTTCCTCTCTGTCTGTCTTCTCCCTTTTCTCTCTTTCTTGTCTATCTCTCTCTCTTTCTTTCTCCATGAAATTAATAGTTGTTGTATCATATCTATTTGAGTGCTTTTTCGGGAGTTCCTGCTGGAAATTGAGCTTCTACTACTCCTGCTACTTGGCCTACTATGATTCTCACTGTCTTTATATTCTCTCAATTCGTTTTCTGAGTCTGCTCGTTGTATAATATTTTCTCTTGCCGCAACTCCCCTACTTTTTGTACCTCCTCTGAAGGGTGATTTTGTTTTGTTTTACCTGTTCTTTCATGTAATGATTTTTCCTCATGTATTATCGCCACTGTTTCTTTTGTTCGGGTTTCTCTATCTGAGAATAATTCTTTCTGAATTTGCCTTAGACTTTTTTCTTCTTCCCTGGTTCGTACTGGAGATTGCTCTATTACTGATTTTGTTTTGAAGATTTCCTCTTCACATATCCCAGAAATGTCTATTTCACCTGTTGAGTGATATATGGTTCTATCTGATGGTGTTTTTCTTAGGGTATTTCCAGCGGGAGTCACATACAATTGTGTTTCTGAATCCGATTTTTGTTTTACCGCAGTAGATCTTGTCTGAATTCTCCGTTTGTCCGCCATTATTTCAAGGTTTACCTAATGTCTTCTGTCCAAATGAAATTCCTTTTACCAACGTACTTCTGGTCTCTCACGAAAAATTGCTGCGTGTCAATTATTCTTATATTTTTTCACACTAATTAGTTGCGCGATATATTGATTCTTAAAATTTATTACCTATCTATCCACCTAGGCACAGCCCAGATAAAAAGAATTTTCTTTGCGATTTTTTTTTTATGTAACCACAATAGGCTACTCTTGTAGGCTAAATTATTGTCTCTTCGAAAACGCGGAATTCTTTTACTATCAGGTTTACTGATAGGACCTTTATTTGCTGCCACCACTTATTGGAGGTATAAGGTATGGGTGTCACCACTTATTGGTGCAAAAATGGCGCAAAAAGGTTGCTATGCCACTTACTCCAGGGGATAACCCTTGTCGGCCCAAATGTTAGTGGGATTCCCACGCTTACCCCAACGGTTCCTTTTCTATCGGGTATGTCAGTGCCCGATTTACAATATACCCTTCCTTAGGGTACGATAGCGTGATTGAATGGTCCCAGGGGCCACTTTAACCCCAAGGGTTACCGGTAATATTTCTAACTATCTCCTTGGACTCGACCTAGGCTAAAAAGTCAAAGATTATATAGTATAAAAAATCTTACTGTAATCAGTCATGCTATAAAAAAGGAACTAACTCACACTTCCAGTTTTCCCCAGCCCGCTCAGCCGGCCACGTGCCTGCAAAGGGGTGATGGGGTGGTGCTGAATTTTTCCAGCCAATCCAAGGGCTTACTAATTACTGGTCAATCATCCCCAACTGCACACTTAATACCTCGTGATCTGTTTAACCAACTATGCAATTATAAAGGACAGAAAATGGCGCCACCAAAATTAAAGGAAAATTAATAATTATTACTTGGGGAAAAGAACAATTAAGGGACCAAAAGACAAGAATCTAGGAAGGACATTTATCTGAACAAACTGGGACCAAGGTTTCCAAAATATTACAAATATTATGTTTGTACAACATGTGTTGACCCTGGAGTTTTCATTATCTGACCTTTGAACTTTTTTTAACAAAATGGCTACCTCAAAATTTTTATCTGATGCATTTAGGGCGTGGAGGGGGGGGGGCTAGTTGCCCTCCGATCTCTTTTGACTCTTAAAAAGTGAACAAGAACTTTCAATTTCCGATCAAATGAGCCCTTTCCGAAGTTTATACAAGCATCCCTTCCATAAGAACTATATATGCCCCTAGAACATTACTCATAATGTCTGCCTCTGGAGGGTGTCAACACAGGGATTTTCCTTATCTGACCTTTGAACTATTTTTAATGAAATGGCTATTATAAAGAATTCATCAGATGGGCTTGGGGAAAAAAGGATTTGCAGGGGGGGGGGAATAGTTGCCCTCAGATATATTTTGACTCTTAAAAATTGAACTAGAACTTTCAATTTCTAATCAAATGAGCCCTTTCTGAAGTTTATACAAGCATCCCTTTCATAAGAACCATATACGCCCCCAGGACAATACTTAAAACGCCTATCCCCGGACCCTGGGGGGAGTTTTTGTTATCTAATTTTTGAACAATTTCCAAAAAACTGGCTATCTCAAAATTTGTAGTGGATGGGTTTGGGGGAAAAGGGCGAGGGGGAACTAGTTGCCCTTAACTCTCTTGACTCTTAAAGTGAACTAGAACTTTCCACTCAGGTGTGAGTGGAAGCATATACAAGCCATTTCCTCAATGCTGATTCCCAAATACCAAGCTGGCTTCTGACCTAGTAGATCAACAATTGATCAGATATTCCCTGCCCTACAGATCATGGAAAAGTACAGCAAACTTGGCTGCAGCATCTACCACCTTTTCATAGACTTCAGACAAGCTTTTGATCTCAAAAGGAGAGGTCTATGGCAGATCCTTCTTCACTTTGGCATTCTATCCAATCTGATCTCCTTGATCAAAGACATGTATAAGAAGTTCAGAAGCCACATCATGACTGGAGAGGGACTAACAAAAAGCTTCAAAACCTCTACTGGAGTGCTACAAGGTTGCCTTCTATCATTGGAGCAGTTCAATCTCTTCTGACATGAAGCCCTCTCACTCACAGACAACCTGTCCAGCACCCTTGTCAGAAGAGTAGTGATAGATAAACTAGCATGTGCCACTGATGCAGACGCAAGAGTCAAGTCCATTCAAGACCTTCAATCCCAGGCTAACAGTGTTCACTTCTAACCTCTTTGAGATGGCCATCAACACCTCAAAAAACAAAAGCCATGCACTGCTCATGCAAGCCTAATTCACATGTAAATCTCAGCCTTCAGCTTGGTGGAGATATCATTGAGTGGGTGGAAGACTTTACCTAACTAGGGAGCTTACTTATTTCTGAAACCAACCAACTCAGACATCAAGAGATACCTGACACTTGCAAACTCCAGTTTTAAAGCCCTGGTGCCCATCTGGAGGAATAAGAATTTATCAACAATTCTCAAAACAAGACTTTTCTACTCCCTCATTATTCCAATGGCTATATATCCCTTTGAATCCTGTTCACTTAAAACAGATGATCAGTGTTGCCTATCTGTCTTTGAAACCAAATCCCTGAAATGCATTGCTGGTATCACCTACCATGACAGAGTCTCCAACTTCAAGCTTCTCCATAATCTGAAAGTTGAACTCAAAATACTAGTTAAAATAAAACTAAAACAACTGAAATAGCTAGGACATGTTCAATGCATGGCTAGCACTTGTCTTCCAAAGATAGCCATTGAAGGATGAGTAAACAGTTCTTGAACCAGAGGTTGTCCCCTGAAGAGATGGAAAGAAAACCTTTCACCCTATAACCTACCACAACTCCTTTACCTAGTCAAAAGCAGAAGTATCTACAGGAGGCATATAAATGAACTGGTTAAAGAAGAGGCCCCAAAACCTTCAAGGATGGACAGGGCTTGAGTCAAATTTGAGTGAATTCAGAAGATCTAATAAAAGGCAAATGTCAAGAAAATCATTTTCTGAATTTAGTGCAGTAATAATTTCATTAGTGGTGTTTGCAGCCAAGAGGACACAGACCTTCTGTCATCAAATAACATAGCATTGCTCATCTTATAATCTCATATTTAATATATAACTTCTAACAATGTTTACCAATGTTTTTACAATGATATTGGCCTGTTGTTTTTTTTATATTTCCAGGCAATTATTATTTCTTCCTGAGTTTTAGCTGCATAATGTGTGACCAAACAAAACATAAATACCGCAAGACCTGTTTGTTTTCTAAGCATTGCAAATGAGAATTCAGACAATGAAAATACTATGCTCATCTATACTGATAAGTTCTCATAATTGAAGATACTATGAATGTAGGAGGAGCCTATTACCCAATGGTGGGCAAATGAAATGCCCATATGAACCAAAACATAAGCGGTTGGTTTTTCACAGGGAAATATAGATTGTAATAGGGCAAGTGTTTTTTTTTTTTTTGTCATTTTTTTGCAAGGTTCTTAGGACTGTAATACCAATAGTTGATGGGAAAATTATTGTTAGTGTCATTTTCAAACTTTAAAGTTTTATCCACAGTGAAAAAGTGACAAAAAAGGTTAAAATGTCCTTTTAGCAGCCCTTGGACCTTTTGCACTAAAACCTGACTTTCTACCATTTTGCAGTAAAAACCTGTAAGCCAGTTACCATAAAAAAAAACTGTGATATTTCACAGAAAACCTGTGATGGTGGCAACATTATTGTAGTTTACCCTAAAAGCAACAATTAAATTATGAAAGAGCATAAAAAAGGCATCAAGTGAAGTATTTACTTTTATCCAAGCAAAATTATTTCAACAACAGCAAATTGATTCAATTTTAAATGAAATAAAT
The DNA here is from genome assembly GCA_027921565.1 of Artemia sinica. Lineage (NCBI taxonomy): Eukaryota > Metazoa > Arthropoda > Branchiopoda > Anostraca > Artemiidae > Artemia > Artemia sinica. Next base: position 44,808,389 of record CM051260.1, on the reverse strand, counting down.
CTAATTTAAAGTTCCCAAGACTACCCTTTCCACACAAAGTGGCTGGAAAAAAAGGAGACTAGGTATTAGTCCAGGAACAGTCCAGTACATAAGGAAACATGTTAAGGGAACAATTCTTACTTCATAATATACAGAACAATCCTAGGCCAGTTAAAATATTTTGCAGGGGGAGAACCTTTATGGGTAAATTTCTAGTGGGCCCTGTAATTTAACTAAGATGAAAGTGAAAACCTCATTTGATGCCTTTTTTATGCTCTTTCATAATTCAAGAAGTGCTTCTGGGACTAATTGCATCTTGAGCCCTAAAAGGGGCCCCAAATGTATTTTATATGAATAATAAAAGGGCATAAAAAAGCATCAAATGATGTTTTCACTTTCATCCTAGCTAAATTATATGGCCAACTGCAAATTTACCCACCCCCACCCCCCTAATGTGCAAATATATACACTGAATTGGAATATACCCTGAATTGTTGATGGCAAAGTTTTGAATTGCAAAATTCAGTACTATTTTTGTCAACAGCATTCAAAAAACTTGAAATGGTTTATATTTGAGTTGCCTAATAAAGGTTTGATTTGTTATAAATAAATATTTTTGGAATATGTTACTCTTAAACAACCTATTTATAAACTAGTGATGTGTTTTTAAACACTTTTCAATAACTTAATTGGTGTTGATTACTTCTTTGTGTGATTACAAAAATGAAATACCTTTTGGGACCCTGTTAAGGGCTCAATATGCAACTAGCCCCAGAGGTAATTCTTGAATTATGAAAGAGCATAAAAAAAAGGCATCAAACAATGTTTTCACTTTCACCTGAGCTAAATTATGTGGCCCACTAGAAATTTATCCCTTTATCTTCACTTCTTTCACTGTAGTACAATTTTTTTTAACAAAATTCTGAAAATAAACATGAATTTCCCTACATTTTCTGTTTTCAAATAATCTAAATTTGTAGCTAGACATATCAATGCCACCTAGTCAAAATATATTGATAGAAAAATACTGATAATTTAGGTTAAGTAAGGTTAGGTTAAGTTAGGTTAGATGGCACTTGGGTGTTTGTTTATAAAGGATTTTCAAAATTTAGAGAATAGACACAAATATTCAAAAATGTGATAGAAAACCAGAAATACAAGGAAAGAAGCTACTGGTTCTCTAACCATTATCAAGAGATAACAGTTCTCTCCTGCAAAATATGACAACTAGGATTATTCTGCATATTATGAAGTAAGAATTAGGTACTTGTCTATTATATAAAACACATTCAAGAAGTGTAGTTTGGCAAATGCTAATAAAATAAAACAAAATATGATGAAAATACAATGCTTTAGCAACAAAATTATGAAAACTACCACAAATAATTATGGAAGGGGCTGGGTAAAGTTCTACCGAATCATATTATTGACTTATGCATAAAGTGAATATACCACTCAATGCCTTTTTTTATGCTAATTACAAATATAGTAATCATTTCTATTGGAAATGAATTTCAGCCCCCCCCCCCCTATATATGCCAATTCAGGGTATATATTTCTACATTAGGGGGGGGGGGCAAATTTTGTTTCTGATGTAAATGGGAGGTAAGTTTAAACTTTACCCCCACCCCCCTAATGTAGAAATATATACCCTGAATTGGCATATATAGGGGGGGGGCTGAAATTCATTTCCAATAGAAATGATTATTATATTCATAATCAGCATAAAAAAGGCATCAAATGGTGTATTCACTTAGAACCTAACTCAATAATATGATTTGGTAGAACTTTACCAGGGGCTGCCCAGATCCTGTAACCTAAAATAACCAGTAAAGTTCTACAAAATCATATTATTGAGTTAGGAATAAAGTGAATACACCATTTGATGCCTTTTTTATGCTGATTACAAATATAATAAGCATTTCTATCAGAAATGAATTTCACCACCTCCCCCCCCTATATAAGCTATACCTAACCAAACCTAACCCTGAATTGGCCTATATAGGGGGGGGGGGCTGAAATTCATTTCCAATAGAAATGATTATTATATTCATAATCAGCATAAAAAAGGCATCAAATGGTGTATTCACTTTTGTCCTAACTCAATAATATGATTTCGTAGAACTTTACCAATAACCTAACCTAACCAAAATACCAAGTAGGCCTATGCCTACTGGACTGCTTCTAGACTTACACCGGATTATAATACATGGAAGATACACATCCCTTAACTTAGGCAGAACTATCTCTGAAACAACATCAATTCCCAATTTTATTCATCTGTTATTAATAGGAGGCAATGTATAGCCCAAGTGTACACAGGCAGTGTTCTCTTCAGAAGAGTGGTAACTTCAGGATGTTACCCAAATTAATCCCAGATTTGAAAACTTTATCTGTTTTTACCCAGATAGTTTAATTTGAAAAGCCTAATAGAGGCTTAATCATTACTGGCAACGCAGAAGAATTGGAAAATAAAATATAATGTGTTAAAAAACACTTTTTCTTCAGATCTTACACAGAAAGGGCATTTCCACGTTTTCAAAATTTTGCCTTTGTGAGCTATGTATTTTGGAAGAATACTTTATTTGGCGGAATCTCACCAGTTTATGTACTCGTAAAAGTAATTCGGTTTTCCCATAGTACCGATTGGTTTTCAGCTTTTTCCCATACTTCTGAACCCTGCATTAAGATATACCTCAACCACAGACAAATGTATATGATACAGACGTATAAGTGCCGTATCTTCCAATGCCAAAAAAAAGGGTCGGGTATAGTGCTTATTGGCTATGTATGATAACGTTAATGTATGCTAGAAGCCTGAGAAACTGAGAATATACGAGCACAAGCACCAAATTGATTGGTACTATACCATTATTTCAGTTAGACGTCTGTACATGGGTTTTGTCTGTGAACCCAAGAGTTTACGCAAGTTTGAATTTCGGCGGTGAAGAGCGGATTTTTAGGAAAAAGGGCGATATGCCACCGGCCGACACCAAGTTTTACTACCAAGAAGGAATTTCAAACCTATTCAAAAGAAGACGAATGACTTACCATTCACATCAGAATAAACAATCGAGTCTGCTAGAGCCCTTTAGCACTATGGGGCACGTACAACATAATGACACACATAAACTCGTGGAAAACACGACACAAGCAATAACCAAGACCGAATCCAGGATTTTTTTTTTTCGGGGCAGGGGATATCAAAAAAATTTTTAATTTGTATCTTTTATATTTTTAGGAATCAGACAACAATTTGGAAGAGGGGGGGGGTTAAACCCTCTAACTCTTCTTCCTCCTCCTGGATATAGAATTGGAGACAACACTCAAAAATCTGTAGGATCAAGAGTCTTTTTTTCAGACTTTTTAATCTCTTGTTTTTCAGTAAACGTTAGCGTTTGCTTCCGTCCATGTTTTCATGATACCTCTCGTTGTACCCAATGACCCCCGTTTTCAGTAGCCCATGTATGACGCGCAATGGAGCTTATTCATCTTTGATCTTCGAGTTGTATTTTTGAGGGGAAAACATACGCTTTAGAGCTTTCTGAAAATTCAAAATTAAAAGACACGGTACAAGTGAAAAATGTCTCTTCAGCATGTCTGCTTTGATTTCATAGAAGTTCTCTTCTTTTAAGTCTTTTGAACGTGATATTACGCATTTTTTCTGATGAAATTGAAAATTCGCGTAAAAACAAAAGAGGATTATCGCATATTAAAGCACCTCGTACTTGTTCCTGGATCACTGAATCTTCTATTGACCCGTGTGCTTAATCAGAACCAAATGACGAAAATGTGTTTCAATGGAACCTGGCCATGGCCCTCGACTGACGCGTTATCAAAAACTTTTTATAACTGAAATGGATTCGGATTATGCTATGAGCTCAATTTACTTTCTATTTTTGAGAACAGGTTCGAGTTTTTGGTGTCGTTGGTTACTAAATTAGGAACGGGAGTCAATGGTGTGACCCTGTAAGCTCATCCAGGGTTGACCCAGCTCTAAATGGATACCTAGAGAAATCTGGGAAAAAACATGAGAAGTATTCAATGATAGCCCCCATCCACGCATTTTACTCCCGGCCAAAGGCAGAAGAAATTGGAATTTGTGCTACGCAGACCATTAGTCAGCACGCGAAGAAGTTTTTTC
>CM051260.1:44649266-44799266 GCA_027921565.1 Artemia sinica | reverse complement strand
GTAAAATCAGCCTTGACCTCTTTTCAGGCCCAACGGCCTTCCGGGACATCAAAATGTTTCAATATATTCATATAGTCTAGCTGTTTCTTATATAGATGACTTAACACTTCCCTCCATCCAGATCGATTCCTGGGTATGTGTCTCCTCTCAGAAGTTTTTTTCTAAAATAGTTCCCTACACAATGTCCGTTTTTGAAAAATAAAGGCATTGTAAATCTATACAATGTAAAATCGTCAGAAGAACAAAGACAATTAGCTAACGTTGAAATATTTACTTTTCTTCGATATAAGTCATTTTCTGGTGCGGAGTGTCTGCACTCGTCATTGAAAAGGCATTTTTCAAATTTCAGAGCCTTGTAACTCTTCCTCTGGTTAGGCAATTGGGAACCGTATGTTACAAAGGCCTCAAACGAAATAAGCAGGCAAAGGATATGTACATATTGCAAACAAATATTTCAAGGTAAAACCATATATTACCTGAAATGCTCTAAAACCATTAACTGAAATTGCTGTTAGGGTTAACGAAACTTTTCTAAATCGATAAAGAAAGAGACATGCGACAACCCCACGAGGTCAAAATTTGAAGAGCAAAAATAATCTTTCTGTGCCACTATTAGTCTCAGAGAAGATTAATTACTTGGCCAAAAAAATGAAAATAGAAAGACAAAAATGAAAAGATAAGAAAACAAAAAGCGAACACAAAACTTGAAAAACCTGATATATAGACAAGTCTGGAGTTTAAATTTGGTATTAAAAATATAAAAAGACACTACACTGACTAGGATGAACTTAAGACAATAGCCTACAAATCATTTAATTGTTGTTTTATACCTACTATATTTCTTGAGATTTCTTCCTATAGAATCTCAATTTTCAAAGCTCTTGTTAAGGGTTTGTGTAAAAGATGTTTAACAATTCAAATTTTAAGCAAAGCACTGGTTCTAGCTTAGTTATAAAAAAAACTAGCACAAAACTATTTCTGTATAATACAGATATGCTTGTTTTAAAATCACAGCTGAGAGAGTTTGTAATAATTTTTAAGTTATTTTCAATATTACGTCCTAAAACTTCTGATATGCACAAATTTATCACTTCACTATGAACTGTACCACTGGTTTGGTTTTAACAAATCCGTATACGTTTGATTTTTTCCTACTTGGGGGTGATACAAATGAAAACTAGACGCTGCCGTATGGGAATAAAATTGTGATGCATCATTTGAAACTAAACCTGTATCTAAACTGGGAACACCACTGTACAAATGTTTCAGAGGTAACGACTGCGAAGATGTACCAAAACCAGAGCCATCAGATAGCTGATACTGAGAGCGCAGCGTGTCGGCAAACATTGTAGGATGACTCTCTCTCGGTGAAACGGAGCTAGGTGGTGTCATAGAAGGTAGATAGTCAGGTAGATAGCTTGGAGTGTATGGGGTGACGAAAGGGTCGTAGTTAGTGCCATCAATGCCGGTTGTAGGACTTGTGTAAGTATGCTGGACCTTTAAAAAGAAGGTTCATTAATTGGCAGTTGTTATCAAAATTGACAAACTAAACAAATGAAAATGTAAAAAAAAAACAGGTATAATATTTTAAGCAAAATAGTGAAAAAAAATTCATGTTCGGAACCCTTTATCAATGTATAAAAAATCTATATATAAAAAAATAAACTCAATAAACGACAAAAAAAATAAAGCCGAAGAAACTCACACATTAATAATTGATAGAAACTTCCAGACGTGGAGTCGAAATCTATGGACCTTTCTTATTAAAGTTTGATATTATTAAATCAAACCATTATTAAACCAAAATCTGTTTTATTAAATCAATTCAACATTATCAAAAATATTTTCCACTGTCTTATTTAAAATATTATACCCGTTTTTTTCTATATTTTCATTTGTTTAATTTGTAAATAAAAAGTTATACATTTTCCTTTTTTCTCCTTTTGAGGGGGAAAGAGAGCGAACGAATTAAAACTGCAAAAAAATTCATTTAATAAGCATTGTAGGTATTCAGGATTAAATCATGAAAACTCAGAGATCTTGGCTGGGCTATGTTCGTTTTCCCAAATATATACTTACGTGCTATTTTGTGAGAGATTAAATTGGTTTAATGGAGGGATTTCCAGCTGAAGTACATTTACTACAGGTGGTGGGAGAAATGATTTCCAATTTTAAAGCGATCACTACATAACATCCCTTTCCAAAGGTCCTCCAGTAAATTCTTCAAAAAAACGGAAGGACACATACACACACACAAACACACACACACATATATATATATATATATATATATATATATATATATATATATAATATATATATATATATATATATATATATATATATATATATATATATATATATATAAACACACGCCTATATATATACGAATATAATTTTAACCCCCTTTTTCCTTATTTTGTTCTTTCATTTTCTTTTACCAAATTATGCTGTTTTTTGTTCCTACGCTAGCTTATGAGCTTCTAAAGCTGTAAAAATGAAATTAAATTAAAAGAAAGATATTATTTCCACATTACCTGTACATTTGGCCGAATTACACTTTCACGACTAGCGTATAGTCTTCTTAAAAGTGAGGGCACTCCAAGTGGCGTAGATGCATCTGGAGGTGAACCAATCCATTGGATTGTAGGACGATGCTTTCCAAGAAGTGCTTCAGTGCTGAAATCGACATGTCCATCAAGTCTTTCCAGTTCACGTATATCTGTCTCTGCGTTGTTGTTAAAATTACGTTTCCACCTTTCCATATCAAGTTCATCAACATGCTTGCTGTCCTCCTTGTCCAATTGTTCGCTTTGATTTTTTCGTTTTCTGCCACGGCGGGATACCCCAGATGGAGATCGTACTATTTCTGATTCCCTTGCTGGGTCAGGTCGGGCAGCAAATGTTTCCTTTAAAATAAAGGACAATTTAACTGTTGTCTAACAGAACATTCATCTTAGAATTAAGTTTTCGGTAGATTTTTCCAGCTATCTTTTGAATTTACCACTACTGCTTCAGCAGAATTTTGCTGCGAGAATCGAGCTCATGTTTCTGAGAAAATTTCTTTAAACTTAAAAGGAAAATTAGACAAAACAAAACTTGTCAGAAGTATCTGTTCTGTTTCAGCCATACTATTCAGCTCAAAATTGCTTATTTTCTTAAGAAACCTATTGATGCTAGTTGTAAGATGTTAGCTGTTAGTTTTAAGATTTTTTAAGAAGACCACAAATGAAAGTTCTCTCGGAAAATTATTGATTACTTCCTGTACGTGATTTTGCAGTTGCCCTGCCAATAATGTGGGGGCGGGGGGAATTGTTATACATCCCATGCCCCTTTACTATCTGGATACAGACCCCCCTTCCCCTTCCCCCAATAAAAATGCTGGAAATTCACACCTGAGTTCTAGTGCCATTTTCAGGTACAAAGAGAGACCGCAGCAGAATAAAGTGTTATTTTCTGGTATAGACAATTACTCTCAAAACATTTAGGTCTCAAAACAGTTAGGTAAAATCATGCTGTGTGGCAGAGCATTTTCCTTCGAACATATACCATACCAAGTCCACACAGAATAAATCGTTATTACAGACAATTATTTGTAAGCATTATTTGACTGAGTCGATTCATTTGATAATTCATGTATTTACATAGATTATTGGACATCTGCATGCCCACTGTTAGGTGAAGGTCAGTGGATCTTTCTGTGAGAGGGCTGCTCAAAATACACATTTGCAGGCCAAGACTCACTAGCTACGCGAGAGGTCCTTCAGGTCAACGGAGATAATTTATTCCTAGCATCTCTTCATTTACTCCTTAGCCTTTCATGAGGAAAAAGGCACAATCTCAATATTTAATAAAATAAGGGTAATAACTTGTAATCAGAGCAATGCCCTGGTGTTAGCTTATTAAGGTGACAACTTGTTGAAATCAAAAGTCATACAATGACATTTAACCTCTTTGGCCATCTCCGATAGCCAAAGATAGAATCGAAGATGGCTCGTGTCATCTCCGATTCCAACCCACATACAACCATATTTTTTAGTAGTACAACGACATTTTTAATAATATGCGCTCCCACCCCTTCAAAGTGAGCTAGCTCTTCCATTTCTTGCTCTGTTTTGAGGGTTTATTGAATGGTTAAAACATAGGCTTGATATATCAATTCTTGTAGAGCAGTGGACAAGTTTATTTTTTGTTGAAACTAAAATCATGCCCAGATTTTGATCTGCTTAATTGCAGGGCCATGGGGCCTGAATCCCCTCTCCCAGCCTCACAAGTATTTTGAATCGTGAATTTTCAGCTGCCCTAATTAGTCCAAATTCCCCCCCCCCCAACCAGGTTCCTAATACAGATATTTTGTACCTTTTTTTACCCACGATTGTTCACTGATCCTTTTGGAAGTTTGGGACAGTAGCGGATCCATGGGGGGCGAGGTCCCCCCACCCCTAACGTAATCTAAAGTAGTGTAATTTACCTAATTAACGCACGATTGCGTCAATTAAACTTGCTCCTAACGCAAGTTTATCGGATCCACCTATTTTGCCCCCCCCCCCTTCAAAAAATCCTGGATCCACCCCTGGTTTGGGATTTTACACTTGACGTTTGATTTCCATGAAAGTTATTGTTAAAGGATTTCGAAGTCATTAATAACAATTATAGTGCAAAATTTACAACTTTTGTCACATTCTTGTCTGCAAACCCCTAGACAAAAAACCCAAATAATGCAAATAGCTAATTTTAAGACAAAGGTATTATGGATGCTCTGTAGTAGAACGGTGACATGTTACATTCTGTTTAAATCAGAAACACGCACAAATTTGTTGTCTTCATGAGTATAGAGCCCTGAGGTCTGACCCCCTCTACAGCACCCCCACCCCCTAAACACACAAAAATACTTCATAAGTATAGAAATGTTGTACCTTTTTTGACCCATGAATGTTTGCAGGTGATTAAGGGAGGGGCTTAAAAAATTAGACGACTGTCCCAATGATAATTACTTATTTCACACATAACATCTGACTTACAAAAAAGTTCTTATTTAAGGGTATTTGATGCAATACATACAATTAGGGGACTAAAATTGTATTTTTCAGTTATATTTCTACCTGCAGCTCTTTGGAGAAGGGTACCGAGTTTCTGTAAATAAAAATTTTAAAACAAAGGCTTCATAGATAAATTTTTGTAGATGGTGGGCATTTGAGCCCGTAATTCTTTATAAAATCAGATTTTACTCAGATTCTGGTCAACTTAATTGTAGGGCAAAAGGCCTCAGCCTCCTTCTACTTCCCTCCTTTTGAACCTTGTAAGCATTGACACATTGCACCTCTTTCTACTCCTGACTTTTAGGGGACCTTTATGGGAAGGGCCTTAAGTAATAGGGAGGTTGTGCTAAGCCAAAATACTGTAATAAGCGATTCGTATGGGGCGTTCGATCATGAATCTGAGTTTAAGAATTGGAGGAGTCTTTGGTCTGTGTAATTGGATTGCCCTGAGGTCTGACCCCCTCTACAGCACCCCACCGCCTAAACACACAAAAATACTTCATAAGTATAGAAATGTTGTACCTTTTTTGACCCATGAATGTTTGCAGGTGATTAAGGGAGTGGCTTAATAAATTAGACGACTGTCCCAATGATAATTACTTATTTCACACATAACATCTGACTTACAAAAAAGTTCTTATTTAAGGGTATTTGATGTCTATACATACAATTAGGGGACTAAAATTGTATTTTTCAGTTATATTTCTACCTGCAGCTCTTTGGAGAAGGGTACCGAGTTTCTGTAAATAAAAATTTTAAAACAAAGGCTTCATAGATAAATTTTTGTAGATGGTGGGCATTTGAGCCCGTAATTCTTTATAAAATCAGATTTTACTCAGATTCTGGTCAACTTAATTGTAGGGCACAAGGCCTCAGCCTCCTTCTACTTCCCTCCCTTTGAACCTTGTAAGCATTGACACATTGCACCTCTTTCTACTCCTGACTTTTAGGGGACCTTCATGGGAGGGCCTTAAATAATAGGGAGGTTGTGCTAAGCCAAAATACTGTAATAAGCGATTCGTTCGGGGCGTTCGATCATGAGTCTGAGTTTAAGAATTGGAGGAGTCTTTGGTCTGTGTAATTGGATTGCCTAAAGCTTGACTCGGGCCTTTTTATTTCCACATTATAAATATAGACGTCTTCCACCTCTTTCGACCTACAATAGCCCGAGAAAAATTTAGGGACTATAATTTAATGGTCCACGGCCATTTCTTTCCCAGCTTCATAGATGTAGACATGCCGCAGCTCTTTCGAATCAAGGCCGCTCAAGGGCCGTGGACCATTCGAATCAAGGCCACATTATAAATATAGACGTCTTCCACCTCTTTCGACCTACAATAGCCCGAGAAAAATTTAGGGACTATAATTTAATGGTCCACGGCCATTTCTTTCCCAGCTTCATAGATGTAGACATGCCGCAGCTCTTTCGAATCAAGGCCCCTCAAGGGCAGTCAGAAAAGAGTATTAGCTAATCAAACAAGTGTCCTAATCCAATAGGCAGTAAGTGCATATTTCACACTCGATGGTTTATTTCCGCTAGTTGGTATTTAAGGATTTCTAAGGTTACTATATACATTTAGTAAAAAAAGGGTGTTTTTATTTTAATACAAATGAAAATCTTTAGCTCATTCTATTTTGGTTTATTTAGGCTTTGAAGTTTGAAGACCGTGCAAAACCACTTGAAAACTCTTTTTTTGTGATACACTTAAAACTTGAGAAAACAGGAATAATGACTTTATTTTAGCAAATTCAAGCATAATATTTCACAAACCTCGTTTTCCGACGATCCGATCCTCGCCACTTCAGTAGGAACCTCAACTGAATCCAGATTTTGAACCTGATTGAACTGAGGACGCATCTCCACGGTAACTCCCGGATCACAAATGTTGATAACTTCAGCTGGTAAAAAGATATAAATCATTAGTATTTAAGTGTACAAGAAATCGGATGAATTTAAAGATTTGATGGACTTATAACTATGAAAATTGTTTGAAATACACAACATTAAATAAACTTAAAATACAAAAAAAAAATGTGTAATTACGAAGATTGATCTTAAATTCATTTCGTACTCCTAAAAAATAGTGTATTTTTCAGAAATAATTCAAGTAGCTTGAATTATGACTAATATTTTTGTTTTAAACTCGCATGGTTTTTCCTACGGCCCTCTCTGTCAAACGGCCCCCATTCACTGGAACTATGGAAAAAATGCGTTACTTTAGGCAGAAACCCGCACAAACCCGGGTTAAAAGCAGGATGGAAACTTTGGGGCTCCTCAGGGGGGTAAAATTCCACATAAGAATCTCAAAAGTGGTCTGCATAATCTTGGTCAATACCTCGATTTTAACTCTATTGGTAATTAAATATCTTCAATTCCCACAAGCAATATTTGATATGTTGGTAGCGACGCTTCAGAACCATTTGGGGAACTGAAATAATTGTGGCTCAGTAAAACCAATAATTTTTGAGTAAAAAAAGTAGGAAAAAAAATATGACGGTTAGTCTAGGGTCCGACTGAGATCGAATCTATTCTAGACGTTAAATATCCGAATTAAATGAAATATTTTCGAAAGATTTTTCCATAGCCCCCCCCCCCACTTAAGAATCAACAAATTGTCGTATAAAATGTTTTTTTTTTTTTAATCTTTACGAAAAAGGTTCATTGTAAATTTTGGCTACTATTCTTGTAATCTCGGCTGCATTGTCTGCATTCTCAGTGACATTTTTTGAAACTCTCGTAGATAATTATTTAATTCTTGGCTCCATTTGGTAATTCCCGACACATTTTTTTTTTGCATGTGTATGATTTTTTTTTTACTGAGAATCTCGGCTACTTTTCTTGCAATATCCGTTATTTTCTGTGCATTCTTGGAAGCAAAAGAAATCCGATCGAAAATTTTGAGATAGCCATTTGGCTCAGTATAATTGAAAGGTCCAATAACTATATCTCTAGGGATGACGTGGCCCCCACAGTCCCTAAAGAAAGGGCTGTAAATTATGCAAAATTCTTGAGTAGGGATTTTACACTGGGAGAAGTTTTAGTCAGGAGGAAAGCTTTCAGAGGGTATTTTGAATGGGGGATGGGAGGATGATTTCCCGGTATGATTTGAGAAACGATTAGAAATTAAATAAAGAAAATCTTTTTTTAAATGAAACCAAGAAGCAGCATTAAAATCTTAAACCGAACAGAAATAATTCCATTGATGAGGGAGGCTGACCCCTTCTCTATCCCTCCCTCTTTACGCTCAAGTTTGACCTTTGTCACAATGCTTTAAAACGACTCCTGAAACACAAAGGCAGCTGATTTTGAATGAGAAATATTTTTAAAGAAGTTGCGCTATTTGCGCTAAAGACTTTAGCGCAAATAGAGAGAGAGGGATTGAGGAAGGGGCAGCCCCCTTATATACAGAGTGTTCTCTGTTTGTTTTCAATTTTAGTGTTGCTCCTCTATTTCATTTGAAAATACTTGCTTTTTATTTAAAACAAAATAACAGTGGAGCTTTTACTATTCACAGCGTTTCAATTAGCGTCGAATTCATTTAGTTCATATATTTTTTGTAAATAAAGCCGGGCCAGGGGTTAAGTCCCATCATCTCTGACTGAACGACCTATCAAAGAAAATTGAAAATCTCCTCCTAAAATTGCACTTTTTGCGACTTCATTTGACATGGAGTATTCGAATTAGGGAAAAACACGCACAGCATAGGAGTGTATCAACTGAAACCGGTAGATTTGAAAATTACCTTCTCAGAAGTTCTAAGCCAATTGGCTATCTAAAAATTTTCAGTTGATATCCTGTTGGCCCTACTGGGGTCCAACTTGTGCTTTGTGACACAAAATAACAGTGATCGGTACTGCGTTGTATGATGTCTTTTATTACTTATAAAAGGCACTAAGACTTTCGATTTCCATTCCAATGAGAACCAATTAAATATTTTTCGATCACTTATTCGATGCCCTGACTCTTAGGGAAACAAAAAAAAAGAAAAGACAATCCTTCTTGGAAAAATGCAAAACAACAGATTACGTGTTTTAGTGTTTTGATCTTTATTGACAAGAGTCGCTCTGAACTTACTGTTCGTTACACCAATTTCTTTGATTCTTTCCTTCTCTAAAATGCTGGCCAAAATAAGATATTTTTATACTACCAACCCAAGCTTTGAATTTATCAGTGCGATGTCAATAACTATCCAGAAAACTCAGATATTAATCTAGCTTTGATGGTTTGTGGCGTATTACGAAGGAAATCAGAAATTAAAGCAAAGGTTAAATAGCTAGGAATATTATAGTCTTACAAAGACAAAAATATGCAAACAATTTTTCTGTTATTAGAGGAAATTCCTAGCTCAAAGTCAGGGCAGTTTACGTGTCAGTGGGGTTTGTGATCACTTTCACGACTACGGTCGGACGCTGTCTAATCTGGAAAGGGATTATGTATAAACAAAAGCGCGATGCTTCAATAATCCACTTTGTTAATACTGTTACTATACCTAGCTCTTCCTTGGAATTGCAGCACAAGTTTATAGGATGTGCACCTTAGAGTATGTCGTATGGTGTTTTAGAGGGTGGCACCTTGTCATATGGCGCCTTAGAGTATGACACCTTAGAGTGTGGCACTCTAAGGTGTGGCACTTTAGAGTGTGGCACCTTAGAGCATTAATAGTCAAGTCATGAAGATCTTCTATAAAGATGTGCTCGCAGATGGGAGCTTTGGGCCTGACCTCCACTCGAAATTTCATGATTGCAAGACTTGCTCTAGAATTTACATCATTTTCCATGTTGTAAGGACAATTTCATTTATTTATTTATTGTTACAGTTTTTGTATTTATATTATTTATCCTTAATACTAACCAGTGGGTGCGGATGTTTCAGATATAGGTGTTTCGACTTTGATATCTGTTGCCTTGATATCTGTCTCTAACTGGGATGTGTCCATTGGAAAGCCTCCATAGTCAGTTCGACTGAAAAGAAAAATGTATAACTTTAAAATCAGAATTTTCTTTGCAATAAAGTGAAGCAATTAAACGAAGCTTGAAATGTGGAAAGGTCAACTTAATGTCTAACTGTCACACAGCTCTGCACCTATATGTTTAATCAATCAGGATTCGATTGCGTGGTCGCATTTGTCCCTGTCTTCCTTTCTTTTTTTATTTCTTTCCTAATGATAAGGTAAGGTAAAGAATACGGCACTGGACTTTACAGTCCCTACTGGCGGTGCTGATCTCCGTTCCATGGCCCTTCATCCAGGAAGTTAAATGAGGGGGAGAGGCAACCATTCTGTGCTTTTGCACACTATTCCTGTTTAACTTTCCCAGATTTCTCCAGCTGCCCATTTAGAGATTCCTAGTGCCTTTGTAATATTCACGTAAAATAACTTATTCCATACATTTCAAATTTTAAGGTTAAAAATTCGGGATGAACTTTAATATTATAAACGTAATTTCTTTGTTTAGGTGAAATGGTTCTTAAACTTAATACGGAATTTGGAGTGAAATTCCCACATTCCGATTTTCACCGTTATATTCTTTGTCCCTACCAGTACAACTTGGCAACTAACTGCCTTACCATAATAACGAAAAAGAAATCTTGGTAGACCTTTGCTTCAAAAGAATTTTATTGGGGCAACAGAAACATATCGTTATTTTTTGTTTGTGCTATATTTTATTCGTCACATTAAATAGACCATTGCTTTGTAAAATTCTTTTAAGTTTTTCACTTAGCCCGGGTACATATGGTAAAGAACAAAAAACATCCTTTTCCCGAGTTGTCTCCAAGACTTCCTTAGAAATCTCTAGAAACCTTTTTCTTCTCTTTGAAAAAGTCTGGTTAATTAACCACTCTGGATACATGTTGCTTATTAGTATTTTCCTTAGAAAAGACAACTCCTCCTCAAAAATTTTGGAGAGCAAAAACTAAGTGAAAAACTTAAAAGAATTTTACAAAGCAATGGTCTAAGGGTAGCTTTAAAGAGCAATAATACTTTGGGTAATTTTCTAATTTCTGGAAAGATCTAATTTCATTGGGGCAACAAAGTGGGGTTTATCAGATCCCATGTGCTCGCGGAAGCTCATATGTGGGACGTACTAACCAGAGTTTGGAAATGAGATTATTACAACATAAAGATTCTATTTCTTCGGCTTTAAAGCAAGATTCTAAGTCTGAAGATTTTACTTCAGCCCTTTTAGAAAATATTTTCAATTTTCCATACAATTTTATTTTGTTCGAGATTGTCTCTTTGATTTCTAGGGATCGGGGTTTAAAGCAAAATTTTCGTGAAACTCTTGAAGTAAAGAAAATCTTATTCAAGAATATTGCTTTGAATCGGGATACAGGTGAATTTGGGCTGAAATCTATCTATGATAATTAGTTAAAATCTGACAGAGTAAAGTTCAATTCACCCAATGTAGTTGACCTTTTTCTAAATGTTATATCATTGAACGCTAATGAACCGAATCCAAGAAGGACATTAACCGTTGAGTTTCTCGACCTTTTCAATAAAATTAAAAAATACTGTGTTTACCTTGAAATAGTACTTGTTAATTTGGATTTTAACTGAAGCTGTTTGTTCTTTGTACATCCTAACACAGTTTCGTTTCTTTAACACTTGATTTCATTTCTTTAACACTGGATTTTTATTGAAGCTGTTCTGTGTACATCCTTACACAGTTTATTTCATTTCTTTAACATTTATATGCTCATGTCAGGTGAAAGATATAGCAAATAAACATTTTCTATTCTAAATGGCTGAGATCCTCGGGTTTTCTTAGCATTTTTAAAGCTTTTGTTTAAATCAATTTAGGCCAACTGAAGGATAAGCTCTTCTTCCTTTTGCGTTTTTTCTTTGAGGTTCTCTTTTAGCGTAATTGATTTATTTTGGTGTTTTAACTGCAATTTTAAAGAATCATACTATTTCTTAGACCTTGGGTATCTTACCAGACATCGTTCAGAAGTTAAATATAGTTTCTCACCTAAGGACGTAGGTAACACAGACTATACTTTGCTCTTCTGAGTTTTTGGACGAACAAACAACAGTTGCACATAGCTGGACCCATGAAAATCCACCATGCCGGTTTAACATTCGCAGACACCCACTCATGGCCTGTCCTTTATTGATGAGATCACAGTGACATCTTCTTAGCTTTTCTAAATCTTCTCCATGGCTAAAACTATATAAACTCTTTCCTGTGAATTCTTCAGAAGTAAACTCCATCAAATCTGAGATCCTAAAAGAGACGAACAGTTGATAAGAGGGAAAGATATGAATGCTAAAGTAAAGTGATAATTTCTAAAGTAGCAAAAAAAGTGATACGTTTGTTTCTGTTTTTGTAAATGTGTGCTTTTTTTAGTTTTTTTTTTTGGCGTGTATAGGCCAAGCTACAGACAATTGAGGTTTTCGAAAGAATATCTTACAATGAAAGATTTTAAGCCAAACTAGAAGACCATGTCATACCAGACCATGTCACTCGAAAAATACAGAAATAAGAAAAGAAATGAAATTAAAACTAAGAGAAGTTCTAAAAAGAAAATATACCGCGAATATTTCCTTGTATAGAACAAAAGAAAAAGAAGATTTTAAAAAGAGAAGAGAACAGTGAAAAGCTAAAAAAAAAAAAAAATATGAACTAAATTCAGTTAAAAAACGAAGAAAAATATTATCAATCATGTTGAAAAGTAAGTTTGTTCTTTTTTTTAATTTATTTTATGTTTTTCATTGAGTAGTGTAATAATAACTCTATACTTAAATTACACCTTTGAATTTTTCCAAAAAAAAAATATCCTTTCATCCTGTTTTTATTTTTTAGTTTTCTTAGTTTTTTTGTTGTTTTCAGTTTAAACATTTTTTATCTGTAGCCCAAGCCCGTTCTTTTTTTTTCAGTTGGAAAATACAGTATTAATTGTGGAAGCGAAAAAACGGCGATGTAGGTTTTTTCTCTTAACTTCAATGGCCCATGTTGCGTTTTTTAGTTGTTCTAATTGTTTATATTGTATGTTTGAACGTCTTAAATAAAAAAAATGAATTCCGTTAAAAATCTCCTATTATTTAGACGTGCATTTGCGTACAAAATGTTCAGTAAGTTGTAATTCTGGCCAAATCACTTTGGTTATTCGCAGGCCATGATGTGACTTCTTTTCAAATTGAAATATTTAACCCGTACCTCCTCAACTGAGTACGTTGAATACCCTTTAAATTTATCCTGTTCCGATATCCTTCAAGCTTCTATAGGTACTGGGAAGTTTTAACTATTACAAAATAAGTTACCTTTCCTTCTGTCCTTTGCAAAATTCTAAGGAAACAAATGTATTCGGTTATACCCAACACTTTTGGTTATAACCAAATACGAAGGTCTGGCATAAAAATGTTTTGTTAAGATAAAACTATTTATAACAGTTAGACAATCCTGAACTCTTTTTTCAGTTTTCAGTTCTTCTGCAAATTCACATTCTTTGGCTAACCTTCTTTTAAATCGCCACGGCAACAATATGTTTCAGACACTTTTTTGTCTAACAGCAATATCAATTCACAAAAATTTATGGAGGATCCAAAATATATATTTCAAAATAAAGAACCCGTTCTTGATTTGGGTTAATTGGGGGGGGGGGCTTATTTTTCGTTTCTTTAATTTTTTCCAATAATAATACCAGAAAATTCCCTTTTTTGATGGAAATAACACCCAAAAAAGCATTTTTCAAAATCCTGGGATAGGGAATGGGATAAAAATATGGAGGGGAACATAATCCCTCCCCCTCGCCGATCGATGTCACTGCACTCAAACAGTATCTTTGGTAAACCAGATTTTTTTACGCATTTAGAAACTAAATGCGTTTGACCTTCTCTTAAAAAAAGAAGCAAAATTACCTTGGTTCACAATGCACAACTTTAAACTCAAAGTTCAGTCTCATCACGAACATATCTGACTCAAGTTTTAGCTCATGAGCCGCTGGAGGGGGTAGTGCCAAAGCGAGAGCAACCAGTCCAAGAAGCTTGGATGATTTAGTTCCGTCAGATGACGTAGCACCAGTTTGTTGAGCACGCATTCTTCCAACGATTAAAACAACCTTCAAATGATAAAATAGGTGCTAATTAATATAACTATTAAACAACTTGAACTCTGAAAATTCGGATCAATGAGTCAACTTGTTCTAATTAAATAATTTAAATCCCTTCGTGCCTACAAATACAGGCTTGAGACCATAAAATGATAAAACGGACATTAACTAGTTTGACAGCTGAAATAAATGTATATGCTGACTATAGTAAATTTATTTTTATTCCAAATAAACATTGTAAAACCTATTCGTGCTTACCACACAAAATTTGAGAAGACTGAGGCGAGTAGGAGACTTTAACAATACTTATACGTATTGCTGAGGCTAGCCCAGGTTAAGGGGGGGGGGTGAATCTCCTTACAGAGGATCAGTCTATTGACACCGCAAAGTAGAAGATTTGGGTCCACAGAAACTGCGGAGAGTGAACTACAAATGTGCAAGAAAAGCGACAAGGACGGTCCAACTCTCGTCATCCTTGTTGAATCCTTCTCAGCGTTTTAAGTTTTGTTAAGAATTCAAAGCTGAATCTGACAAAGCAAAATTCAGCTTAGAATTGGAATAGTTATTACTATTCCAATAGTAATATTTGATAGTAATAGCAATAGTAATATTGGAATAGTTATTACTATTCCAATAGTAATATTGGATAGTAATAGCAATAGTAATAGCAATAGTAATATTGGAAGAGTTATTGGTCACGTAGTTTTTTCCTGCTGACATTATGTTGGTACCCTAAAAGGTATTCTTTTTTTTTAGCTAGATTTTTTATAGCTCTAGCCCTGACAGTCAAGAATCTAAAATAGGAGTCTAATGTTGCCCATTGGAGCTAAAAAAAAGGAGTTTTAAACTCGTTTTAATTTTTGTTGGCTGAATTAATGCTTCTTTAACTGTACAGCTCTCTTCACAAAACAAACTAAAAGAAAGCTAGTAAGCTAGATGTTGTGATCAGAGTGGATTGGGGACCAGAGAAGGGATTCTACAATTTTAATGGTCTCTTTTATGCCGTTTTTTTTTCTACAAGATCATGTAAACGTAGATGAAAAACATACAAAATCAGGTGGCAGACAATACAGGGAAGGGGGAAAGGTCGACAAATTCATATATATTTAAGCACAACCAGCCCAAATTAAACTACCCCCAATCCAGAATCCGAGGTGAGTTCAACCTCTCCCTTGTGTCCGTCAATTTATAATTGTGATTAAAAAGAAAAAAAATGTGTGATATATGAGGAATGAATCGACAATCTTGAAAACTTTCATATTTCTTTTCATTTATGTAATTTAAATTCGGTAACATCCTTAATGTTTGGTGCAAGATAACTTTGTTAGCCTTTGCCAGCAAATTTACAACCATTTTCAGAGATCAGTAATCAGCAAACTTATCCACCAAATAGATAAATACGAAAAAAGCAACGATTATACTAATTTCCGATTTATCGATTTTGTAAAAATTTACTACAATTTTAAAACCTTCATTAAACTACTTTGAAGCCTGAACCATAGTTTTATTGTTGCCTACAGAGTAGAAAAAAACAAAATATTGAAAAAACTATATCACCCTGGACAGAAAAAAAAAAACTATATATTAGAAGAACACCAAAGGGTAATGCTCCTTGGCACGCCAATGCGTAGCCTAAGCTGTAGTCTTCAGGCTAGCACCCCTCCCTTAAGCCCCAATATTTTGTTCGACAATTTTCCTTGATTTTCCTTATAATTTAGCTGTGACAAAATAACAAGTATTAAATGCCAATATAGATGGTTGAAAACATGACCATCCACTGAGACACAAATGTTTTGTTTTGTATTATCTATCATGACTGTACACAAGCGACACTCCCAGTCCCCTTCCCCCAAAAATAACCCAGGAAGCGATCATTTAGGAATAGCTTGGGATACAGATGCAGAAATCGAAAGAAAACATGAAATATGAAACCAACAATGCAAATAGGGGGGGGGGGGTGCCAAAACTCTTCCACCCAGAAAATCCTCTAGCACTGGCAATACCCCTTCTCATAATAGTGCAACGTAGAATCTGAACTACCATCTTAAAATAAAATGTTATGTACGCACTTTTAAGTTGATTTGCATTATCGTAGTTCCTCCTTGAGATAATAATGTAATATTTTAAGTCCTTTTCCTTTGATAGAATTTATGAAATGAAATTCATCTTAGTTCTTGCCTGCCTGCCATTCTTTTAGGTTCGAGAACATCCAGAGTTTGTTGAAACATTCAAGTCTCCGTCGCGTAACCCACTGTTGAAACTGCTCACCCTTGGCGTTACTACTCGTGGGTGTTTATCCCCAAGGCCGCTTTTTAGGGAAAAAAGAGCCGCATGCGGCTCGGGAGCTACGACTTCCTGACTACTGTTGTAGACTACTTCAAAAGTTGAAGTATATTTAAAGAGCATATGAGTCACCTTTCAGTCCTTTTAGCCACCACTACTGTTAATTAGCCACTGCCATGGCAAGAAGATCTCGGAGACATATTAAGTGATAGATCTAGGTTAAACATTACAAATATACTCACCCTGTACCCAGATGATTTCATATGACAACCTCGTTTGGTCAGAGTTGACTTCATCCTCAGACAAAATGCTCTATCAAAACCCTTATAATCTGCATCCTTTGATATGGACATGTTCGACATCCCTGTGCCTGTTGATACATAAGAAAAAATTAATCTTTTTTAATCATCTTTCATCGTTGAATATACATGGGGTAAAAGGAATTTAAATATGATTTGTATAACGAAGATGATAATCATTTTAAGGACGGAGGAACACTAAGTTGCTGAGGGAGGTCACCATAATGATGAATTTAATTCTGTTTTAATCTACAGATACGCATTATTTAACATATATTAATAGAAATTCAGCAAATAATTTTTCCGATTTCCTTATGACTTTGGGATATCACTAAAATGCAGGACGAAAATTGAAAACATAAAATAGCGGCCAAAATATAATATCTATATAAAATAAAATATTATATTATATACGTTGTCCTTTTGCTAGTTATCATTTTGTGCTTATATGGAGTATCAGTGTCAAGAAATACTCAAGTAAAAATATTCGTTTTGATTCAACTTTTGTAAACAGCCTAAACAAATCAATTAAATTTGACAACGCTTTTCAGCAGTAAAAATTCAGATATTAACAATTTAGCAATTTTCGAAGATAACTACACCTTCACAGGAAAGCTAAACCTTCTTATATAAGCTGTTCGGTGCCAAGCGTTTTTCGAATATTTTTAGCTTTTTCACCCACGTATTAGTTTTTTAATTTAGCACCCGCGACTACCACAAATTACATAAGCGCCCATGGAGATTTGATCTTAAAAATAGAAACTGGTGTCACCAAAATTTCCTATAATGTATACGTAAATTGCCTATTTCTTTTTGTTTGACGGTAATTTTTAAGTATAAAAATAAGATTCAATGATGTCCCAAATTTGAACTTTCGACCCTCTGGTACTGTCGACACTTCGGTTCACTGCCCAGAAAGAATTTGTGCTTTCCCACCCCGCGAAAGTTGTCTTGAGCAGCAAAAACAGCAGTATTTAGTATTATTGCTTTCGTGTACAATCACCCAGTCTAGGAGCAAGGGTAAACACACTAGAACAACACTCTAGAAACGGTTAATTTTCCAAGAAAACTTTGACGTTGACATCTTATTCAGCCATGGGGTCTAATTGACTGTTTAGCCATAAAGCTTTTCTATTCACGTGAACTGTCTCTTCCTTGAACAAAATGTAAAAAAAAAGATATGCTAGAGCCCAGGGCCGTATCCAGGATTTTCTTTTTCGGGGGAGTGTTTTACACAAGGATTTTTTTTCGGGGGGATTTTACACAAGAAAACCTCAAAAAAACGCATACATTTTTTTATGTTCAATTTTTTACGTTTTACGAGTCAGACAAACATTTCGGGGGGGGGGGGTCAAAAATTCTCCCCCCCCCCCCCCACCCCTGGATACGGCCCTGCTAGAGCTATTGCAAACCACCCTAGGACTCTAATGTCCTTATTTCTGCTATTTCGGATACCCTAAGGTCTTAGAAGTTATTTTTGATTGGCAAAAAGTAAATATTTTTATTACTGGTACAAATCTGGTTTCAAATAGTTCAAAAATCACAGTATTTATCCATGACCGTTTTATACTGAGGATAGTTTGATCAATATAGCTTAATTTACCACAAGATTGAACCATAGCTTAGGAAGGAACAAACTCAAGACTTGTGTTCCCGGCGAAACATGCAGTTCTGCGACAAGCCTATAGCTGCAACTTGAACCGGAAGGACAATATACTTACATTATCGGATTCATTAATTTCAGACCTACTCATTCAAAAGGTCAGAATTATTGTACTTTTTAGACTTTTTTTTAGAGAATTATGTAAACTAGCTAAAAAAAAGGGCATTTTTTTTTATTTCCCATGTTTTAAGCCTGTTTTTGACGTGGTATGAGGGAAGGTGTGCCTGGGGTCTCAAGGAGGGCAGTTTAAGCCTAAATTTTCTAACTTTTCATTAGAAATATGTCAGATCAATACGGAGGGACTAACATAACCACCCTTTGGGTAGAGGAGGATATTTAGATTAAGCTTGCAATGTGGATATTTAAAATCCAGAAACGATTTTGATTGATTGATTAGGATAAAAAAAAGGTGTACAACAAAATTCAAAAATTTGGTAGGTCTATAAATGATACCAAATTATCGTAATATATTTAAACATTAAAAGGATTGAAACTCAGTTTCTTACTTTCACTTCCAAGGTCGTCTCCATTTCCGCTTCCTGACGCTGGCGAAGGGGGCAAATTGGAACTAATGCTATTACTGAGGTTTAAATTGATCCCCAATTGGTCAGCTAGCTCCTGATGGTCCGCTGTGTGGATATAATCGAACACACTGCTCCCTGTCAACTCTACCTGGGAAATTGTATGAAAATTAAATATTTTAAATCTTCTCATATGTTCGAACACAGAATTACAAGAAAGTAACGTATATAAGGTATATTTTCTTATTATTTATGTTTTGTTAGAGTTAGAATAAACTAAAGTAATGTAGGTTACATTAGACAAAAGTAAATAACTTATCCAAAAGAAAGTGAAAAAAGCTAAGATTGACCATATATATTATTTTGACATCACCGATTCTATCTTTTGCACCAGTTGACATTACCAACAGTTTAGCCTACAACATGGGTTCAGAGCTGGCTATTCAGTCGTTTTGGGGGCACTGTATTGGATTTTTCGGGTTAATAAGGGAAACTATACAAATGCTTGATATGATTCATAATCGTGGTTTTATTTCAGCAAAAATGTGTAGCCAAAGGGGGATTAAAAATATTCATATCATACTCAAAGCAGAATAGATCTAGATAAAGGGTAGAGAACTTTCTTATTTACATTGGTTTACCCCCCAAGCCCACCCGCCCCCTCAAAATGCCTTATTTTATAAACGTAACAAAAATACACATAAACAAATTTTTGCTGCGATTTTAAGTTTTTGTAAAATGCTCAAAAATGTCTAGATAGTTAAATTATAACTTGAAAAGCTGTTTTAGATTCTACAATTACCCTGCCAAACTCCAAAGATAATTAGGAGCTGGCCATAATCCATACACAATTTTTTTTTTCTTTGTGAAATTAAGATATGCAGAGGACCTGTCTTTGCGTAATCCTTAAATCCTCACAAGACGGCATAGACTTGGAAACACTTCCCTAGACCCTAATTTACACTGGAAATTTTTATTAAAGATCTCATTCACGTAGAGCAGCTTTTCTTAACCTGGATGTCGAGATCCCATAGATAACGGGTGTAGTTGATAAAAACAGAATTTAACTTTTATATACGAAAGAGCCTTTTCATTAATTATTAATAGATTTCAACCAAACATTTATTCAGCTGAAAAAAAAGAATAAAGGTTAGGAAAATTAATCATAATATATCAATCAATAATTTATACGAGCCTAACGAATGATTAGACTCAATCTTTTGTTTCTATTATATAAGTGGGTCGTCACGGGGCTGACTTTATTTTGATGCTATACTAGAGGTTAAGAACAAATTGCCTAAAACTGCAACTTTTCAAGTGTCAAAGGACTCTTCTAGATTTTTACCAAGATTTATAATCAGAGCTGAGCATGAAAAATAAGTTTAAACAATACTTTTCAATAGCATGTCAAACAACTCTGTTTTATATATATATATATATAATATATATCATATATATATATATATATATATATATTATATATATATATATCTATATATATATATATATATATATATATATATATATATATATATATATATATACTATATATATATATATATATATATATATATATATAAACAGCGAGTTTCCTTTTTTTGGGAAAGCTAAGTTGAATTCTTTATTTGTCATGCTTATTGAAGTTGTCTTTTAACTATTTAAAGTAATCAATCAAATCGACTGGAGCTTCATTGTCATTGATTAGGCCTAGATACTGTTTAGTAGGTAATTTGTGAGCAACACAATTACTTGCATTGATCCTATTTAAAAACCATAATTAAAGTAAAAGTTTTCACGGTTTTTAAAGCATTTGTATAAAGCGATTTGAAGACTCAAGGGTCACGGTTGGATTATAAGCAAGGTGAAAAGAGCCATGATTTAACAAGTACATTTTTCTTGGCGTTTTATCTTATCAATCTAGTAAAAAATTGTCAGTAGACGAAACACATTCATAAGTGTGGCACATACCCACCCTCCAAAGTTTCAAAATTGTTAGGGTTTTTCAAACTATCCCGAAAAACTCATATGAGTCTGAACAGAAATAACTGAGTATATAGTGCCATATTAATTTATGTTTATTATTAAAATGTATTTTAACTCTAAGTAGGATTCAAAACTGCATTTAAAATAAAAGGTATGAACAGTGGCGGATCCAGGGGGAGGCGAGGGGGCGCCCCCTAACGTAGTCTAAAGTAGTGTAATTTACTTAATTAACTCAAGTTTGCGTTATTAAACTTGCTCCTGACGCAAGTTTATCGGATCAACCTATTTTGCCCCCCCCCCCTATTTTTTTTATCGGATGAACCTATTTTGCCCTTGGGTACGAAGTGGATGAACCTTTGGGTACGAAGGTTAAGAATAGGTCAGGTTATTTAATACGCTCAAACACTAATATCACTTAAGACACTTGAAGGACTGAAACTAATAACGATTATATCTTATTTCAAGGCGTTTAAGCTATGCACAAAAAGTTGAAACACATAACACTAACACTGGTAGCTTAAAAGTTAAATTAATAGAGAGAGTCTATTAATTAAACTACACCAAGAATTGACAAGAGAATGAATGGAGCATTTTAATGAGTTCGCCAAATGCTACTACACAATTAATAAAATTTGGAATTAAAGTAGACAGAAGCTACTCATCTCCTCTTTCACTAAAAAGTAATCTTCGGATCGAAGAAAACTTGCTACATCATACTGAAACATGACATGGCCCCTCATCAGGAAGGTCACCCATGGAGGAAGCATACTGTTAAGACCAACATGTCTCAAGTCCTATAGTTTCTATGCAGTAACGTGGGCAGGAAGGACCTTCGGGCTTATGCCCTTCCCCGCTAGAATCTCGAGATTTTTTTCATAATCTATAATGTTCTGCATTCAATTATTTGATTTTTGACAGTTTTTTTTCAAAGTTGCCACCCTTTTACACAGAAAAAAATGTTGGATCTCCTCGAAATAGAATTATGGGCGTGTGCCTGCTTCTGTGTATTCATAACTTTGATTATAAATAACTCACAAGCTTTGGTGTTAGCTGCTTCAAAGTGCCCCTCTGTACTGAAAACATTTGATTTCATTCGTGTTCAACAGAAACCTTATCTCATTGATTTTCTTTTGGATTCTTGTTCTCAGCTTTCAATAGAAAGTTATTTTCTTCTTGTTGCAAATTGGTCTCACTATTGTTTATTGATACTACGAAATTATAACTGAAAGTAATCAATTCAATTTTACTCGTTCCGGTACCTAGCTTTTGGAATGTATAGCTCGACAGTTAATTTTCCAGGATTGATTCACTTCAATATACTTTAGCTGATTTTTTTAGTAGTAGGACAATTAGGTAAAAAGTTTATGCAACCGAGTTTTGTACGTAAGCCACAAGTTTTATCTGAAATTGGTGGCAGTTGTATTTAGTCGCCTTGCACAATCATAACATAAAATGCATTAATGTCTCTGACACATCCTGGGTAAAGTCTGCCCTTATCAAAATTTTGAATTCGTCCTCTAAATAACCGGACTGGTTCTAAAATAGGTTTTCTGAAAGTGCACGTTAATTTTCTACCATGTTTCAACTTGCCAATTTTATTAATCTTTAAATCAAACAGTTCGTGGTAACGAACTGTAAGTAAGGAGCGACCCGGCTCAATGGTAACCGAAACTCTAGAAAACGGGTATTTGATACCAATAGATACATCAAAAGAATCAGATTTCAATGCTGATTTCAAATATATAACTTTCATCAAGTTTAGTGCTACCCATCAAAAGTTACGCGCCTGAGAAAATTTGGCTAATTTTCGAAAAAAGGGGGAAAGACCCCCTAAAAGTTACAGTACCTTAATGAAAATCACACCATCATATTCAGCGTATCAGAGAACCCTACTGTAGAGGTTTCAAGCTCCTATCTACAAAAATGTGGAATTTTGCATTTTTTTGCCAGAAGAAAGATCACGGATGCGTGTTTATTTGTTTGTTTGTTTGTTTGTTTTTTTTTTGTTTTTTTTCCCCAGGGGTGATCGTATCGACCCAGTGGTCCTAGAATATCGTGGGAGGGTTCATTGGAACGGAAATTAAAAGTTCTAGTGCCCTTTTTAAGTGACCAAAAAAATGGAGGGCAACTAGGCCCCCTCCCACGTTTATTTTTTTCCCAAAGTCACCCGATCAAAATTTTGAGATAGCCATTTTGTTCAGCATGGTCGAAAATATGATAAATATGTCTTTTAGGATGACTTAATCCCCCGAAGTCCCCAGGGGGAGGGCTAAAAGTTATGAACTTTACCCAATGTTAACATATAGTATTGGTTATTGGGAAGTATACAGAAGTTTTCAGGAGGGTTTTTTCTGGTAGTGGGAGGGAAGGGTGGGTCGGGGGTTATGTTGGAGGATCTGTCCATGAAGGAAGTTTTCATGGGGGAAGGGAAATTGCCATAAAGGGGGTGCCGGACTTTCCAGCATTATTTATTGGTTATTGGGAAGTAAACAGACATTTTCAGGAAGGTTTTTTCTGGAGGGGGGGGGCTAGATGAGGGGGTTACTCTGGAGAATATTTCCGTGGAGGATGTTACTTTGGGGCATGGGACATTTCTACGAAGGGGGCGCCGGATTTCCAAGCATTATTTAAAAAACGATCAGAAATTAAATAAAAAAAACAAGTTTTTTCAACTGAAAGTAAGAAGCAACATTAGAACTTAAAACGAACAGAAATTATAACGTATGTGAGGGGGTTCTCCCCCAAGTCAATACCTCGGTCTTTACGCTACAGTTTTTTTTAGTGCTTTCAAAAGAGCTATCTATTCTAATTAAACGGCCTTTGTGATTCAGGGGTTTGTGAATCAAATTTTTTTTTAACTTTTAACGTAAAGAGCGTGGTATTGACTATGGGGAGAACCCCCTCATATACGTAATAACATATACGTAATAAAAAAAACAATAAAAAAACAAGCGATACGGCTCAATAGTAATCGAAACTTTTAAAAACGGAACTTTGGTGTCAATAAATGTATCAAAAGAATGTGTTTATAATGCTGATTCTAAATATATAAATTCTATTAAGTTTAGTATTACTCATCAAAGGCTACGAGCCTGAGAAAATTTACCCGATTTTTTAAAGAGGGGGGAAACATCCCCTACAAGTGAAAGAATTTTAATGAAAATCACACCGTCAGATTCAGCGTATCAGAAAACCCTATTACATAGGTTTCAAGCTCACATCTGCAAAAATCTGCAACTTTGTATTTTTTGCCAGAAGACAAATATACGAATATAGAAGTTAGTTACGTAAGTTAATTTGTAAAGACATCCATTTAGCAAAAGAAAAGTAAAATTTTTATGCAAATTTTGTTTACTTATTCAATGACGGTTAGCCAAAATAAAAGCTGCATTAACTAAAAAACGATCAGAAATTAAATATAAAAAAAACAAGTTTTTTAAACTGAAAGTAAGGAGCGACATTAAAACTTAAAACGAACAGAAATTATTCCGTATATGAAAGGGGCTGTCCCCTCCTCAACGCATCGCTCTTTACGCTAAAGTTTGACTCTGTCTCACAACTTTATTTTTTAAAACAATAAAAAACTTTAGCGTAAAGAGCGAGGCGTTGAGGAGGGGACAGCCCCTTTCATATACGGAATAATTTCTGTTCGTTTTAAGTTTTAATGTCGCTCCTTACTTTCAGTTTAAAAAACTTGTTTTTTTTTATTTAATCATAGTAAGCGGCTATTCCACTGGTCTTTTCTTGTGCTACAGCCTATCAATTGTCCCATCTCTAGAGGATATTTTGTAGGTTTTTCTTTTGCCCACTTTCTTTGGACTAAAATATGTTTCTTCATTTTATTTTGCACTTCTGGGTACACGTAAAAGATAGACGTGGTAAAGTCACTCTAGAGTTGGTAAATACAAAGGTAAATACAATTGGTAAATACAATTAAATGCTAGAACTCCGACACTTCAGTTGCTAGAAAAACTTTTGGGACTTGTTAAATATCCCAACCGTCCTCGAGTTCTGAAATTAGGTTAATCCTAATGAGATATACCAAAATATGATGAAAATATAATACTTTATTAACAAAATCATGGAAACTACAGCAGAAAAATATGAAAAGCTGGCCACCCAGAACGCATTATATTAAATACCTAACCTAACAAAAACACCAACTCTATATAAAGTAAAGTAAGTAAGTAAGTATGACAGCACTAGACCCTTAAGGTCCAAACCGGCGGTGCAGATCTCCGTTTCGTGGCCCTTCAGCCAGGAAATGCAATGGGGGGTTGGGGGCCAGCCATCCTGTGCTTTCGCACACCCTTCCTGCTTACCTTTCCCAGATTTCTCCAGGTACCCATTTAGATCTGGGTCGACTCTGACTAAGCTTACAGAGTCACACCACTAACCCGCGTCCCAAACCCACATAACTGGCCACGCCAGGGATTGAACCCGTGCCCCTTGGACAAAAAATTCTCAACCCAGCGCACGTCCACTTAGCCAGGACGGCCTACTAGCCAGATCAACTCTATATATTAAATATTTAATTAAAATATACCTACATAGTAGTTTATCTTACTGAGCCTAAGCTAATTATCTCCGAATGTAGACAGACAAACCGGTTTTAAACAGATCAAACTTCTTGAGGGTGGTCGGAATATTTAAAAAGTACCGAACTTTTTACAGATGAGGTATTTTCAGCTGGTTTCACTAGTTTTTGGATTGAAAAATGTCTCCCAAATTTAGTGAGGCCTTTCCACATTGACGAGGCATTAATATAATAATGTTACCATCACTAATATTTTGATGAGCTGCTTCATTGAAATAATTCTAAGGCGTTGGTGCAACCAACACAAATTTCTTATAAAGAATGCCTCTTAATCCAAGGGGCCAGTAAATACTTTCAGTCCGTCACAATATTGAAGAGGCCTGAAAATGAAGTAGTTTTCCAAGTTCTTGGCCTGAAACATTTCTCTTCAACGTCTTTCCCCATTGACAAGTTATCAACATAATAATAGCATTAGAATTAGCATTTTTATGTACCCTGTCACAAGACGTTCCAACAAAGCTTCAAATTATGTACTTCCCTAACAAATCCTTCAGTAAATCCTTTTAAACCTTGCACCGTTTAAGAAGTCGAAGCACGAGCGCACTCGCAGATCAACATGTTAAATGATGATGATAAATAGGCAGCACGATTTTTCATAAAAAGGAAGACATTGGGAATATTAATTTGATAGTTTGATTTGAATTTTTATTTTGTATCATTGCTCTATTATCATGGGTTGCTAAATTTCTTTTAATACGATCAAAAATATTTATTATTTTCAGCAAGAGTAAAAAATTTGCGCAAGACTAGGAAGGTCAGAATGAAATTAAGGATGTTTTGGAAAAAAAAGGTTCAGGTGAAAAATACAATATTTATCTGGAGATTGTGTCAAGACTAGTGGGAGCTGAAGATTTATTAATCTTCACGTTGTAATACATGTGAAAAATTTTATACACAAAAATATACTTATCAGAATTTTAGCCCGATTAAAATCTATTTTTAAGTTTATGCTATCAACATGCATGTCAATTGAAGGTGGCAGCGAAGTCACTTGCCCTCCCCATCTAAGGTTTTGTAAATACCTTTTGTAGATATTTTCCTTGAAGAATTTGTTTTGGGGGTATATTCAGTTAAAAAATCGAGAAAAAGCTACAAAATTGCTCCCCTCCCCTACATTTTTCTAAATTGGGACCTCCTGGTTATCAAAATTATCAATTAGATATCACATTTTTCACATTTAAGTGAAAAGGTCTCAATATAACTGATAACACCATATATTATCTCTTTTTCCCTAATGGGGAGGTTGGACACATTGGAAGAGCTGTTGCTGTGCATAGAAAAATCTCTTTTCTCCGTCTTTTTCTTTTTTAAGTGGGATAAGATTAGCTGGTAGTTTTTCTTTTTTTAATTAATGTAAACAGTTTCTATCTTGAGGAAAGCGTATCAAATTAATAAAAAATAAAATAAAAACTGTTATGGGCTGTTATAAGCCATTGATGGGCATCAAAACTCATTTCTAGAGCTTAAATTGTACCTATATTCATCGTTTTTCAATAACCGTTTTCACAGGATGAGAATATGTCTTACCAATGATTTTGAACTTATTAAAAAAAGGAAAAAAAAATTTAATGTTTTACATAACGATCTGGAGTTTGGCTACTAAGAAAGTATAAGTAAAAACTCAAAACCAAAAAGGAACATATTTTTATGTTATACTGAACGTTAAGCAGGACTATTATCCATAATTAAATCATGTAAATGATCACGTAGCTAATTTTTCTTACAATCTTCTACATATAAATTACATCAGGACCACTGCGATTATCGCCTAAAATTCTTACTAATGTTAACTTTGTTTCTACTCCTTTTGCAAAACTTTAATTTTTTAGCAAAAAATATATGACTGATGGTACTCAATAGATTCAAAACATTATTTATGTTATTTAAAAGCGGTAGTAAAATAAAAGAACAATTGGAGTTTTGCTCAAAATTGGACCTCCAGCCATGATCTTTATCTAAAATTGAACCATGAAAATTGCCATTTAGTCAGTACACCGTCTAATCTTTTATTTAGGAATTGTATCATGACCCCTTGAATTGTCAACCAGAAGCCACGCCAACCGTAACTATTGCTTTTATTAATTTCAAAAAGCTTGAGGAATTTCATTAACGTAAAAATAGACGACAAAATAATTTGATTCTTCAGATTTGAGCCAACTGAAAATTTATTTTTGTAGATATATTCTTAGTTGATTTTGTCTTAAATACCAACTTTATTCAAGCAAGCCTGTAAGCAAGTAACAGAAAACATGGAGACATTGATCGGGAAAATTACTGGGAAGTCCACGAATTTCTAATCCGAGAAGAAGAAGAAGTAAAGGACACATAATTTCTATCTGTGCACTCTCTTCTCTCTACAGCAGTGAAAGGAGATAATTTTGCAATAGATAATGCTCTAATATGTCAGGAATCATTTCGTAAAAGCAAAAGTATTTTGTTTCCTCACTTAGGTATCAACTGGTTAGTGCTTGGTGTTGGCTGAATGTGCTACTAACGATTTCAGCCAACCTGAGATTGGTTGGCTGATTCTGAGATTCTGGGAGTCAAAAGCAGATCACAAGCCTCCTTTATACAACTGTTGGTGGTAAAACTGCTGTGCCCTCGAATTACATTTAACACGGAATATTTTTGCCCAAAAACTGAAAGAAATGTGCTCAATTTTTTGAAAAATGTTCGATCTTTTTATGAGCTATTATGTCCTCAAGAGCACTCAATTTTTTTTCTTTCCTCTGAATCAATTAGTTGGGGCACGTTTTATCCGATGAAAGACAAATAGAGCCAACCTTCATCAGACCAGAAGAGAGCTCAGTGCTTTTCACTCTACGATTACATGACGTATTTCTATGTACTCTATACCAAAAAAACTTTATTCAACTACGTACTGTAATCTTAGCTTATTTTTCATACTTGAATTCTAAGAAAAAAGCTTTCCGTAAACCAATCAAAATCCTTATTTTCGCTCATAAAAACCTGAAAGTGTCGAGTAGGGTAGTCTTTTTGACCAGGATTACATATTTTAAGTAAAAAGTAATCTTTTCTTTTCTTTTTTGTCAAATATGTAAGTGATTGTGTTTTCGTGGAAGATTGGGGCAGAGATAGGACAATAGTGCAGCAAGTCAACTGTTGGATTACAGGACCACTAGACTCTCTTCCGTTTCCAGTAAACATCAAAGACGAAAAAGGGATGTTTTAGATTGCAAATAAAATTTCCTGGCATGTATCACAGATAAAGAAAGCGGAAATTATGCATTCGAGTCTCATCTCTGTAGCAGATACAGAAAGTTAATTTTGTCGGAGTTGAGAAGTCCATTTTCCAATAATTACTCCATTCATTCTTGACACGTACTAAAAGGTCAACAAAATAATAAAAAAAGAAAATCAATGGAAAGTAGTTTAACAAATTGAATTCTCAATTTGAATTACTTTGAGTACGCATCACCAATGACTAGATCCAAATCTAGAATGGGCTCTCAAGGTCTAATTTCTGTCTATAAGGGTAGTAAAATTGGGCACTGAATTCTTCTAAAACGTGCCAACAAACTCTACAAACACCAAGCAATCATTTAGTTGTGCAGATTTTTTTTTAAAAGCCAAGCTAGAATTCTCCAATTCCAGTAGATGTGGAAATTAACCCCAATTGTTATCAACTAGATGACGTGAAATTAAAGGGCTATGAATATAGGTCTATAAGAAAGCAGCAAAAAAAAATGTGTTCCATTACTGTTAGAATGTCTCAAACTTGAAGTCCAATAAAGAAACAAGACTCAAATTCCTACAAATAGAGATTTTAGTAAGATATAAATATAGCCTATGACATATCTTGCAGCAGCACTCGTCATGAACTATTTGTGAAATCCCAGCGTATTAGCGGGCGAAAAGTCTCGGAGGTCGAAAGAACCACCCAGACTCGCTGGTTTTATGTAGTCCACTCTATTTACAAGGTTAAGACCAGATTTAAAAGTACTAGTCACAGTCTCTGATAGTTCTCATGGCGATGCATCTTGTGAAGCAAAAGGACTACTGGACAAAATCAACTGGACAAATCAACAAAATCAACTTGTGTCAACTTTCCACACATTGAAAAATTGTTTGCACTTGTACTGATTTCAACGATATACGAGACAGTCCAAAAGCTATATCCAAAGCTATATCTACACGATATCCAGGAATAGGAATCTCAGCAATATAAAACCAGTGCTCGAAGCAAGACAAATAAAGCCATTTCCATTCGTACCAGATACTTTCTTTTAAACACAACAACCGGTAAACGCAACATCAGTCAGCCAGCTCAATCAGACTCCAGTAAACTTTTGCACTTTGAGATAACAGACCGTTTCGTGAGCTAGATTGATCAACGTTTCATGCGAAATATACCTCTGCTCGGATATTTATCTGCCTTTGACCTCTCAAGTTTCAAGTTCCAATTTCCTCTAATTCTTCAAAATGGAAAGAGATGTCTCATTATCAAGGAATTCTCGGTGACGTAGTCTATGCGATAGAATCCGAACTCTCCCTTACGAAATTGCGTCTTCCAGAAAGTGACATTTAAAGAACGGATCTTCTCCGAGATATAGAAATTTTATCCGACCTCCCATTAGCCTATTTTTGCAGTGCTAAAACTAACGAAGCTAGATGCTAAATTACCTTAGACCACTTTAACCAATAAGTATTTCTTCTTAGCAATAAGGCTTGTGAAGGGTTAACTGCGATCGATGATGGCAAATGATAGACTTGGTGATCTCATAATCATGGGCGTCCAAAAAGAGGAGATGAAGAAATTGGATTGAAATAAATTAGTCGAAGATTTTTCCAAGCAGCGAAGTCGTCGCTGCCTCCTGTTTAGGTATATTTGCTAAATTATGTTTTGTTTTTCTTTTTTTATATATCTCCGTTAAAAAATCGAAAAACATCCTTGCCCCTCCCAACCACCCCCCCCCCCATTGTCGTGGGTTGATGACCCTAGGTGCTAGGAAGCTGCCTTTCAGCTTAAGAGCACAACAAGGATGACTACTAATCATATGCTATACCATGCACAGGAACACCAGGTTTCGGCATATCAGGTTTTAAAGTCAGATAAAATGAATTTTGGATAGTTACCTGTGAAAGGCCAAGGTATATTGAAACTGTTTCCGAAATATATAGAAACCTTCCATCATGACCAAGTGAAAATGCAAACCCGTCTAAGCTTTGTAATATATGTGTTCCCTGAAACTGTTCAATCTGATCCGGAGAAAAGCCAGGAGGATGAAGGGAAGAATGTACTGCAAAAGAACAATTAAAGTTAACAGCTACTTTTATAGAGTAGTTCCTTTTAAATACATATGGCAACTGAAAAAAAAAATTAACACACGTCATCTGGCAAAGTTATGTTTACTAGGTATGATCGGCCAAGTCAATCGAATATTGTAGCTCTTGAGTCCATTTTAAAATTGACTGATAGCAAGCAAAATTTGTTAAAAGTGCCTAAAAGAGTTAATGGTCGACAGCAAGGAGTATCCAGAAACTTGCTTTGAAGGGTAGTCGGAATAAGACCCGACATTTGAATCACGGGGTAGAAAGGAAAACGGTCATTAAAGTCACAACAATTAATTATTTTTGCATTTTAAAGCTCCGAATTCACTATTTGTCAAAATGATAATAGGCAATTGAAATTATAAAATTTTTTAAGCGGTATACAACAATTAGTAAACATGTTTGCAACAACGGGCGTCTAAGGGGGGGGGGAGGGAGTGTATCCCTCTTCAGGGTCGTATAAAAGAATCT
The DNA here is from genome assembly GCA_027921565.1 of Artemia sinica. Lineage (NCBI taxonomy): Eukaryota > Metazoa > Arthropoda > Branchiopoda > Anostraca > Artemiidae > Artemia > Artemia sinica. The sequence goes on along the minus strand of CM051260.1, from coordinate 44,768,069 downwards.
TTTTTGGAGAAGGGGGATACCAAAAGGTAACTAGAGGCAATTAAAATTAAATTTTTTTTAGCTGTATACAGTGATTAGTACACATGTTTGCAACAAAGGGCGTCCAAGAGGGGAGGAAGTGTATTCCTTTCCAGGGCCTTATGCAGGATTTTTTCCGAGGGGGGGGGTACGAAAAGACTTTAAAAAAACGCATCAAAGATTCGTTTATATTCATTTTTCTTGCGTTTTTGCGAGTTGGACAAACATGTCGGGGGGGGGGGGGGGAGGGGGGGTCAAATCTTCCCAACCCCCTCTCCTGGATACGGCCTCTTCTCCCACAAGAGACGTCTCTGGTTACAAGTGGTAATTGCTGCAATACAGCGTTCTTGAGATTACCCGCATTATTGTAATATCTATCAGTTTTGTTCCAAGATGGCCGATGTGTACCTTCAGTCCTCTCTTACAGCAAAAAAGAGGATTATCTAACAGTTTGTTGTATCGAACTGTAAGTAAGGAGCGACTCTGCCCAATAGTAATCGAAAGTCTAAAAAAGGAACTTTGGTTGCAATTAAAAAATTAAAAGAATTGGCCTTTTACGCTGATTCCAGATGTATGAAAATAATTAAGTTTAATGCTGCCCGTCAAAAGCTACGAACCTGAGAAAATTTACCTGATTTTTGAAAAAAGGGACCCCAATAAAGCTAACGGATCTTAATAAAAGTGACACGATTAGATTAAATACATTAGAAAACTAAACCGTAGAGAACTCTTTCAAGCACATATCTACAAAATGCTAAATTTTGTATTTTTTGCCAAAAGAAAGATCATGAAAGCGTGTTTAATTATTTGTTGTGTGTTTTTTTCCAGGGATGATCGTATCAAACCAAGGGCCCTAGAAAATCGGGTGAGGATTGATTTGAAGGGAAATTAAAAGTTATAGTGTCCTTTTTCAGTGACCAAAAAAATTATGCCATGAAAAGGTGGCGTTTTCTGCCATTTTGTGGCACCAAACTACGATTTGCCCCAAAGAGTGCCTAGTTACCATCCATTGATAATTCTTATACAGTCAATCGATTTATGAGTACCAAAAAAGTAATCACGTAGTCCGTACAAGATAAATGGTTAATAAAAACATTTATCTTGATGCCTGATGTAGCTAAGTTGATTCAATTGGTTTTGCATGCGGGGAGAATAATCCAGAGGGAAACTGTCCGGAAAAATTCTCAAGGAGAAATTTTCCGCGAGTTGGAAGGGGGTGGGGAATTTTCCCGAATTCTTTTCTGGAATTCGTACACAGATTTATTTTTATTCGTCTTACTGTCTCTTTTGCTTACTGTCTCTTGAATGTGAGAAGATTTTCCCAGGATAGATTTTCCGAGGGGAAAATTTTACGGAAGGAGGGATTTTTCGGGTTGAATTTCCAAGCGGAGAATTTTCAGTTGGGGGTGAAACTTACACCTGGGTATGACTTACAAAAGATCAGTAGTTAAATTAAAACAAGAACAAGTTTTTTCAAATGAAAGTAAGGAGCAACACTAAAACTTAATATAAACAAAAAATATTCCGTGGATAACGGGGAGGGATTTCCCCCTCCTAAATTCCTTACTCATAACGTTAAAGCTTTTTAGTGCTCTAAATAAGCTTCTTGTTCCAATCCAACCGCCCTTGTGTTTGAACAGTCGCTTCTAAGGAACTGGGAAAAACTTCCAAACTTCAGCGCAAAAAGCGATGAGTTGAAGAGGGGGCAGTCCCTTTCATATTTCGAAAAAGTTTCTATTCGTTTTGTGTTTTAATGTTGCTCCTTACTTTCATTTGAAGAAGCTTGTTTTTCGTTTTTTTAAATTCAAGGCATAGGAGAATCATACTATCCAGCAAAGATTCTTTGGGCTAAAACGTTAGCAAAAATTTAACTGTAGGCCTACAGATACTCCAGGTCAATATATTTCTAGATTGCCTAAACGGCAATATTGGAACGCTGCAAGAGAGGTTTCTGTTCCACTCGTTTTTTTCTATTGGTATAGGAGTATCAGTAATTGCGCTGATATGCCACGAAACTTGGTAAGTGTCATTTCAATTACAACTGAAATTCATATCCAAGGAGGTCAAATTGACGCTGTTGAGATTACTTTTCCTTCTTTTTCTGCGAAACTATTTGAAATTTAACAAAGACATCCTTTTAGATAGGCTTCAGCTAATGTTTGAACAGTTTTTGCTGAATGCTTCAAGTTCTTATACATATCATTGTATAATCATTTTGGAGATGATGTTAACACTCTTTCCGTTTTTGTTTTTTTTTGTCATTTAGAAGCTTAATCATTAAGCGACAAAAAGATAATGACACGATGGATGAGTTACGGTGGCTTAGAATGAAGAAGACAGTGTTAACCAAATGAACAGTGCAACATTTAGCAGCATGAACTAGATGATCACTGGACAGTCGTTGTTACTTTTCAGTCATACTTAATAACTATTTGGTATTCCAAACACTGCCTCGACATCTTGTCTCTGATGTCCGTAAGCCTGCCTTCAGGTTTTCCTAGAATATCCAGCCCGATAAAATGATTAAATAAGACAATAAAAGACAAACAAATTTATTCAGTAAAATAATGGGTCGATTGCCCCTAAATCCCTGTTTTTATTTCTAAAACATGATTTTCGCTTACTGAAAACAATATGCGTTACTACAAGTTTCTCCAAAGAAGCATATTAAGTGTATTGCATTTTTTTTTTAATATTTCTTATATCTGGGAAATATAAGCAAATCAGGACATCTACCGGCGCGTAATTTAATCATATTGTGGTTATCTGAAACTGCTGCTCAAGATTTACAATTTACAGAAGATTTTTTATTTTTGCTTTTTTGTTTACTTTATAGAGTTGCCGAGGGCCACCCACATTCCACAAACAAGTGCTTATACTCAGAGCGCCACGTGTGCCACACAGTTCCACCATGCTTGGCGCATTTCTAACCCGCTTGGCACGTGCCAACTGGTGTACGTGATTTCTGAAAGGTGGCAACCCCTCAAAAGTTCCCTAAATTCAACCTTTTATTTTAAAACGAGAATTCTTGCTGGACGAAGTGCATTTTTTGGTGATATTATCAGGGAGTCAGCCCTTTTTTTTTTTCTTTGGTAGTGCTTATAGCTTTTAGCTCAGAAATTACTCATAAAATTTGACGAAACAATACATATCATTTTCAGTATTATTTGTGTTACTATGGCTACCCGCAAAATTGTTCCAAACAGGGTTTGTATTCAATTTTCCAGGGTTCAAAACTTTCAGTTTTTTTTTTTTTTTTTTTTTTTTTTGAAAAGTCTTTTACCAGAAAAACCTCTCAAGTCATTTCCAGTATAATAAGGGCCGGAAAAAAATTGCCTGAATCTTAGCCTAGCACAAGAGTGCCAGTAAAGGAGGGTCGCGGCCTCATCTACCTCCTCCCCAAGAAAACCAAAAATCCATAAAAAGTACAAACGATGTGACTTTTATAAAAATATGATGTTTTCCTTTAAGGAAAAATAAAATACCTTTTTCAAACTGTATACATGGTTCTCTTGGTTCAATAAATCACGCATAGATTGAAATAAGGGCACAAGGGAACTAATTAATATCACAAAAAATCGACCATTCATATTATTTTCGTAGATTCATCTCACAGATCCTGGATATCCTATACTTCAACCTTTTCCTTTAAAATTAACCTATGCAATTCAAATGTTTTCGTTCTCGAAACGTATGCAATTACTAACTGCCATACGGATGAAAATCGACACTAAAATATTCCATTTTTATTTTTACTAGTCCCCAAAGATCTAGAAAGTCCAAAGTGGCATTTTGTCACTTTGTCCATATTCATGAGGAATTAAGGCGGACTCCATAATGTTTGCACCTCAATTGATACAACATGTAACGTGAAATGAGGCTGAAAGCCCATTATTGCTGGCTTTTGTAGCCCTCCATCTATTTCCAAGGGACTGTGGGGTGGAAATGATTTCATTAGCTGGACATTGAGTGAGTTTTCTTTAGACGTGTTCTAAGTTTCCCTAAGTCCACGAGGGTGTTACAAAAAGCTTTCATTTGATAAATGAGTCGAATTCGAAGTTAGTCTTCTCTGAGAAACTTATTTCAATGAAAAAAGTGAGAATTATAGACAGTAAGCTGTCAAGCCGGATTTTGTTTTGTAGGACCAAAGCATATATGTAAAAAAAGAAAAAATCAAGATAAGCAGCTGATAATCAGATTTATATCTCAGTTGGAATTTAATGGATTGCAGTTTGTTGGCAATACATAATAAATTGAAAGTTGTATTCCAGCAAGAAAAAAAGGGGGAAAATAACATAATGACACAATTAAATGCACAACAAATTAACAGCTATATTTTAAATAGCTATAAAGCGATTTTAATTTGACAAATTAAAATAAAACATGAATTATTTATGTTACTCTGTAACTTTCGATGCATAATCCTAGTTGAAAAAACTATTGAAATAGAACAAACAAAGAGTAATAGAAGTACAAAATATTTTCATTTGACTACGTATCATAGTTTAAACAAAAACAAATATCTACGATTGGACAGTAATTAATGATTAATTTTAGTTTTAAATGTAACATCAGAAATCTTACTTTTTAAGCCTTTTCCAGTACCGGATCCCATATTATTCCAAGGTGGATCCCCATTTGAGGTGAATTCTTTTAACTTCAGGAATGCTATTGTCAACCTAATGATAGAGGCTTTGTCAAGTTGGCTAGTGATCTGAGGAGGAAGGGGTAGCATTTTGGCCAACTCGTAGAACTCGTAGTTTTCTTTTCCACGTCTTGATCTCGCTGCATCTCTTGATTTTTCCTTTCTCATTTCCAAAATACTGAAAAAATAGTATTAGTAAAAAAATACATAATAGCAAGAAAATTATTTCACAACTTTTTTCTTTTCAGCAATCAATCAGTTTATTAAGGGGTGCTAAGGACGATAAAACAAATCTGATCCATTAAATTAGTTAAGAGAAAACTTATACGATCATGTAAAAAAAAAAAAAAAAAAAAAAAAAAAAAAAAAAAAAAAAAAAAAAAAAAAAAAAAAATTCTAGGGAAATGTGAGAACTAAATTTGTAATGAAAGAGACGTCCATATCCAGTTATGCATTTTTAACACATACCCTATCCCTCCCCAATTTTGTACTATTCAGTTAAGTTGCACAAAAATTTAAACTTTAACTTTAAAAAATTAGCAAAGTAGAGTTTTTACTCTATACGTAATAACACCAATCCGCAGACGAAAACACGAGGAGCTTTACAAATTAAAACCCTGCATAGAGTGCAAAACTTTCATACCAGTGTGTTTGTTATTTGGATAGGTAGCCTATATGGGCGTCCATACGGGGGGGGGGGCACCTGCCCCCCCCCTGGCTGAATGATACTGCCTTATTTTAATATTTTTGTTCTGAGATTTCTATTGTATAGCATTAAAAGTCCCAATTAGACGAGGTTTGCCCCCCCCCCTGGAATTTAGCTTATGGGCGCCCATGGTAGCCTATCCTCAAACGGAGGGGATGGGAAAAGGTTGATTGACCGTTGGCTGTCCATCAGATCCTTCTGAAATCTGAAAACATGGAAAAACGGAATAATGTTGTAATATTTAGGGGGAGGGAGTATAAGTCCTATCACATTGTTATATATCAAGAATTCAACTTAAGTGATACTGTGAATATTAGGTCTAGGCCAAACGAGAATGGCCGAATCATAATCCCTAGATGTAATCACAAAATGTCTTAATGACGTAAGATTTGATAAAATAGTTTACGTTGCCAGTAGTAAGTTGCACACGCAAATATAACTTGTGCCCTTCCTCCAGTCATACATATCGTTTTATCAGCCCCCTCCCCCCATACTCTTATGCCTGTTTTCAATTCAAATGCTTCAGGGCCGTGTCATCGGTCTGCATCCACATCCCACACCGCTGGTTTGTTTCAGTGGCCATGTGAAGTAAAAAAAAAAACAAACAAAACATTAGCTTTCATATTATTCATTGCTCAAACTTGATCGTTTTGCTTTGATTGAATACGAGCTGTTATACTTGATTTAAGTTTATGAGAGTTTCGTTTTTTTCCTCTCTAAGAAACATCTAGACTGCTGTACTAAAGAAAAGATTCGGAATCACAAACTTTAGTATGTAGTTCTTTATAGAGAATTGGATATTTTTAAACACAAAGAATCAGCTGGGAAGCAAAAAAGGTCGTGTCTTTTACAAGAATCAGCTGGGAAGCAAAAGGTCGTGTTTTTTTTTTTTTTTTTTTTTTTTTTTTAATTAACTCTTTGGGATTCTAATGAAAAATAGCATGGATCCTATCATCTGAATTTTGGACACCGAAATTAAAATGTTATTTTTCATTCGAAAAATCAAGATTTCTAGTACCATTTTGAAAGCCGTACTGATCAAAGGCCTGCTAGGCCTCCCCCATGCCATTTTTCATTCCTGGCACCTTTCGCTTCCGAACATGACGCCGTGTCAAAATTTCAAAGTGGCCGCTTTACTCAAAAAGCCAAAATATAAAATTAGCATGGCTTCGAAGGTAATTCACAACCCAGGGCGAAAGGGCATTACTATGAAGAATAGCTTGTAGGAAAAAAAAGTCATTTTCTATGCAGAAACGTTAAGGCATCCATGCCAAATTTTTATTTCCAAAAAGTAAAATGTATTATTTTATGCAAAATCTAAAAAGGTTTGCACTTTTACAAAACCAATCTAATAGCATTCATAGGTTATTAAAATTGGCAAAGGAGAATGTTGTCACTGTTTTCAATTTCAGAACTTTAAAATTCTAGGAAAAATCTCTTGGTCACAAAAGTAGTACACCGCGTACGAAATGTAAGTGTAAACAGGGAGCATAAAAAGGACCAAGAGCTGAATCAGCAATTTTTAAAAATATTTTCTATGCGAGTGACCTTTCCCCAAGGTACAGTATTGTGAAATGAGTTTACTCCAACGGTTGTCCACAGACGGAACCAAAGGGACTATAAAAGTTTGACCTCTAAAAATCGTGACATCAGACTGCGAAGAAAGATCTAAACTCCCAGGTGGGATATGTCAGTGAATAGCAAAATGGGAAAAAAAACAAATATCATGAGAAGACTCTGTGAAAGAAAATTGGGATGGCTAAGATTAACTTTGTCAACACAGAACCATGAGTGCCAATATGGGGGGGGGGAGGGGGCTCGAGCCCCCTCTGGCTGAATGATGCTGCCATATATTTTATATTTTTGTTTTGATATTTCTATTATACAGCATTGGAGGTGCCGATTAGACCAGCTATGCCCCCCCCCCTAAAATTCAGCTTATGGGTGCCAATGCAAAGAACTAAGAGGTATACTCAGGGTATACTGGGTCGTGACGGATCGTCTCGCATTCATTCAAATTATTGTGGAGATAATCAAACCATTCTTGGTTTATATATATATATATATATAAATCATATAGTTAGGGTTTATATAAAAAGAAAACTTTGACAATAGCAAGAAAAAGGAGGAAACTAACCCCAAAAGGAAGCAATTTTAATAAAAATTGAACTACTAGATTCAACATGCTAGGAAATCCTAGCATATCTATCACTTTTAATATTATTATTATTTTTACCATAACTCAAAAGCTTTTGCTTGTCGCGCATGAATACAAACAATAACAAATAAATACAAGTAATACTAATGGGACACGAAATTTAGTTTTTCCCTCTGAAAGATGGTCATAGATGCGTTTTTTTTTCTATCGTGAGCTATTGAATAACAATGGTCTTAGATTTCCTGAACAGTTTTTGCTCGAATGGGTCAATATGATATTAAATAAAACTGCAAATATAGTTAATTGGCTTAGAACTATTGAAAAGCCATTTATATAATCTTTCATTTTCCGAGGCAATGCAAGTGCATGGTGATGTATATATCCCTAATATACGAATATATGGTTAACATAAAAACAACTGTTCTATAGGGACATTCAAACAGATTCTAACACAATCTATTTAACAGTGTTGCATAGTCACCTCCCCAGAATTACCAGGGAGGAGGTCAGTGCATCTTTTGTGAGAGATGGGGGAATGACGCTTCAAAACTACACTTCTTCCAAAATTTCCATGAGAGATCTTTGTGATCAAGTTTTCTCTGTTCAGGGATGAAGCCCGAAATGCTTCCTTTAAAAAGGCAAAAAAAAAAAAAAAAAAAAAAAATGAAGAAAGAAAAACATCGAATGCTGTTTCATTATTTTTCCTGTTTACCCTATCTTTATTGCTTATGTTTCAAGTTCTGAAGAGAAAGCTTTGTAATTGAAACTAACTTAATAGTAAAATAATGAATCGTAAAAATCAAAGACGATATTATCTAACACAAAAAAGAACTACATTTAGCTTTTGTTTTGAAGCTAGTTATAATATGGAAGTTAAAGTAAGCCCCTAGAGTGTAGGATATATATTTCTTCGTTAACGGATTAAACATAGGGAAGCATATTTGAGGGGATAACTTGTTACGGTTTGTAGGATTTGAATTTCATCATGATTGGTGTTTGTTGGTTAAAATATTGAACCTTGGTTTGTTTCTTTTTTGGTCTTTTTGTTGTTCTTCTTTCTTTTTCTGTTTTGATTTATAATATCTAAAAAAAGTTGTATTTGATCCTGAGTTTTGTTTGTAGACTGTATTCTGTGTTGCTACGGCCCGCAGAGATTTTTGCCATAAATCTTATATATATATATATATATATATATATATATATATATATTATATATATATATATATATATATATATATATATAATATATATATATATATATATATATATATATATATATACATTCTACTAGGCCAATGGTGAAGGTTATGCATAGGGGGTTTGAGACGCCCAAGTTTTCAATTCCTAAATAATATTCTGTAAGAAAAGAATAAAAATAAATAAATAAATGGGGAAGATATACAATCAACATGCTCAGCATTTATTGGGATTAAATGTAAAAATTAGTGTCGTTAAGAAGATTTTGGTTTAGCGACGGAAATCTAACAATCGCAGAAAGTAAAAAATGTTAGAGACTAAAATAGGATTACGAAATAGGGTGGGATTCAAGTATATGCTATAAAATTGATTTGAAAACAGCGTATTAAAATGAGATTCCCCATTTTGTCCAAGTCTAAATATTCTTCGGCACTGAATGAATTAAAAAAATAATAGGAGAAAAAGTTAATTTCAAGATAACAACCAATATTTTCCTGTTCAAAATTTAAACACGGCCCCAATGCTCCTATGTCTGTTTCAAATCTTAAAACTTATTAGCCTAAACACAGAAAAAGAGGATTCATACATTTTCTTGTTATCACCATTGCCACTTGAGGTTACTTTTTGAAAATATCACAGAAAAATCTCCACTTGAGGTTACTTTTTGAAAACATCCCAGAAAAAAAGGTAAAACATAAAAAGGTTTAGACTTTTCAATACCTCAAATCTGTTTCATACCGAGGAATTCTTGAACTCGTGACATTTTAGGCCACAATTTTAATTACTACAAAAATTAAAAACACTGCTCATGCAAATTTGCTGACATCCGGGTTTTTTAAGCAAGAGCTGGATAGTAAGTTCACAAAGAGGCAAAAATAAAATAACAAACAAACAAAAAATATAATTTGACACCCTTCTTAAGATGCCCTTTTCCGAATTATTCAGGCCTAATGCCGGTCAAAGATCAGAGAAAGAGGCATCAGAAATAGAACAAGTGAAAATGGGATTAAGTGTCCCCAATGCTACTTTTCACGTACCAATTGTACATTATTCCCACTGAGACACAAGGAGATATATGAAATTAACACTTGCTAGGATATTTCACCTAGAGATAGATAGCTGAAGCTACTAGTTTAGATTATTTTTTCTAAAGCAGAAAAACGATTGGGATGAAACTGTTGCAAAATCGGAAAGTTGCTGTGCTAGGGAAAAAAAAATTCGGAACGAATCTATAACCCAAGTTAGGACATGACTGTGAAGAAATATTCAAGCTTCTACTTCCTACTATTCTCTGCTAGTAGACAATGCCGTATCCAGGGGAGGGGATTACCGGGTTCAAACTCCATCCAAAGTTTTTGTCCGAATCGTAAAAACGCAACTAAATGCAAATGAGCAAATTTTGAAAGAAGTTTTTTGTTGTAAAGTCCCCCCCCCCCGAAAAAAATCATAATGGATACGCCGTTGCCAGTAGGGGTTCACAAGTGTTGTGACAGGTCCTACTACCAAAAGAAGTAGGACTATAATCTGGACTGCAAACCCATTTCTTTACTTTCAGGACCACAGCTCAGGCAATAGGTCCAATGAGTCTAATCTGTTTCTTTAACCTAGCAAAAAAATCTCGCAGTAATTTGTAATTATTGTAACACATTTTTGAGAATTTCAAGATAGCCTGGAACCCTTCATAATGACGTCAAATAGCAATAAAAAGTACGCCATTGAAATCATCATTGTCAAACGCCCCTGAGATGGAGACTTAGGGTCTCCACCTTAGACAACAAAGAAAATCACATTTTCCATGAGTAGCACTTAAGTGGTTCCATTGTAACTGAACCCCCTTGTAACTGAACCCCAAGAAACTGAACCCCTATAACTGAACCCCCGTATAACCAAATCCCTGTGCAACTGAACCCCGTATAATCGAACCCCCGTGCAACTGAACCCCGTGCAACTGAACCCTCGTGCTACTGAACCCTCAGGCAACCTAGCCCCCTTTAACTGAACCCTCGTACAACTCAACCCCCGTGTAACTCGACCCCATTTAACTAAACCCCCGTGTAACTGAACCCCCATGTAACTGAGCCCCGTACAACTGAACCTCCGTATAACCGAGCCTCCGTGCAACTGAACCCCGTGCAACTGAACCCTCGTGCTACTGAACCCTCATGCAACTGAACCCACTTTAACTGAACCTCGTGCAACTCAACCCCATTTAACTAAACCCCCGTGTAACTGAACCCCCATGTAACTGTAACTGTGTGTAACCATGTAACTATGTGTTAACAGAACAAAGCTGATGAGCGAAAAGTGATGAAAGAGAGGGGTAATACCAAACTCTCAGCTACCATTCTTGGGAGACATCTGACAGTTTATAAGTGACCATGGAATTCGTGTGTTGTTTAAAGTCACTTTTCTGTGAATAGGCAGCGTAGCGGCAGAGTGCACCTGGCCACGATAAATCACATCAATCCAGTTTTTGTCAGAAAAAAATTACTCAGTGATAATTTATTGCTCTTGCTAGCATTATGCGCTTCTAGGTCCGGGCCTAGGGACCTAGCGGTAAATCCAGGCCTGAGCGTCCACATATTTCCTTTTGGTGAATTGACTTTCCCTTTAAGCACTCTCTGAAAGTTCCAACTTAACACACAAATCCCTTTTTGAGATATGCCATTTTGAAAATCTTCATACACATAGTGTCTTTTGATTTAGTTCAAGTTCCACCTCAAATACATCATTCTGTCAAATTTTCAACTTGAAATGCGTAGCCTTAATAGTGCTAGTTTAATAGTAGCAGAGGTCATAGCAGGAGCAGTAGAAGAAATAATAGTGTTGAATTAGTAGTAATAGTAGCACTATTAATAGCATAGGAAGCAGGTAGATGCCCCAGAAGTTTCATTTTGATATGCTAAGCTGTTCCAAAAAAAATTGCTGATACACCTGTATCAGCAATCTGTATGTTATTGCAAGTTACCAGTTGTTAAAATGTAAGGTTTTTATAAAAGGGATGATCGTAAAAACTTTGAAGGAGGCTCATTCGATTGGAAATTGAAAGTTCAAGTTCAATTTCGAAGAACCAAAGATAATCACAGGACAATCAGCCTTTCCCTCTTAACCGACATCCCCCCCCCAAATACATCCGATTAAAATAAAAATAAACATTTTGTTCAAAATAGTCTGAAGATCAAATAACCATGCCTTTGGGGTTAACAACCCCACCAGCAGCATCTGGGGAAAGGGCTGTAAGTTAAGCTAGTTGCTCATTGCTAACACTTAAGGTTTTTGTAGAAAAAATTTTTGTATGAACTTGGGGGGGGGGCTCATTCGATTGGAAATCAAAATTTCCAGTGCACTTTTTCAAAGTTAAAAGGGATCGGAGGGCTTCCAACCCACCCTATTTTTCCCCCAAATACATCCGATCTGATTGGACGGCTATTTTATTTAAAACAGTTTAAAGGTTAAATAACTATACCATAGTTAAATAACTATGGTTCATAACCCTATTGTGTTTTACCCAATGTAAGTACGGTGGTTGAGTTGCACGAGAGTTCAGTAGCACGAGGGTTCAGTTGCATGGGGGTTCAGTTGCACGGGGGTTCGGTTATACGGGGGTTCAGTTGCATGGTGGTTCGGTTACACGGGGGTTCAGTTACACGGTGGTTCAGTTACACGGGGGTTCAGTTACAGGGATTCAGTTGCTTGGGGTTCAGTTACACGCACACCCACTTAAGTGTCTCCTTTTTTCTGTCTCTTGTTTTCTTCGGTAAATCATTTCGAACCAGTTGTCGTAGAATATTGGAAGAGGGCTCTCTTAAACGAAAATCACAATATCTGGTGCCGTTTTTAAGTAACAAAAGAGACAGTGCCACAGCAAAAGTGACGTTTTCAGCCACTTTGTGCACAAAACATATTCTGCCCAAAGAGGGTCAGAAGCCTAGGGAATACAAATTCTAAGATAGACAATCGGTTTATTATGATTTAAAACCCTTAACTGGAGATTTGCAGTTCACCATCTTGAAAATCTTTAACAATCACACTTTAGAGTGGGTAGTATAACTGTTGCATCTCCTCTTTTCCTTACTGAATAAAAGCTGATCTTACTGAATCATAGGTCACAAGTATTTACGAGGGGCTCCCTTTAATAGAAATTCATGTTTCTAGCACCTTTTTTAAGTCACGGAAGAGATCGCACCGGAACGAAGTGCCAAATTTCCGCCATAAAGCAACAATTTTGGCAAAGTATGACCACAATGCCAATGAGAGAAAATTATGTTAGCAAACTGACTAAACACTATTTAAAAGCATTGAATAAAATATGCCCCTCTCTTAAATCCCCCTCCTCGAATCTGAAGCTTATTGTATTTTTTTTTCTATAACTTGTCATCTTATATGCGATCCATGCAATACTCATCAACCTGCGCTTCAATTTTCTGAAGTGTCTACCTCTAACCCTTTCCCCTCCAAATGGTGCTGAACATCAGTCAACTTGGACAAACTGGGAGTTTGTTTTATATATTTTTGAATTTCATAGGTCCTATTGCTCTTAGATTAAACATATGTGTTCAAATGACTCTTGTTAGGGGGGGGGGTGTATAAGATGGTAAAGGTCAAAGAGATAGTCAAGAGCTTTGATGCTCTAACTAAATACATTGTTTATTATATTTCCCGACAAAACGAATAAAAGTTTTTTTTTTTTAAATAAGTACTTGCGCTATAGGAATAAAACATTCAGAGATTTTTAGGAATTGATATTTGGGCTACTTCCGAAATGTTTTCATTCGCCTGGCTCTGCTACTTTCTTGCAAACATAGAAACATGTTTGTCTGGAAAGCGATGGTTTAAATAAGGGACAGAACGCTGTATGTTCAGAGACCGAAATATTTTTTCCTTTCACTGTTTTGACAAACTATGCCTGTTTTTTACCACTTTCATAAATTTACCACCCCCTCCCCTCCATGCGTTTTTGCCTGATAAAGGACTTATCTCATAGCCCTAAAGAGCGAAGCGGCTCAATAGTAACCGAAACTCTAAAAACGAAATTTTTAAAAAAAAATACATCAAAAGAATTGAATATTTATGATGATTCCAAATATATAAGATTCATTGCGTTTAGTGTCCGAATCAAAAGCTAGGAGCCTGTGAAAATTTGCCAAATTTTCGAAAGGGGGGGCACTCCCTAAAAGTCAATTAAGCTTAATGAAAATCATACCATCAGATTCAGGGTATCATACAACCCTATTGAACAGGTTTCAAGCTCCCGTCTCACAAAATGTGGAATTTTGCATTTTTGTTTTCCCAGAAGAGAGATCACGGATATGTGTTTATTTTTTTTTTCCGGAGATGATTGTATCAAACCAATGGTCCTAAAATATCGAATGAGAGCTCATTCGAACGGAAATTAAAAGTTCCAGTGCCCTTTTTAAGGGGCTACGAATATTGGAGGGCAGCCAGCCCCCTTCCACACCCCTTTTCCCGCCAAAGTCATCAGATCAATATTTTGTGATAGCTATTTTTTCAGAAAAATTAAAAAGTCGAATAACTATGCCTTTGGAAATAACATGACCCCCCATAGCCCTTGGGGAAAGGTCTTTAAGTTATGAAATTTGCCCGTTGTTTCCGTATAGTATTTGTTATTCGGAAGTATGCATACATCTTTTGGTTTGAGGAGCGTTGAATTTTCTGCTAGGGTATTTTCCCATGGGGAGGGAAGTTCCTGGAGGGCAAACTTTGTGTGGGAAACTTTACACTGGGGGAATTTTCTAGAATGTTTAGACAAAATTCTTTTTATTTATCTCACTTTCTCTTTCCCGGCTGAATTTTACACGGTAGAAATGTTAAGAGTAGTTTTCCGGGGTAAATATTCATCGATATTGGATTCTCCAGAGGATCTTCCCGTGGTTGGGATTTTCCGTGGGGGGAGACGGGTTTCCCGGCATTATTTAAAAAAACGACAATCAATTAATTAAAAAACAAGTTTTTTCAACTGAAAGTAAGGAGCAACATTGAAACATAGAATGAACAAAAATTATTCCATATTTGAGGGGGTTGCCCCCTCCTCAATACTTAGCTCTTTACGCTAGAGTTTGACTTTTTGTCCTATTTCTTTAAAAACAACTCCCGAAACACAAGAGTCGTTTAATTAGAACAACAAGAAGCGTTTTTAAAAGTGCTAAAAAACTTTAACGCGAAGAGCGAGGTATTGAGGACAGGGCAAACCCCCTCATATTCGTAATAATTTTTGTTCGTTTTAAGTTTTAGTGTTGATCTTTACTTTCAGTTGAAAAAACTTGTTTTTTTTTTATTTAATTAATTAACAAGTTTTTTAAAAAAAAGTAAAGAACTCCAATAAACCAAAAATGAACAAAAATAGAATTAAATAATCTACTAAGCATACAACTACCACAAACCAGTATCAATAAATAAATGAAACCCAAAAACAAACAAAAATTATAAAAACAAAGTCAAACTCAAAAAGAGCAGAAGTTAATGTGAGTAGGGTTTTAAGATCCTATGCTTTCTAAAAGCCAGAACATAATTTGTACTTTACTAAAAAAAAAATTGAATGAATTTATGAAAAAAAATGTGCATTGTCAGTTTAATATACATATGCTGATATTTATTCCTTAAAATCTTTATTAATTTTTAATTTCTTAAATTTATAAAAATGAAAACATTTAAAAGAATTACAGGGCATAACTTACAACCCTTGCCCTGAGGGCTGGAGGGGGGGGGGCTCTTCATCCTCAAATACCTCATTTCCAGATCTTTCAACTACGTTGAACAAATCTCTATCTCAAAATTTTGATAAGATGTGTTGGGGAAATGGTGGGCGTGAGAGGGGGTTAGTTGCCCTCCAATCACTTTCATCTATTAAAAAGGGCACTAGCCCTTTCAATTCCAATCAAATGAGTCTTTTTTGAAAGCTCCTATGCAACACTTTCTATGAAAAGCTTATATGCCCCAGGGATAATTAACCCTTGCCTGAGGTTGTGATCGATCCTCAAAAAAATCAGAACTCAACCGAACAAATGAGGTGTTCGACTGAGAGGGGATCTGTCAATCAACTAAAAGAGGATAGCTGAATTCCAGAACTTTTTATCTACGAAAATTCTATAAAAACCTATATGCCCCAGGGCATAACTTACAACCCTCTCCCTGGGAGCTGAGGGGGGATTTCATCATCAGAGACCTGATTTCCAGAACTTTAACTACGTTGAACAAAATATCTATCTCAACATTTTGATAAGACGTGTCTGGGGAAATGGTGGGCGTGAGAGGGGGTTAGTTGCCCTCCAATCACTTTCATATATTAAAAAGGGCACTAGCCCTTTCAATTTCCAATCAAATGAGTCTTTTTTGAAGCTCCTACGAACACTTTCTATGAAAACCTTATATGCCCCCAGGGTATAACTTGCAACCCTTGCCCTGAGGGTTGTGAGGGGGTCGTCATCCTCAAAGACATAATTTCCAGAACTTTCAACTACGTTGAACAAAATGTCTATCTCAAAATGTTGATTGGATGTGTTTGGGGGAAATGGTGGACGTGAGAGGGGAGTTAGTTGCCCTGCCCTCCAATCACTTTCAACTATTAAAGAGGGCACTAGCCCTTTGAATTTCCATTCGAATCAGCCTTTTTTGAGGTTTTCTACGACAACACTTTCTATAAAAAACCTTATATGCCCCCAGGGCATAACTTACAACCCTCTCCCTGGGAGCTGGAGTGGGGGGGATTTTCATCCTCAAAGACCTAATTTCCAGAACTTTAAACTACGTTGAACAAAATATCTATCTCAAAATTTTGATAGGATGTGATTGGGAAATGGTGGGCGTGAGAGGGGGGTTAGTTGCCCTCCAATCACTTTTCGACTATTAAAAAGGGCACTAGCCTTTTGAATTTCCAATTGATTGAGCCCCTTTTAAAGTTTCTACGACAATGCTTTCTATAAAAACTTATATGTCCTCAGGGCATAACTTATAACCTTGCCGAGGCTTGTGGGGTGTCCTCCTCAAGACATAATTTCTAGATCTTTGAATTACGTTGAACAAAATGGCTATCCCAAAATTTTCTTTGGATGTGTCTGAACATAGTTTAAAGTAGCGTAAATTACTTAATTAACGTAAGTTTACGTTAATTAAACTTGCTCCTAACGCAAGTTTATTAGATCAACCTATTTCGCCCCCCCCCCTCCTAAAAAAATACTGGATCCACCCCTGGTGGAAGGGGTGTTAGTTACCTTCCAATCACTTTCGGCTATTAAAAAGGGCACTAGCCCTTCAAGTTTCTGATCGAATGAGCTTTTTTCGAAGTTTCTACGACAACTTCTTCGATATGAAGTGCCCTAGTATAAAACCAACCAAAAAATAAATAAATAATACATTGTGCCAACATCGTTCTTTACTTATAGCGCTATTGCGCTGCCTATGGTTTAAGGAACTGGAACGCATGATTTCGATGAAAGTCTGGGAAGGAATTGAGGAGCGCGAACATAAACATAAGTGGCGCTTTTCCGCAAGGTTTCCTGATATTGTACAATAAGTGAGCAAACTTTATATGTTCAAACAGTTCGTGGTAACGAACTGTAAGTAAGGAGCGACCCGGCTCAATAGTAACCAAAACTCTAAAAACCGGAACTTTGATACCAATAGATACATCAATAGAATCAGATTTTTATACTGATTTCAAATATATAAGTTTCATTAAGTTTAGTCTTATCCATCAAAACGTGCCTAAGAAAAAGGGGGAAACAACCCCTAAAAGTCACAGAACCTTAATGAAAATCCCACCATCAGATTCAGCGTATCAGAGGACCCTACTGTAGACGTTTCAAGCTCTATATCCAAAAATGTGGAATTGTGTATTTTTTTTTTCCAGAAGAATGATCACGGATGCGTGTTTATCTGTTGTTTTTTTTTTCCCCAGGGGTGACCGTATCGATCCAGTAGTCCTAGAATATCTTGAGAGGGCTCATCTGAACGGAAATTAAAAGTTCTAATGCGCTTTTTAAGTGACCAAAAAATATGGAGGGCAACGTGGCCCCCTCCCACGCTCATTTTTTTCCTGAAGTCACCCAACCAAAATTTTGAGATAGCCATTTTGTTCAGCATAGTCGAAAATCTAATAAATATGTCTTTGAGGATGACTTAACCCCCACAGTCCCCGGGGAATGGGCTGCAAGTTATTAACTTTGCCCATTGTTTACATATAGTATTGGTTAATGGGAAGTATACAGACATTCCAGGAGGGATTTTTTTCTGGGGAGGGGGGGGTCGGAGGAGGGGGTTACGGGGGAGGATCTTTCCATGGAGGGTGTTTCCTTGGGGTAAGGGACATTTCTATGAAGGAGGCGCCGGATTTCCCAGCATTATTTAAAAAACGATCAGAAATTAAATAAAAAAACTAGTTTTTTCAACTGAAAGTAAGGAGCAACATTAAAACTTAAAACAAACAGAAATTATTACGTATATGAGGGGGTTCACCCCCTAGTCAATACCTGCCCTTTACGCTGAAGTTTGTTTAATAATTTCAAAAGACCTATCTATTCTAATTAACTGGCCTTTGTGATTCAGGGGTTTGTGATTCGAACAACATTCGAACTTTAGCGTAAAGAGCGAGATATTGACTAGGATTAAACCCCTAATATAAGTAATAAAAACATACAAATATAGAGGTTCGTTACGTAAGTTAATTCGTAAGTTACGTCAGAATAAAATTTCGAGAAAGCCATTAGCCAAAACAAGTAAAATTAATATGCAAATTTCATTCTAGTTATTCATGTACGATGAGCCAAAATCAAAGCTGTATTAATTCAAAAACGTTCAGAAATTAAATAAAGAAAACAAGTTTTTTTTAACTGAAAGTAAGGAGCGATATTAAAACTCAAAACGAACAGAAATTATTCCGCATATGAAAGGGGCTGTCCCATCCTCAACGCCTCGCTCTTTACGCTAAAGTTTGACTCTGTCTGCACAACTCTATTTTTTAAAACACTAAAAAGCTTTAGTGGAAAGAGCGAGGCGCTGAGGAGGGACAGCCCCTTTCATATACGGAATAATTTCTGTTCGTTTTAAGTTTTAACGTCGTTCCTTACTTTCAGAAAAAAGTTGTGAGACAGAGTCAAACTTTAGCGTAAGAGCGAGGCGTTGAGGATGGGACAGCCCCTTTCATTTACGGAATAATTTCTGTTCGTTTTAAGTTTTAATGTCGCTCCTTACTTTCAGAAAAAAACTTGTTTTTTTATTTATCCATAAATACTCTTACTGAAGAATGATACATCACAGACAATTCAATTTTCCATCAGCAACTTCTCAAAGATACCTATGATGTTATACACCTCAGGACTCTTATCTATGTGACAAAGTTACAACATATTCCATGGGGAAATTTAAGAGAAGCAGGGCTTTCTTGAAAAATGAGCTTGCTTGTGTTTTTACAGAATTTAATCATTTTTACTAAATGAGTTTAACATATCGGTCGGTGTAAGCTATTGACAGCCTATAAATTAGTCTTTTATTTTATGCAGGCTTGTCTAGTATTTTTCTACTCCAATACCAATATCCTGTTTTTTGAATGGATTTCGTATTTTAGTAAATTGCTAGCTTTTCAGAATTCTACAAATATAGGGAAATATCATGAGTCAGTTTATATTTTGGATATTTTCGTAGAAAATGTTGCATAAACTGTGAAGCAACATTTTTTTTTGTTTCAAATTTTAAAAAATTAATTATAAAGGGAATAGTTCAGTAAAACTACGAAAAAGGGTCAAACCTTGGCATTTGAGCAACAGAATGTTTTTGCCACAAAATATTCATAAGATTTTGCTTAATAGCATATCTAAAATCGGCCAAAATCAGACGTGCAGAAATACCTCTTTCCCAGAGAAAAAGAAGAAGGGGGGGGGGGGATCTTGAATTATATTTAGCTATTTCTGGATTGAAAGAACGTTTACTATTAATTCAAGTCCGTGGAGACCAAAAATAACATCAAACTTGGAAAATTTCATCACTTAGTACCCATTTCCACCCAAGCAAGGCCAGAGGGGGATGAAAAATCAAAATCTAATCTTTTCAGTAATTGGTGGATGAAAGGCTTTTCCCTATTAATTCAAGTCTGGAAATACCAAAAACGACATCAGAATTGAAAAAATTCTATCTTTTAATATTTCATTTCCACCCTAGGCGAGGTCAGAAAGGGTAACAATACCATTTGGTGTATTATAATAATGTAATACATAATTGAAACAAAATATATAATTCAAAGGTCGTTTTCTATTAATTCTAGTCCGGAAGACCTAAAATGACATGAGATTTGGAAAATTCCATCACTTAGTACCCATTTCTCCATTTTTTTCCAATTATGCATTAAATTATATAATACCGCACAAATGGTATTTTTTACCCCTTTTGACCTCGCCTAGGGTGGAAATGGAGGACAATGTGATGGAATTTTTTAATTTGCAACATATTGCGAAATATTACAAAAGCCAAGAATTTTATAACATAATTAGGAAAACATCCAAGAGGAAAGTAGGGGTTTAGAAGGCTGAAAAAGCACTGTATTTTTCTAATTATAATAGTTTTTTTTCCCCTTTTGACAGCAAAAACACTCACAAATTGTAAATTTGTTACTTTTTAGAAAGCGCATTTGTTGTACCTAAAAGCAGCAAATTGTTTTTACTTCTTAAAGAGAACTAGATGAAACCCAATATCCAAGAGGGACGAGCCCTCTCCTGCCAACGTACTTGCTCATACGGCTTCAGTTATAGGACATGAACAAAAAGTATGGCTAACAAAATGAATTTAAATATTAATAGAAAAAAATATTCACAGCCAATGTTCTTAGAAGGATTAATGTTCAGGGTTGCACTTAAGGACCGTTCAGGCTTACTTATAAAAAAAAAAACTTCTAAAAATGTACGTGTATAATCCTTATTCTCCACGGCCGTTCATTGTTTGAAAAATTTGTACATCAAATGTTTTCAATTATCACAGCAAGTTTTAAAGCTGTTGTGGCTTGCACAACTGCCATTTTGTTCTAACAGAGTCCGTACTCTCTCTTTCTCATAATGTCAATAAAAAAAACTCCCAAAATTCCATTGATTTTCCAGTTCATTAACTCATTTTTAGAAAAATAAAATATTACAATTTCTTCTTCGTTTTAAATACACTCGTGACGCAAAAGTCGGCCGCCTATGGCTTTGATAGCCCACGTATAATTTTTAGCACAGAAATAGGACTCGCTTCTATTAATCTAACACACTGAGATAAGCGTGTACAAATTTTACCACAGATTTTCGTGTACAGGGCGCATAATTTTATGAATTATACGCCTTATTCACTAGCGTGAACGGTCCCTTAGTTAATGATAATATAACATAAGTCTGAACTCTCAAACTGCCGCAAGAACTTCGTACCTTTGAAATGAGAATGGTACCTTTTTAGCCACGGAGGGGAGTAAAAAAAATGTTTTTGAGCCATGCAACACAGTATTTAAATGACCTCATACCAGACAAGTTTGAATTCTATTCTTAGATTTAAAAAAAGTCTAGAAATCAGTCACGACGGCCTTGTATCATGAGATAAAAAGTGGTAGCCTAAATAGAAATTCAACATTTCCTTAGCCTAATGGATTTACAGCAATTACCCTTACCGGAAAACATCATGTAAGTAAAGAAAACTTATACAAGAAACAGTATAAAGTTTTGTTCCTGAATCAATCTTTTTTTTCGGGATTCCCTTAGTCCAAGGATCATCAACTCTCCATGGCTTCTAGTCTTCTCTCTACACCGCATTAATCGTTAAGTTTCGGTTGACAATATGATTTTAACCTCATCATTTTGGTACCATTCCCAATATATGACAACTTCATTTGCCACTAATGACCTCGCATCCCACATATACCGCAAGAACTAGCTTAAAATTATGTAAGTCACATTAGTTTGAGCTCTACGAGTTTCAATTCAAAGCTTGACTTGAATTTAAGTCGAGCTTCAAATCAAGTCTCGACTTTGAACTATCCCAGCCCGTGACTGAGCCCTTGATTTACTTTCTAAGCATGCAGGTCTGCAGTCTTCGTTTCGTGGAGGGCCAGAGTAGAAAAACGACGTCTGTTAACATGCCCGTTTTCCGGAACACTGAAGCCAGAACCAGACGTGAAAAACCGAATCAGGGACGTCTAAGTCGAAGTTTTTATTTTCACATTCAGAAATAAATAAACTAAACAGCACTTTCGCACTGGAGAAAACCTATTAGGGTTTGCAGTGACACGACAGTCCAAATGTGATCATGTTGAAAATACAGTTCAAGTGTGGGGATAAACAGTGAAATTCCTGCATAATTGTCTTGTCAACCATGAACATATTTAAAAATATTATTCAAAACATGAGTGTTGTGCATCAGTTATTAAAAATCTTAGCTAATGAGTAACCAACGTTTGCTCTAACAGTAGAAACAGTAACCATTTTTGTTTCTGACGAAATGAAACAGCAAATACCGCCCCTGAATAGATCAAGCAATAGAACCACTATGTGCCTGGTCGTCACTATTGTAACAACTGTCAACCATATTGCGGTTTGGGGAGTCAAATAATAAAAGAGGTTAGAAGCAATCGATCTCGATTAATGTACGATTGGGCAAAATCGACACGTGCGTAAAGCATACTAGTATGTTTGAAAACAAATATGGTTTGTTTTATGTAGAAATAATGATATTTGTGTATATTGCTGAGAGGATATAATTATAGTAATGCAAAACCAATTAAGGAATGTTTTGTAGTCAACAATTAAATTAAGATAAATTACTTAGAATAAATAACAAGAATATTCCATACATCAAAAGATGGTCCTAAGCTAAATTCCCTCTAATGTTGCATATAATGTTCCCTCTAATGTCTATTAGTTGCAGTGTTCAAAGATCAACACATGGTGAACACATATTGAACAGAGGTGGGAACAGAAAAGGCCCAACACAGGGCAGGTACCGAGGAAAAACTTTATTTCGAAGGGAGGGGGATGAAATACCGGAGGGGACACAGATCTGGAAAAATAAAAAATAAGCAAACTAAATGGAGAGTACACAACACATCTCAAAGTTGAGGGGAGGGTGTATGCGCCAAGGCCGTATCCAGGATTTTTTTCGGAGGGGGTTTTATTCAAATATTTTTTTCTGGGGGGGGAGGGGGAGGGTTTACGCAAAGAACCTAAAAAAACGCACACAAAATTTGTTTATATCCATTTTTGTTACGCTTTTACGAGTCAAAGAAACATTTCGGAAGGGGTTCAAACCCCCTAACCCCCCCCCCCCCCCTCTGGGTACAGCCTTGGTAGGAGGACAAACACCCCTGAGCGTACCTGAGCCAGAGGCTATATAAAAAAGAGAAAAAAAAGTAAATTGAATTATTTACCATGAATGTGTATAGGCTGCAGAACCTAAAGGTGACCGTCTTTGAAGAGAACTGGAGGCAAGAGCATTGTAGTCGCCTGGACTTAAAGAGGAGAGTCCGCCCATACCACTAACCCCCGGATGTAGACCCATTGCTGAGCCATGTGGCATAGCCATGCCCATTGTCATGGAAGGATATTGAGGTGGATAGTGAGGTATCATCATCCATGCCTCATCAGCAGGACTTCTACCGGCGCACAGTCCAAGGGTATAGCCTGCCGCCATTCCTTTTGCACTTGAAGAATATTTTCCAACTTATTTAGAATTCTCTTTCTTTTAAGTCAAAAGGTTATGTGTTTAGAATTTGCTTCCAAGTTAATCCTCTTCCAGGTCACACTTCCAGGGATCAGTGCGTGTTATGACTCCCTCAGGCTTAGGCATATGAACGTGAGGTCACACTCTAGTACGTGTCGCCAATAAGGTAATACACTATTAGAATAAATTCACATTCAGTGTGTGACTTTTGAGACCATCACGTTTCGAAGACGAGAAGAGACTGCTACCATTATTTCAGGAATCTTCTTGGTAAACGGTCAGTTCCCTAGGATCAGTTGTGTGATTCGTCAATTCTGGAATAGTTCGGGAGTGGTTTCAAAGTAAGATGCTGAAATTACTGGATTGCCCGTCACTTTAATTTAACAGATTAACAATAGTGCTTTCGGGTTTTTCTGCTGGCTATAAATCAGACTGAAATGAACGCTACCATAAACATGGAGACCTTTCAGAATAACGATCAAATTTACGTAAATGCGCTAATGATAGTGACATCAAAAGAAAGGTGTCAGTGACTATCATACCTGTAAAGATCAATCGCTAAGCAAGTAAAAAATTGACGAAGAAATTATAAAAAAAAATTCTCACGTGGCTTCTTAAATTAGAAACTTTCAATCACACCACAATTTTAAAAATAAAGTTTTTTTTTAAGTTTATACCTTTAGGTCTAACTTATGAAATGAGTTTCTATCTTAACTTAAGAAAATATTCCACTTTAACTTATATTTAAGTTAAAGGTATAAGCCTAGAATTGTGGCTCGTATTAAGAAGGAAACATACTTCTTACTTCTTGTTATCTTACTTCGTAATGTACAGAAAAACTGTATTTAACAAATTTTGAAAGTGCTTCCACTATACTTTACCCCCCCCCCCCCCCCCCTAATCTGCAAATATATAGAACAAATTGTTTTATTTCCCATGTGTTTTAGCCGTAACTTGATTTTGTCAGGTTTCATTCAATTTAACGGTACACGTGCTGAAACAAGAGTGACGCATGGCAAAATGAATGGGAAATACATAATTTGGGCTATATATTTGCAAACTAGAGGTTGGGGGTTGGGAGTAAAGCATAGTGGAATCACTTTTAAAAATTTTTAACTACAGTTTTTCAGCACATTACGAAGTAAGACAATTTATATTCACAATTTATATTTAATTCTACAGATAACACTTGTACAAGTAATGCAACCAATACATAAAGCAGCAATATCAATGGCTAGTGGTGATAACCTACGAGCTCAACAAAAATAGAATCCAAATTGCATTAAACCTATGAAACAGCTAATTCATATAAAAGAAAATAAAACACACAAGGAAATGAATTGGATCTGATTGAGGTGAAAGTAAGAAGCAAAGAAATAAAAAGAAAATCGCAAAGAAGAATGGTTATACTTACCGTGCTAAATAAACCCAACGAACAAAAGAAAACAAAAAAAAAATAAAAAAAAAAAAAAAAAAACTAGGAACTAAAAGTGATCAATACCAAGTGAAATACTTGTTACATATTCACGAAAAAAATAACAACATTTATTCCAAGTTTCAAACATGCGCACCAACTGGACGTCGGACTGGGCATTTCTTTCTCCTTAGAAGACGCTCCTCTGACCATAAACGCTCTTCTAACATGAAAAGCAAAGTATTCGAGTCTCATAATTTGAAATAAATAGCGTTTAAATTAGGAATGTTGCCTGCAAAACCCTTATGAATTAATTTCCCAATTAAAGCTAAAATACATTAAACCCATTGTAACTCATCGGTATAATTGTGATATCTAAAGTCTGGTTATTCCCCACAATAAAATTTGTATAGCCCACAATAGCTCATATTGTCTATAGATTTCCAGACAATCAGATGGATTCGCAAGCCATAGTTTCAACGGGAATTGTGCCATACCATGTAGTGCTTGGAAATTCGTCTAATGATTATGTGAGCTTAAACGCCAAGTTGGATACAGTCTTGGAGTCTATTCACAAAAATTTAGGGGCAGAGATGCAAAATGTATTTATCAATGTCTTGGGGGGAGAGGAATTGTTGTTTTCTCATTTTTTCATTGAAAATACCAAAAGACATTTTTCAACGAATAAAGGAATTTCAAAAGATGTACGGGGCACTGACTCCCTCCTACCCCTTTCCCACAATTGACACCACTGGAAGCCCATGACTAAAATGTTAATACAACCTGCATATTTACTGGCCTTTTTTTGGAAGATTTGGACACCTTGAAGTACAAAAAACAGTTCAAAAGGGACAAATCCTTTAATTTGTATCTATTCAAGGATTAATACAGGTACCTTGAAATACCCCCCCCCCCTCAAAAAAAAACAACGTAAAAACAACAATAATAATAATAGCCGAGCTACCATGCCCTTATATGGCAGCTTTAAATATAGAAACTTTGCATTGATCTAAGGTTTCTCAACATTTTGTACTATCGTCTAATAAAATAAATTTATCAGAGGCTGAAACCCACAGTTTGATTAACGCCACAGTTTGAATTACACTCCATAGTAGAGAACAGATAATAAAATCCTCAGTTGAAAATTATTACAAAAGCCATTTAACAAAAACCTATGGTGTGAGTGTGTGTGATGGTGAGTGTATTTATTCTGCAAAAAACTGTTTCCAAAGGCTTTCCTATCATTTCTTAAAAACTAAGAGAAAGTCATGTCATGCCCTCTGACCATTTTCCCAAATTGCATCCCTACAGTGTTCCTATAAAATATTAAATAAAAAACAAGTTTTTTTAACTGAAAGTAAGGAACGACGTTAAAACTTAAAACGAACAGAAATTATTCCGTATATGAAGGGGGCTGTCCCCTCCTCAACACCTCGCTCTTTACGCTAAAGTTTTTTTATTGTTTAAAAAAATAGAGTTGTGAGAAAGTCAAACTTTAGCGTAAAGAGCGAGGCGTTGAGGAGGTGACAGCCCCCTTCATATACGGAATAATTTCTGTTCGTTTTAAGTTTTAACGTCGTTCCTTACTTTCAGTTAAAAAAACTTGTTTTTTTTATTTAATTTTTGAACGTTTTTGAATTAATGCAGGTTTTGATTTTGGCTCACCGTACATGAATAATTAAAACAAAATTTGCATATTATATTTGGTTAAATGGCTTTCTCGAAACTTGTTTAATTTTATTTACGAACGTTTTTATTAGTAATAAATATACGTAACTTAGAATTAACTTACGTAACGAACTTCTATATTCATAAATTTTTAACACGTATATTAGGGGGTTCGCCCCCTAGTCAATACCCTGCTCTTTAAACTATACTTCGAATTTTTTTTCCAGTTCTTTAAAATGACCTCTTAATCACAATCAGTTGATCAGTTGAAAAACTTGTTTTTTTTTTTATTTAATTCCTGATCTTTTTCTTTAATAATGCTGGGAAATCCGGCGCCCCCTTCATAGCAATGTCCCTTCCCCCATGAAAACTTCCTTCATGGAAAGATCCTTCCATATAGCCTCCGACCCTCTCCTTCCCCCACCTACCAGAAAAAATCTCCTCTGAAAAAGTCTGTATACTTCCCAATAACCAATACTATATGTTAACATTGAGTAAAGTTCATAACTTTCAGCCCTCTCCCTGGGGACTTTGGGGGATCAAGTCATCCTAAAAGACATTTTTTATCATATTTTCGACCATGCTGAACAAATGGCTATCTCAAAATTTTGATCGGGTGACTTTGGGAAAAAAATGAGCGTGGGAGGGGGCCTAGTTGCCCTCCATTTTTTTGGTCACTTAAAAAGGGCACTAGAACTTTTAATTTCCGTTCCAATGAGCCCTCCCACGATATTCTAGGACCACTGGGTCGATACGATCACCCCTGGGGAAAAAAAAAACAAACAAACAAACAAACAAACAAACAAACAAATAAACACGCATCCGTGATCTTTCTTCTGGCAAAAAATGCAAAAATCCACATTTTTGTAGATAGGAGCTTGAAACCTCTACAGTAGGGTTCTCTGATACGCTGAATATGATGGTGTGATTTTCATTAAGGTTCTATAACTTTTAGGGGGTCTTTCCCCTTTTTTTGAAAATCAGCCAAATTTTCTCAGGCGCGTAACTTTTGATGGGTAGCTCTAAACTTGATGAAAGTTATATATTTGAAATCAGCATTGAAATCTGATTCTTTGATATATCTATTGGTATCAAAAACCCGTTTTCTAGAGTTTCGGTTACCATTGAGCCGGGTCGCTCCTTACTTACAGTTCGTTACCACGAACTGTTTGAAAATGTCAAACAATTTATTTGCGAAAACAACTGACGACCTATCCTACATTTGAAAAAAAAAACTTCGGAACAAGGAAATTTCAAAAATTTTCTTTTCAAAGAGATGATTTTCCAGAGGATTCACAAAAATCGGAATACAGAAGCTTTAGTTGGAAAAATGATGCATCTACAAAATGTTTCACCTTGGAGTTTGCTTTAAGCTCATATAACTCGAACAGGGTATAGAGTTTGAGGAATTATATTTTCCATCTATTAGGGACTATAAAAGATAGTCGACTAATGGCCTAAGCCGAGTCGATTTCTCCCCGAAGAAGGGGGACTGGCACCAAAAAAGGAATTTCGGAGCAGAGCACTAAGCTTCTTAGGAGGGGCCGAGCCCAAGGACAGGATTAAGGAAGAACCCAGGCCCCGTTCCCCATAAACATGCCCTATGATCATAGTAATTTCTTATGATGAAACCGTTGACATTTGTCATAAAAAAACGAACCCGTTGATAATCTTCAGGAGGAGAGGACGAGCTGGTAAGTATTTGTCACAGTTCATATAATTATCCAGTGTGATCATTCTCTATCTCACCCATTATAAAAACCCGGACCGGGTGCGAGTGCTCCGGAGAACATTTTTGCAGATATAAACATAGGCGAAGTCAGATTAGCGGGAATGCAGGTTAGTCTGTTTCCGATTGTTTCCATCAAAGTGCATTGAAACAATCGGAAACAGACTAACCCGCATTCCCGCTAATGCAGAAATAAGTGGGAGGAGATTTTTGTTCGCACCGAGAACGAAGACCAGAAATGATCTGCGATAAGCTTACTGGTATATTCTGTCTACTGTGGTATTTGTCTTGAAGCAGAGGTTACACTCCGACAAAACAAAACACATTTTTTTTGCACAGAAAGAGTCATATTTTTCGGAAATTAAATTTGTTTCACTGTCTCTATATCACTGATCTTTCAGAGGGGGACCAGAGGGTCTGAAGTCCCCAATGCTTTCCTATGGTGTCGTCTTTGTATCATCATAAATAAGGAGAAATTTGGATGGAAAATAGGATCGATGTTGATTACAGCCGGGGTTGCCTTCGTATCATCACAAACAAGGAGAACCCTGGATGAAATATATGAGCGATGTTGATTATAGCTGACTGATAACTTATTTGTAACTCTTGAGTTGGGCTTTTTTTTAATTATTGTTCTTATTTAAAAGGTATGCCAAAATATAACTGTTCTTTGGGGCAGGGCTGTCTTAGCTCATCGACCCAGTGGGCGCTAGCCGAAGGATCTCACAAGTATATAGGCCAATGTTTATTTGGCATTTTAAAGAGGGATGAGCAACCACATACGAGTTCAGTACATTGCCTTTTCTAGAGACCTTTTGTAAAATAAAGACGGCCTTGCCTATGGAGAGAGTGAAGTAGGGGACGTTAACATAATTATTGTCAGTCTAATTATCAGGATGATTTAAATTAAAATAATCATTATTTATAACCTGTTATAATCTGAACAAAATTCAAAAGCTTGTCCATTTGAAAACGAATTGCTATGATACAGTTTGAATTTTTCTTTTTGTTTTTACCAGTGGGAGAGGGGAATAATTTAACTAAAAAAAATCCTAGGTAGGCGAATCATTAAATGCTAACTCGGGTATTTGTATTACATCTTGAATTAAAACTAGTGCATCTGAAACAGAATATATTTTGACGCGGGAATCTCATTCTACGTCTAATTGTAAGAATACTGTTATTTGAAAACGTTTTCATTTCAGGACGTATCCGTCAAAATCAAGAAAAAAGCATGCACATCATAAGAAACTCTCCTATAACCCCTATGACGAAGATATCTCCGCCCAACAGGCGGTACTCCTTTTCCGGATCTGGAAGATCTCAAGACTTAATTTAATTGCGCATGGTAAAGAAACAGGAAATTCAGTTTACGTAATAAAGTTACAAAGCGTTTTTCCTCTTTTGTGGTTTTGCAGTGTTTTATGTTTTTCTTTTTCATTTATCGAAAAAGTTAGGTACATTATTCCTGATTGGCTGGTCCCGTTTTTGCCTGCTACAAATTAAGGAGAACTTTGAGATAGAGAACTAAATAATACAGAAATATAAAGTTAGGACATTTCTTTGAAAGAAAAAGGCTTAAATGCTACGGTTTCTAGAGGGTCTAATTATCTGTGGTGTAATTCACAGCTTATTTACTCATAATAAGATAAACAAATATTTTCGGTACTTGTGCATTATATCCAAGACACGAAAGCAGTCAAGTTAGGTTAATGCTAATGAAATAAATAAAATCGGATGAAAATATAATAGTTTAGAAACAAATTTGGCTACATATTTGCACATTAAGGGGAATGGAGGGTAAAGCATAGCATATATTAAATACGTAACCTAACCTAGGTACCTCCCCCACTAAACTCCCCAAAACAACAGTTTAAATATTAACAACGCAATAAGAAATCACGCTTTGTGATCCATTTATCCATTGGAAATACCCGTTTGACTGGTTTCCTGTAGTATTTCCTTGTACAGTCTATAGCGCTGTGTAGGATATAATGCAAAAGAACCTTTTTTATACTGAAGTAAGGAGCAACATTGAAACTTGAAACGAACAGAAATTATTTTGTATATGAGGGGGATTGCACCCTCCTCAATGCCCCTCTCTTCACGCTGAAAATTTTTAAGTACATTTAAAAAAGGCTCTAATTCTAATTACACGGCCCTTGTTTTTCAGGAATTGTTGTTAAAGAATAGGGACCAAAGGTCGAATTTTAGCGTAAAGAATGAGGTATTGAGCAGGGAGTAGCCCTCACATACGGAATAATTTCTGTTCGTTTAAAGTTTTAATGTTGCTCCTTACTTTCAGTAGAAAAAAACTTGTTTTTTTAAATTTAATTTCTGATATTTTTTTCAAATAATCCCAGGAAATCCGCCCCCATGGAAATTTCCTCGAAGGAAAACTTCTTCATAAAAAAATCCCCCCATGTAAAATCCTTCACCCAGGAAATCATCCCCGGATAATTCCATTCTCGCTGCGAATTCCCCACCCTCACCAAAAAAAAAAATCTTACTTATGATTCCACCTGGAAAATACTCCTTACCATACTTTCATTTGAAGAAGGAATTCTTTTTTATTTAATTTCTGATCGTTTTTCAGGTCATGGCGGAATCCCCAACCCCTCCCCGTGTAGAAAATATTTTTCAGAACCCCCCCCCCCCCCCCAATGGAAAGTTTCTCCCTCAGAAAATTTACCCATAGAGTTTCTCCTGTTGATAATTCCCCCGTGGATAATTTCTAAAAATTCCCCAGAGAATTCTAACTCCACTGAAAATTTCCCCCGGATAATTCCACCAGGGCATCTCCACACGTAAAATAGGGTCACCAACGAGAAACTAAGACATATAAAACGAATGTCGTGTATGAATCCTGGGAAATTCTTCCTGTGTAAAACTTCCTCTTGAAAGTTCACCCCCGGAAACTTCCATCCCTATGGGAAATTCTCCCCGAAGAAAATCCACCCCCTGAAAATTCCCTCCCCCTTAAAAATGTCAATATACTTCCCAATAACAAATTCTAAATGTGAACAATCCGCAAATTTCATAATTTGATGTTGGCACAATGTATTATTTATTTTTTTTTCCCTTTAGAGCAGGGCACTTCGTATCGAAGAAGTTGTCGTAGAAACTTCAAAAAGGGCTCATTCAATTGGAAATTGGAGTGGCTTGTGCCCTCTCTAATAGTTGAAAGTGATTGGAAGGCAATTAACACCCCTTCCACGCCACCATTTCTCGAAACACATCCAATCAAAATTTTGGGATAGCCATTTTGTTCAGCGTAGTTGATTTCCAGACAGAAATTATGTTTTTGAGGAGGACACTCCCCCACAGCCTTCAGGGCAAGGGTTGTAAGTTATGCCCAGGGGACATATCAGGTATTTATAGAAGGCGTTGTCGTAGAAACTTCAAAAAAGGCTCATTCGATTGGAAATTCAAAGGGCTAGTGCCCTTTTTAATAGTCAAAAGTGATTGAAGGGCGACTAGCCCCCCCCACGCCCATCATTCCCCCAAACACATCCAATAAAAATTTTGAGACAGCCATTTTGTTCAGCGAAGTTGATTCCCAGGGTAGAAAATATGTTTTTGAGTAGGACACTCCCTCACAACCCTCGGGGCAAGGGTTTTAAGTTATGCCCTGAGGGCATATAAGAATGCTGCTGGCACAATGTATTATTCATTATTTTTTTTCCTTTAGAGCAGGGCACTTCGTATCGAAAAAGTTGTCGTAGAAACTTCGAAAAGGGCTCATTCAATTGGAAATGAAGTGGCTTGTGCCCTTTTTAATATTCGAAAGTGATTGGAAGGCAACTAACACCCCTTCCACGCCCACCATTTCCCGAAACACATCCAATCAAAATTTTGAGATAGCCATTTTGTTCAGTGTAGTTGATTTCCAGATAGAAATTAGGTTTTTGAGGAGGATACTCCCCCACAGCCTTCAGGGCAAGGGTTGTAAGTTATGCTCTTTGGGGGCATATAAGGTTTTTATTGAAAGTGTTGTCGTAGAAACTTCAAAAAAGTCTCATTCGATTGGAAATTCAAAGGGCTAGTGCCCTTTTTGATAGTCGAAAGTGATTGGAGGGCAACTAGAGCCCCCCCCCCCCCGCCATCATTCTCCCAAACACATCCAATCAAAATTTTGAGATAGCCGTTTTGTTCAGCGTAGTTGATTTCCAGATAGAAAATATATTTTTGAGGAGGACACTCCCCCACAACCCTTGGGGCAAGGGTTTTAAGTTATGCATAGAGGGCATATAAGAACGATGTTGGCACAATGTATTATTTATTATTTTTTTCCTTTAGAGCAGGACACTTCGTATCGAAGAAGTTGTCGTAAAAACTTCGAAAAGGGCTCCTTCAATTGGAAATTGGAGTGGCTTGTGCCCTTTTTAATAGTCGAAAGCGATTGGAAGGCAACTAACACCCCTTCCACGCCCATCATTTCCCGAAACACATCTAATCCAAATTTTGAGATAGCCATTTTGTTCAGCGTAGTTGATTTCCAGATAGGATGACAAACCTCCCAGAGTCCCCAGGGCAAAGGTTGTAAGTTATACCCTGGGGGTATATAAGGTTTTTATAGATATAGTTGTCGTAAAAACTTAAAAAGGGGCTCATTCAATTGGAAATTGAGAGGGCTAGTGCCCTTTTTAATAGTTGAAAGGGATTGGAGGGTAACTAACCCCCCTCTCACGCCCACCATTCCCCCAAACACATCCAATCAAAATTTTCAGATAGCCATTTTGTTCAATGTTGCTGAAAGTTCTGTAAATTAGGTCTTTGAGAATGACACTCCCCCCCCTCCAGCTCTCATGGCAAGGGTTATAAGTTATGCCCTGGGGGAATATAAGGTTCTTATTGAAAGTGTTGTCGTAGAAATTTCAAAAGGGCTCATTTGATTGGAAATTGAAAGGCCTAGTGCCTTTTTTAATGGTTGAAAGTGATTGGAGAGCGACTAACGCCCCTCTCTTGTCCACCATTTTCCCAGACACATCCAGTCAAAATTTTTAGATAGCCATTTTGTTTAACGTAGTTGAAAGTTCTGGAAATTAGGTCTTAGAGGATGACAACCACCCTCACAGCCCTTAGGGTAAGGTATGTAATTTATGCCCTGGGGGCATATAAGGTGTTTATAAAAAGTGTTATCGTAGAAACTCAAAAAGGGCTCATTTGATTGGGAATCGAAAGGCCTTGTGCCCTTTTTAACAGTCGAAAGTTATTGGAAGGCTTGAAATTTTTATAGCAAAGATCGATGTGGGTATAATGTATTATTTTTTTGTTGTTGTTGTTGTTTAGACCTAGGCACTTCATATCGGAGCTGTCGTAGGAAAAGGGCTCATTCGATTGAAAATAGAAAGGGCTGATGCCCTTTTTAAAAGTCAAAAGTGATTGGAAGGAAACGAATCCCCCTCCCACACCCACCCTCCCATTTGCCTTTATGTTTAAAAAATAAATGTTGCGTTAAGATTAAATCAAAATGCACTGTGTTAATGCTAATTCCCAATAAGGCATCTCAGCAGTATCCCAAGAACGACTGAGGGTATTATGTTCAAACTTTCGGGGCAACTTCTGCTCTTAAAATTTAACCAAAACAAAATAGCATAAGTGCATCCAAGCTATCAAAGAAAGTTAACAGATTTTTTTGCAAATGGTATCAAGTTTCCATTTTGGGTCAACTAGAGGAGGTATGAAACTAAATCAAACACTACTATTTTTGTCCAGATTTTTAAAAGGGTGTATGTTGTTAGAAATTGCTGAAAATTTTTCTCCAGCATACAAATAGCAGGTTAAACTATAGATTCTTAAAAAAGAAAAAAGATTTGAAGTATTATTTTCTTTTTCCCTGAAAAGACTATGTCAATACAAAACGAACAGAAATTAATTAAAATTTTTTTCACAAAATAAGTTTTACAAAGAAAAGTAAAGAACTCCATTAAACAAAAAATGAGCAAAAATAAAATTAAATAATCTACCAAGCGTGAAACTACCACAAATCAGCATCCATAAATAAATGAAACCCAAAACGAACAGAAATTACAATAAATAACCGAGTCAAACTCAAAACGAGCAGAAATTAACATAATTTGGGCTCAAAACCCCTTTGCCTTCCCAATGCCAGAATATAATTTGCACTTTACTGAAAAAAATACAAATGAATGTGCATTGTCAGTTAATATACATATATTGATATTTAGTAATCAAAATGTTAATATTATTTGATTTATTAAAGTTATAAAAGTAAAAACATTTATACTTTTTCAGTAAAGTGCAAATTATATTCTGGCTTTTGGGACATAGGGGTTTTTAGCCCAACTTATGTTAATTTCTGCTCGTTTTGAGTTTGACTCGGTTATTTATTGTAATTTCTGTTCATTTTGGGTTTCATTTATTTATCGATGCTGATTTGTGGTAGTTTCACGCTTGGTAGATTATTTGATTTTATTTTTGCTCATTTTTTGTTTAATGGAGTTCTTTACTTTTCTTTGTAAAACTTATTTTGAGAAAAAGTTTTTTTTAATTAATTTTGAAAAAGTCAATGACACTGAGACATGTTATAATAAACTTAAAGTGCTTAATGTCGGGTAACTTCGTGACTACCAAGCAGGAATATTCTCGTATCAGTGTTGGAATTGTATCATTCCTGAGGTATTTTATGGTTTTTACAGAGAAAACAAATCACTTCATAGTTATAGTACCCGCAATGCTGATAATCTATCATTTAATACAGAAGTGGAACTAAAGCAGGTTTTTCTGTCGGAAATATAGGTCCTAAGGTTTGGAATTCTCTTCCGGTGAGCATTCGGGGGGAGGAGCACCTTGGTTAATTTAAGAGAAAAATGAAAAAAAATTCTTTTGGGTCTTGGTTCATAGATGATTTTTTTTCCTTCATTTTCTTTTCTCTTTTTTATGGTTAGAAATTTGTCGTAATTTGGTTGTTTATTTATTATTATTTATTTCCATTTTTTGTTTGTTTTGTTCATTTGTCAAGAGTTTTGCGTCTTAAGTGTTTATTATATACGTGGTCGCCCAGTATCAAGTGCTTTTATGTCTTTCTTGGGGCAGCCACTTGGATTAATGTTATGTGTTCTATCATTTTGTAATAAAATGAGTTTAATTGAAATTGAAATGAATTGATCGCTTTTATTACTTGTTTCTACATAAAAAAAGATAAGGTGGCATAGAAGTTGTGTTTATCTTTAGACAAATTTTTACCCGACCATCCTCGGACACTACCAATCGATTTACACATATTGATCTCTACAATTTAACAGCAAGCAGTGTGGGTTTCATGGGGGCGGTAGCCCCATCATATCCCGGATAGACCTGGACATGACTTGAAAAACAATCAGAAGTCAAATACAAAAACAAGTTTTTTTCAAATGAAAGCATACAGTGACACTAAAGCTTAAAATAAACAGAAATTAGTCCGTATAAGAGGAAGCTACCCCCTCCCCTACCCTTTGATCTTTGCGCTAAAGTTTTACAGTGCTTTAAAAACCTCTGATTCCAATTAAACGGCCTTTATGTTTGAGCAGTCTTTCTTAAAGGATTATGACAAAAAGACAAAATTTAGCGTAAAAGTGAGTGGTTGAGGAAGTGGCAGCTCCCCGTTCATGCAGAATAACTTCTATTCCTTTTAAGTTTTAACATCACTCCTTACTTTCACTTGAAAAAAAAAAATCGATTTTTCATTTCTCAATAAAGGAGGCAGTTCTTTCCTTCTTTGGTATTCTTTTGAAATTGATTTACTTTTAATGTTAGTTATCATATTTATTCTCTTCTGTGTATGTTTTGTTCTGTTTATCAGTTCTCAACAGTCACCTTCTAATCTGAAAAGACTACTAAGTGGAAAAAATGGTAGCAAAAGGAGTTTCATAATGGGACTTCTGGTCTAGTTTATTGGAATTCCCATTTACAGTTTTCTACTTTTAAATCATTTTTAAGTTCTTATACTCCAGCTTTCTCCTACCGAACAAGGCCGTATCCAAGGGGGGGGGGGTAGAACCTCCCTCCCCCCCCCCCGAAATATTTGTCTGACTCGTGTAAACGTAACAAAAATGGACATAAACAAATTTTGTAGGCGTTTTTTGATTTCTTTTTGTGTAAACCCCCCAAAATTTTTTTTATTAAAACCACCTCCGAAAAAAAAATCCTTGATACGGCCTTGCTACCGAACTGTGTTTCTTATATATTCTTATTTGATTTCCAGATCGTTTATTCATACACGAAGGAGACAATAAAGGGGATAAAGAAAGCCTTGACTTCCGGGATTATTGAGAGCGAGATTCAAATTAGTAGGCATTAATGAATGACGTTTATAAATTATTGTCATAATATGTTGAAATGAATAGCTTTAACAAAAGACCAAGAAAAAATGGGTAGAGAAAATGGAGTCACGTTTTGTCTGGACATAATAATATTCATCTCCGAAAGATTTCCCGAAACAAGTCATGTCCCTCCAAGGCCGCTTGCAGCTATCCATTCAATAGAGAATTTTCCTTGATTGGGGCAATTCAATAAACGAATTACTGATCGCTGGTGCGTTTAGTTGCCTAATTACAAGTAAATTCAAAGGTTTGAGAAAGTCAGACATGAAAGCGTGAGACAGATTTTTTTTTAAATGTGGGAGGCAGTGAGTTTTATTTTGAAAGAGGTGTTTGAAAAAAAGGTGTTTGAATTAAGGGAGGCCAAAATTTGAAAAAAAAACTTTGAACAGGCAAATTGAATCAAAAGAAGAAACCTTGTGACATTGAAATGGATAATCAATTCAGACTTAAATCGAACAGAAATTACCAAAAATAAAAGTAGGACTGCCGCACCCATAGACCATCTTTGTTAAGATCTACCTGACCCTATCAACACGCCCTTTAAGTTTGAAGCCCACCAGAGACGACCAGAGGCAAAATTTGAAGCCCATTTTCGGACGACACAAACCCATTCCTAAGATATTGCACATACGTTACTTTCATGCTTACATAATCTCTCGCAATTTATGTAGCGACTTCACTGTTCATGTATTTCAAGTTCACCAGGGGGCTCATAGTGCAGAACGATTAGGAGGATTGCTGCCAGAATAATTTTGCGTCATCCCGAACCCTGGTTTTCAGGTCCATCCATTATTTCTGAAAATTTGAACTCAACACCCCAAGCCTTTCTCAAGATTTTGCAGATACGATATTTTGATAACATGGATACACATCCTACATTTTGTTATACTTGGCCACCTACCCATAAATAGATTGTCTCATAGAGGGTTGTGTTGCAATAAGCTTTTAGGGGGACCAGACAAAAATTTAATGCCCCCTACCAGACTCCTCATTCAATTTGGGTCCAATGGCCCCCCAAACACTCCCTTTAGAGATTCATCATACTTCCCTGAGTTGCTCCTGAGCTGCAGAAGTGCTATTTTGAAGAATTTGTTTCAGGCTCTTAGCTTTCAATGCGTAACTTTAAACCTGATGAATTTCATATCTGGAATCACCACAAAAATTAAATTCTTTTGATTTATATACTGTTATCAAAACAACTGTCTTTTGATTTATCTTTCCCCCCTTCACCTAGTCAAAATTCAAGCTTTCTTTGCCCCCTCGAAATTCCCTGAAAGTGTCAAATCAACTTCCCAAGCCAAGCCTTGAGGTATTGCGTATACGCTAATTTGATAATCTGGGCCCATAAATTGTCTATCGATTTGCGTCACGGCTTCAATCATGAATGTATTCTAAGATCCAGTGTGCTAGTAGTTCAAAAACTTTTAGCCGGACCGGAGAAACAAATTTTTTGGCCCCCTTAATCTAACACAAAATTTGGAGTCTCGTTTCCTTTTCCCCCAAACATTCTGAAAGTTTCAACTGGATTCCCTCGATCCGTTTCGAAGCCGACAAAACATTTTCTGACTCCAATCTTTCCCCCCTCCCCAACTTAAATCTGTTTTTCTCAATGAGGTTTCCCTTGGCTCAGGAACTTTCAGGTGTAAACTTAAAGCCGTTCAGAGAAGGGACTTATGGCAGTAAGTGTCAAACTGATCAGGACAAAAAAAATTGGCCCCACTTCTTCCAAAAAAAAACACATCGGTCCTTCAGACAGGTGAAGATTCTTAAAAGTTTCTAGCCAATCAGATAAAAGGACCATTTCCGGACCCCTTATTTACGTTGCAATTCGTTTATTTCCCCAAGTTTTGTTCTCCGAAGTCCCCTCAAAAATAATGGTAACTAGAATTGTCTTAACAATTTATATTTTGTTTTAACGTTCGAGAATTTATAAACGATAATTTTCCAGAAAATTTGAACAATCCCGTTTCCCTTTTAGGAAATTCGGAAAACCTCAAGAAAATGTGGGGATAACGGAAAAACTGGTTATTTCCCTGTGATACAAGAACTAAAGGATATGAGCAGAGTCGTTCCTAGGGTTGTTGGCGCCCGGGGAAAAATTTAATTACAGCCCCCCCC
This sequence comes from Artemia sinica, assembly GCA_027921565.1. Lineage (NCBI taxonomy): Eukaryota > Metazoa > Arthropoda > Branchiopoda > Anostraca > Artemiidae > Artemia > Artemia sinica. The sequence goes on along the minus strand of CM051260.1, from coordinate 44,729,407 downwards.
TCCCGCCTCAAATATAAGGAAAAAACCGAACCCAAGTGACAAATTTGACCAAAATGGGTAACCCCCCCTCCTCCCGCCACGTCACCTTCCAGCTGCAACGCCCGGGGCACATAACCCGGTTTGAACGGCTCTAGAAAAATTATCAAGCTGATTAGAAGAAATTGCAGTTTTTGAGGCCACATTTTTGGGGTGCTTATCCCCCAATATAATTTTGTTACATACTAGGGTTTCTTTGGCCCAGGGACTTACATTCTAATTTTCAAACCGTTGCAAAAGAGTTTTGGCTTATTATTAGTTCCCGTTTCGGATGGAAAGTATATTCATTTATTTTCCCTTTATATATTGGAGTCCCTTAGTCCAAGGATTTGAGGATATACGTTTTGAGACGATCGGATTTGGCCTATCTCCAGTTGCCCTTACACCCTTCCCCTCCCAAAAGAACAAGTATTCTTCTTCGCCCGTGGAATGATTCTTGAAACATTCGAGCCCGTCAGAAACCAAAGGTCAAACATACTCCCCCTATTCATACTATCCCCGAAGGCATATACATGGATCTGATAAAATGGAGGCATCAGAGGCACTCTGTTAAAATTCCCTGATTTCAGGACTGTTTGTTGTGGTTTCACAACGTACTTAAGCAGAGGCAACGCTATAGCGTTGCCTATAGTAAAGGCCATGCGGCTCCAATAATTTATTATTATTTTTTCCCAGTGACACTTCATATGGAAGGGATGTTCGTATAAACTTTGGAAGGGACTCATTCGATTGGAAATCGGAAGTTCTAGTGCCATTTTTAAGAATCAAAAGTGATCGAAAGGCAACTAGCCCCCCACGCCCTTTTTCCCCAATTGCTTAAAAATTTTGACATAGCCATTTTGTTAAAAATAGTTCAAAGATCAGATAACAAGATAACAAAAACACCGGTGTCGACACAACACCCCAGGGCACGCGTTGTAAGTTATGCCCTGGGGGTATATATGGTTCTTATGGAAGGGATGATCGTATAAACTTCAGAGAGTGCTCATTTGATTGGAAATTGAAAGTTTTAGCTCACTTTTTAAGAGTCAATAGAGATCGGAGGGTAAATAGCCCCCCTCCCACACACACACTCTTTTTTTCCAAACCGATCCGACAAAAATTTTGAGATAGCCATTTTGTTAAAAATAGTTCAAACATTAGATAACAAAAATTCCGGGGTCGACACAAACCCCCAGAACCCGGGAGCAATTATTTTAATTTATGTCCCGGGAGCATATAAGCTTTTTATGTAATAGTTGGTCGTATAAACTTCAGAGGTGGCTCATTTGATTGGAAATTCAAAGTTCTAGTTACCTTTTTATGAGTCAAAAGGGACCAGAGGGCATCTACCCCGCCCCCCCCCCCTACACACACACCCTTGTTTCTCCAAATGCATCTTATCAAAATTTTGAGATTACCAGTTTGTTTGAAATAGTCCAACGGTCAAATAACAAAAATTTCGGGGTCAAAATAACCACCCTCCCCAGTTCCCGGGGGGAAGGGGTGTAATTTATGCCCTGGGGGCATATAAGACTTTTATGGAAGAATTGGTCGTATAAACCTCATAGGGGACTCAAATGATTAGAAATTAAAAGTTGTAATTCCCTTTTTAAGAATCAAAAGTGACTCAATGGCAACTAGCCCCCCCCCCCACCCTCTTTTCCCCAAATAAGTCTGATCAATTTTTTTATATAGCCATTTTGTTCAAAATAGACCAAAGATCATATAACAAAACTCCAGGGATAACGCAGCCCCTCAGAGCCTGGGGGCAATTGTTGTGAATTATGCCCCGAGGGCATATAAGGTTTTCTTATGGAAGGGGTAGTCATATGAACTTCAGATGGGGCTCTTTTCATTGTAAACCGGAATTTATTCGGCCCTTTTTAAAAGTCAAGAGTAATCGGGGGGCACTAGCCCCCCCCCCAAAGAAAAAAGGCTCTTTTTCCCCAAATGCATCCGATCCAAATTTAAAGATAGCCATTTTGTTTGAAATAGTGCAACGATCAAATGACAAAACTTCGAGCTCAACATACCCCCACATCCGAACCCCGGGGGAAGGGTTGTAACTTATGCCCCGGGGGAATATAATGTTTCTATGAAAGAGACGGTCGTATACACTTCGAAGGGGACTCAAATGATTAAGAAATTGAAAGTTCTAGTTCCCTTTATAAGAGTCAAAAGTGATATGACGGCAAATAGCCTCCCCCACCAAACCTAGGACAAATACGTTCCGATATTTGTTTCCCCCAGAGGCATTTCATATCTAAGGGATGGTCGTATAAACTTAGGAGGGGGCTCATTCGATCGGAAATCGGAAATTATAGTGCCCTTTTTAGGAGTCAAAAGTGACCGAAGGGCAAATAACCCCCTGCCCTTTTTTCCACAAATGCATCCAATAAATTTTTTAAAAATAGTTCAAAGATCAAATAACAAAAATTCCGGGGTTGAAACAAACCCCCAGGGCCCAGGGGCAGGCGTTGTAAGTTATGCCTAGGGGGTATATGTAGTTCTTATGGAAGGGCTGCAACTCCCGAGAGGGTCGATGTGATTGGAAATTGAAAATTCTACTTCACTTTTTAAGAGTCAAAAGAGATCGGAGGTCAACTAGCCCCCCTCCCCACAGGCGCTTTTCCCCCCAAACCCAACCAATAAAAATTTTGAGATAGCCATTTTGTTGAAAATAGTTCAATCATCAGATTAAAAAAAAAAAATCCTGGGTCGACACAACCCCCAGAGCCCAGTGGTAAGTGTTTTAAGCTCTGTCCCGGGGTATCTAAGGTTTTTATATAATAGGTGGTCATATAAACGTCAGAAGCAGCTCATTTCATTGGAAATTGAAAGTTTCAGTTACATTTTTTAAGAGTAAAAAGTCATTGGAGGGTATCTACCCCCCCCCTACACACACACACCCTATTTTTATTAAATGCATCCGATTAATTTGAGATAGGTATTTTCTTTAAAATAGTCCAACAATCAGATAACAAAAACTTCGGGATCAAAATGCCCCCCCCCCCTAAAAAAATCGGGGGAAATAAGGGTTATAACTTGTGTCCCAAGGGCATATAAGATTTTAAGGAAGAGGTGGTCTTATAAGTTTCAGGGAGGACTCAAATTATTAAAAACTCAAAGTTCTAGTTCCCTTTTTAAGAGTCAATAGAGATCCAATGGCAACCTCCCCCCACCAGCTCTTTTTCCCCAAAAGCGTACAATCAAATTTTTTATATAGCCATTTTTTCAAAATAGACTAAAAATCATACAACAAAAACTTCAGGGATAACAAAGCCCCTCCAGCCAGAATCCAGGGTCAAGTGTTGTTAGTTATGCCCCCGGGGTATATAAGGTTCTTTTGTTAGGGATGGTAGTATAAGCTTCCGAGGGTTTCATTCAATTGTAAATCGGATTTTCTAGTGCTGTTTTTAAGTCAAAAGTGATCAGAGGGCAACTGGACCCCCCCCCCCGCGAGGTCTTTTTTACCCAAATGCATCCGATAAAAATTTGAGATAGCCATTTTGTTCAAAACAGTTTAAAGATAAAAATAACAAAGCTCCAGGATTGACACAACTCTTCAGAGCCCGGGGGCAGGTGTTGTAAGTTATGCAACAGTGGCATATAAGGTGTTTATGTAAGGAGTGGTAGTATAAACTTCAGAGTTGGATCATTTGATTAGAAATTAAAAGTTCTAGTTACCGTTTTAACAGTCAAAAGTGAGTCAAAACCTCCCCTCCCCCCTCTCACACACACCCTCTTTTCCCCAAACGCATTTAATCAAAATTTTGAGATAGCCATTTCTTTTGAAATAGTCCAACGATCAGATAAAAAAATTTCAGGGTTAATTTACCCCCCCCCCGTCCAGAATCCGGGGGAAGGGTTATAACTTATTCCCGGGGGCATATAAGGGTTTTATGGAGAAGGTAAATTGTGGAGGGGACTCAAATGACTAGAAATCGAAAGTTCTAGTTCCCTTTTTGAGAGTCAAAAGTAATCTGATGACAACTAGATCCCCCCCCCACCACCAACCGTCTTTTCCCCAAATGCGTTCGACCGAATTTTTGAGATTTTCATTTTGTCAAAAATAGACCAAAAATCATATAACAAAACTCGGAGGTTTACAAAGCACCCCAGAACCCGGGGACGAGTCTTGTAAATTATGCTCCGAGCCACATAAGGTTGTTTTGGATGGAATGATTGTATAAACCTCATCGGAGGCTCATTCTATTGGTAACTGAAAGTTGTAGTTCGCTTTTTAAGTCAAAAGAGACCGGAGGGCCACTTACCCATAATCCATCAGATCGAATTTTTGAGATAGGTATTTTGTTAATTTAAGTCGAAAGATCAGATAACAAAAACTCGAGGGCCAACATAACCCTCCTGAGCCAGGGGGAAAGTGTTGTATGTTATGTCCTTGGGGCATATAAGGTTGTTATGCGAGGGTTTTGAAAATAATTCAAATATCAGATAAATCCAACCCCCACTCAAAAAACTTACGAACACTATTTTATTCCAAAACTTAAGGGAGCATGGCCTAATAGCCCTCCCTCCATGAAAAAAATATCAATGATTGATAAATCATAGGAGCTGGCCCCTAGACCAACACCTCCCCCTAAAAATAACCAAACAAAAACAAAAATATTAACGAAATTTTATTCCAAAAATCTTAGGTGCTTACCCCTGCCCCTCCCTCCATGAACCAACCCTCAGTCCCCCCCCCCTAAAAAAACTCATTAACGATGATCTATTCCCAAAAATACGGGAAATCGGTTTATTAGTTAGCTCTTCCAAAACTGTTTAAGACACCTAGGTATATTCTTCATTACAAACAAGAGTTTGGCTACTGCCGGCTTCCCTAACGGTAAAAGCGTAAGGCCTACTCCGTACTTGGCGCCTTATTAAAATGAATTATATTACAAATATTTTCTTTTGTACTTATTACAACACTGAAAATAAAATGTAAATTGCAGTGAAACCAGACCAGGATTCACTAATATGCCCACTAGGTCATTTCCCCGAAAATCTTGCAAAAAAAGAGCGGCAAAAACACTTGGGCCTAGAAGTGTCAAAGCTTTACATCTGGTCCTGAGTGAAACGAAATCTTGAGCTAATGAGCTTTCAGCAATTAATATCATTATATATCGAATATTCAGTTTAATTTTATACGCTCTTGCCAAGACTGTTAATTTATTTTGGAATAAAAAAATTATTTTGAAATAGGGAACTTTGAAAAACTTTAAACTTTGGCAGTAAAGACGAATAGAAATTAATCTTAAAAAAAATGAAAAAAAAGTTTCTTAAAGAAAAGTAAAGGCCGCATTAAACTTAAGATCAGAAGAAATAGAAATCTATAATAACTCAAACTCGAAACGACCAGAAATTACTATTAAAGAATAAATGAAACCTAAAACGAACAGAAATTAAATGAACAATCATAGCAAAAAAAAACATACAACAGGTACTAATATAAATGAATAAATAAATCTTAAAACGAGTAGAGTTTAAATTGAATACGCACATCAAGCTTAAAACGAACAAAAATATTTGCTATTGAAGTATAAATCAAACCTACATCGAATAGAAATTAAATAAACAATCTAAACAAAGATACAATAGGGACTAATATAAATAAATAAATAAATCTTAAAACGAGTGAAACTTAAATTGAATGTACAAATCAAGCTTGAAACGAACAAAAAACACTACAAACAAGAGTTTGGTTTTTGCCTCCTTTTCTCACTGTAAAAGTCTAAAATCTACTGCGTCATTGGCGCTTTAATGAAAAAACGAATAATATTACAAATATTTACTTTAATACTTATTGCAACATTGAAAATGAATATAAAAATTGCAATAAATTAAAGTTTTAACTGATGAGCTTTCAGCAATTAATATCATTATATATCAAATATTCAGTTTATTTTTATTAGTTCTTTCCGAGACTGTTCAAGACAAATATAGCTTCACTACAAACAAGAGTTGGATACTGCCACTTCCCTAACTGTAATTAAATAAAAAAATAAGTTTTTTTTTAACTGAAATTAAGGAACGACATAAAAACTTAAAACGAACAGAAATTATTCCGTATATGAAAGGGGCTGTCCCCTCCTCAACGCCTCGCTCTTTACGCTAAGGTTTGACTCTTTCTCACAACTCTATTTTTCAAAACAATAAAACACTTTAGCGTTAAGATCGGTAATTTCTGATCGTTTTTTTTTTAATAATGCTGGGAATTACGGCATCCCCTTCATAGCAATGTGCCTTCCCCAATGAAAACTTCCACCATGGAAAGATTTCCCACGTAACCCCAGATCCACCCCTCCCCCACTACCAGAAAAAAATCCCCCCTGAAAACGTCTGTATACTTCCCAAAAACCAATACTATATATAAACGTTGGGCAAAGTTCATAACTTGCAGCCCTTCCCCCGGGAACTGTAGGGAAGTACTCATCCTCAAATACATAAATACGGCAAATAAGGCAAAAATAAGGCAAATTTTCTCAGGCGCTTAACTTTTAATGAATAAGACTAAACTTGATGAAACTTATATATTTGAAATCAGCCAAAAAATTCGATTCTTTTGATGTATCTGTTGGTATCAAAATTCCTTTTCTTAGAGTTTCGGTTACTATTGAGCCGGGTCGCTCCTTACTTACAGTTCGTTACCCCGAACTGTTTGAAAGTCTAAAGCCTACTGCGTCACTGGTGCTCCACTGTAAACGAATTATAATACAAATATTTTCTTATCCAATTATTACAGTATTGAAAATGAAAATAAAATCACAGTGAAAATAAAATCTTGAACTGGTGATCTTTCAACAATTAATTGCATCATATCAAACATTCAGTTTGATTCTATTTGTACTTTCAAAGACTATTCAAGACACGTATAGTTTTCAGTAAAGCGCCAATGACGCAGTAGGTTTAGTAGGTTTAGCACTTTTACAATGAGAGAAGGAGGCAAAACCCAAACTCTTGTTTGTAATGATTTTTGTTCGTTTCAAGCTCGATTTGCATATTCAATTTTAAGTTTCACTCGTTTTAAGATGTATTTATTCATTTATATTAGTACCTATTGTATGTTTGTTTGCTATGATTGTTTATTTAATTTATGTCCGTTTTAGGTTTCATTTATACTTAAATAGCAAATATTTGCGTTCGTTTTAAGCTTGATTTGCTTATTCAATTTAACCTCTACTCGTTTTAAGATTTATTTATTCATTTATATTAGTACCTGTTGTTTTTTTTTGTATGATTATTTATTTAATTTCTGTTCGTTTTGGGCTTCATTTATTCTTTAATAGTAATTTCTGGTCGTTTTGAGTTTGAGATTTTGTAGATTTCTATTTCTTCTAATCTTAAGTTTGATACGGCATTTACTCTTTTTTTAAGAAACTTCTTTTTCGGAAAGTTTTTTTTTAACTAATACCTACGAAAGGGCGAACGAAAATGTGAAAGGATTTGAACGAACTCCCCTACCTTCATCAACAACAAGGACATTTGGCATACCCAAAATTAACAAGATTTAAGCAGCACTGCCTGCTCCTAAACTTCTTTAAATTTGGAACTCCTTGCTCTCCCAAAAATTACAGTGCTACTTGCCCAAGGGTCTCTATGTCAGTGCTATGATATAATGCACCCAAATCCTCCTTCTCCTCCCAAAGAAATTCGAGATGTTTATGGTTTCCCCCAAGACCTCCCATATTTTTCGTAAAAACCTACCTTTTTATGCTTTTTTACTAGTCCCTCCAACAAAGTAAATAAGTTCCGTAGTCTATTTATAGTTTTTTAACTAAAAAACATAAAAAACAGCAGTTTTTTTTCAGACACATGATTTTGTGTTTCATGTTTTATTAAATCTTAAGCTTCGCTTAACTTTTTCTTGGCTCTATTTTTAATATTTTCTTGGCTCTATTTATAATTCAAATATCAGATAAGTCCAACCCCCACTCAAAAAACTTATGAACGCTATTTTATTCCAAAACTTAAAGGAGCATGGCATAAAAGCCCTCCCTCCCTGAAAAATATCAATGATTGATAAATCATAGGAGCTGGCCCCTAGACCAACACCCCCCCCCCCCTAAAAATAACCTAACAAAAACAAACTTATTAACGAAATTTTATTCCAAAAATCATAGGAGCTTACCCCTACCCCTCCCTCCATGAACCAACCCTCAGCCCCTCCCCCTAAAAAAAACTTATTAACGTTGATCTATTCCCAAAAATACGGGAAATCGGTTTATTAGTTAGCTCTTCCAAAACTGTTTAAGACAAGAGTTTTATCATTACAAACAAGAGTTTGGCTACTGCCCGCTTCCCTAACGGTAAAAGCGTAAGGCCTACGCTTTTTTAAATTGATTATACATTATTGTTTACTGTAATAAATGAATCAAAAAATCAGTAGTCTCCCTCAAAATTATCTCAATAGCTTTCAAATTAGAAAACCAAACTTTGAATAAAGTTTCCCTTTTATTAGCAGACAAAAGACAAATGCGACACACAAATAAACGACAAAGGTACACAAAGGAAGGAACGCCGAAGCGCGAAGAAATTGTTTGAGCAAATACAGCAAAGCTAAGATATAGAGGTCCATTTATTGAATTGGATCTCCTCTAAAGAACCGCAAGCTTGGAGGAGTTTTGGGGACGAGGTACCCTTTAACTGGATTAAGACACGCTACAGATTGCTCATTCACCGAGTGACAGACGGTTTCTGCAATTTAATTTGAAAGCAAATTGATATTCCGCAAAATTTAATATTATCGGCGAAATGGACTATAGACATAGTTTCAGTTGGGAGGCTGATTTAATTTGAGGGGAGATTCAGGAATTGTATTTTCTAAGGAACTAATTTGCGTTGTTAAGGGCTATTACACAAAAAAGAAAAATAATCTAAAAATGAACCAAAAACAAGACCTAATTTGGAAGTTAAAGCATAGTTTTGCCGGGGCAAATTATATTCTTATATACATTCGTTAATGCAATCTTATCTCACCTGTTGCGGAAGAATTTGGGTGGGCAAATCATTTTTTATCTAACTTCTGACACGACTTTTTATTCAAAAGATAAAATTTTTTAGTTGAAATTGAGCCTTCTTAACTTCCCATTAACCTTGTTTGAAAGTCTATCTATTCATTACTCTGTCCATATTGTGTATCTTTTTCTTTTTTTACATTTTAACGGTTTCCTTCCAGCTACTTTACTATCGGTATCGCGGTATCGAATTGCTGGTAATATCTCAGAATGAAATTAAAAGCGAGTGGTGGCATTATATTAATATGCCTCTAGACCCGTGATTCTCAACGTGGGGCGCAGGCCCCATCAGTGGGGCATGGTAATATTTTAGTGGGTCATGGGCAGGACGTGCAATCTTCGGCTGACTATACTTTAGGCGCTTTAAAGCCTTAATTAATTAAAAAAAAAACTTTTTCCACAAAATAAGTTTTTCAAAGAAAAGTAAGGAACTCCATTAAACAAAAAATGAGCACAAATAAAATCAAATAATCTACCAAGCGTGAAACTACCACAAATCAGCATCGATGAATAAATAAAACCCAAAACGAACAGAAATTGCAATTAATAACCGAGTCAAACTCAAAAAGAGCAGAAATTAACATAAGTTGGGCTCAAAACTCCTATGCGTTCCCAAGGCCAGAACCTAATTTGCACTTTACTGAAAAAAACATATTTTTTTTTACTTTCATAACTTTAATAAATCAAATAATAATAACATTTTGATTACTAAATATCAGTATATGTATATTAAACTGACAATGCATATCCATTAGTATTTTTTTTTCAGTAAAGTGCAAATAATGTTCTGGCTTTGGGAAGGCATAGGAGTTTTGAGCCCAAATTATGTTAATTTCTGCTCGTTTTGAGTTTGACTCGGTTATTTATTGTAATTTCTGCTCGTTTTGGGTTTTATTTATTTATCGATGCTGATTTGTGGTAGTTTCACGCTTGGTAGATTATTTGATTTTATTTGTGCTCATTTTTTGTTTAATACAGTTCTTTACTTTTCTTTGAAAAACTTATTTTGTGGAAAGTTTTTTTTAATTAATTTCTGTTCGTTTTATATTGACATAATCTTTTCAGGGAAAAGAAATAATACTTTAAATGGTTTTTTTTTAAGACTTTATAGTTTGGCCTGCTATTTGTATGCTGGAGAAAAATTTTCAGCAATTTTTAACAACATACACCCTTTTACAAATCTGGACACAAATAGTAGTGTTTAATGTAGTTTCATGCCTCCTCTAGTTGACCTGAAATGGAAAACTTGATACCATTCGCAAAAAAGATTGTTTACTTTCTTTGATAGCTTGGATACACTTACGCTATTTTGATTTGGTCAAGTTTTAAGAGTAGAAGTAGCCCCGAAAATTTGAACATAATACCCTCAGTCATTTTTGGGATACTGCTGAGATGCCTTATTGGGAATTAGCATTAACACAGTGCATTTTGATTTAATCTTAATGCGACATTTAGTTTTTAAACATAATGGGCAAATGGGAGGGTGGGCGTGGGAGTCCAATTTCAAATCAATTGAGCCCTTTTTGAAGTTTCTACGACAACACCTTCTATAAAAAACCTTATATACCCCCAGGGCATAACTTAAAACCATTGCCCCAAGGGTTGTGGGGGAGTGTCCTCCTCAAAAACATTTTCTATCTGGAAATCAACTACGCTGAGCAAAATGGCTATCTCAAAATTTTGATTGGATGTGTTTGGGGGAATGATGGGCGTGGGGGGGGCTAGTTGCCCTCCAATCACTCTCGACTATTAAAAGGGCACTAGCCCTTCGAATTTCCAATCGAATGAGCCTTTTTTGAAGTTTCTACGACAACACCTTCTATAAAAACCTTATATGCCCCCAGGGCATAACTTAAAACCCTTGCCCAGAGGGTAGTAGGGGAGTGTCCTCCTCAAAAATATATTTTCTATCTGGAAATCAACTACACTGAACAGAATGGCTATCTCAAAATTTTGATTGGATGTGTTTGGGGGAATAGTGGGCGTGGGGGAGGCTAGTTGCCCTCCAATCACTTTCGATTATTAAAAAGGGCACTAGCCCTTCGAATTTCCAATCGAATGAGCCTTTTTTGAAGTTTCTACGACAACGCCTTATTTAAAAACATTATATGCCCCCATGGCATAACTTAAAACCCTTGCCCTGAGGGTTGTGGAGGAGTCTCCTTCTCGAAAACATATTTTCTATCTGGAAATCACCTACGCTGAACAAAATGGCTATCTCAAAATTTTGATTGGATGTGTTTGGGGTAATGATGGGCGTGGGGGGGGGCTAGTTGCCCTCAAATCACTTTTGACTATTAAAAAGGGTACTAGCCCTTCGAATTTCTGATCGAATGAGCCTGTTTTGAAGTTTCTACGACAACGCCTTCTATAAAAACCTTATATGCCCCCAGGGCATAACTTAAAACCCTTACCATGAGGGTTGTGGGGGAGTGCCCTCCTCAAAAACACATTTTCTATGTGGAAATCAACTACGCTGAACAAAATGGCTATCTCGAAGTTTTGATTGGATGTGTTTGGGGGAATGCTGGGCGTGGGGGGGCTAGTTGCCGTCCAATCACTTTCGACTATTAAAAGGGCCCTAGAGCTCTCGATTTCCAATCGAACGAGCCCCTTTTGAAGTCTCTACGACGACCCCTTCCATATGAAGTGCCCTGCTCTAAAGTAAAAAAAATATATGGTACATTGTGCCAACATTGTTCTTATATGCCCTCAGGGCATAACTTAAAACCCTTGCCCCGAGGGTTGTGGGGGAGGGTCCTCCTCAAAAAGATATTTTCTATGTGGAAATCAACTACGCTGAACAAAATGGCTATCTCGAAGTTTTGATTGGATGTGTTTGTGGGAATGATAGGCGTGGGGGGGGGGCTAGTTGCCCTCAATCACTTTCGACTATTAAAAAGGGCACTAGCCACCCCAATTTCCAATCGAATGAGCCCTTTTCGAAGTTTCTACGACAACTCCTTCGATACGAAGTGCCTGTCGAAGAGAGAAGAAGAAGAAAAAAAAAAACACATTGTGGCCATATCGTTCTTTACTTAGGCAGCGCTAGCGCGCTGCCTATGATTATGAAAAAAACAAAGTTTTTCATGTGAATGACGTCACATTCAAATGCATTTAGTGAGCAAAAAAGATGCATGATAGTATTGTAATGACGTTATACATTATATAAAAGGCAAGGCCGTACCCAGAGGGGGGTTAGGGGGTTTGAATCCCCCGAAATGTTTTTCTGACTCGTAAAAAACGTAACAAAAATGGATAGAAACAAATTTTGTATGCGCTTTATGAAGTTTTTTTATAGCCCCCCCCCCTGAACTTTTTTTTCAGTAAAAACCCCCTCTGAAAAAAATCCTGGGTACTGCCTTGATAAAAGGTGTTGTATTCAGACAATATATTTCGTTTTTATAAAATCTGCTTAGAGAAGGACCCAAAAAAGAAAACTAAGTTAGTGGTTTGTTAAGCTTCTTTCAGGTGAATAGAAGTAAAATTTTGAATGACAGAATTTAAATATAACGAGGAGCATCAGAGTTTTAGAAAGGCCTAGGTGGGGCATGGTTCAAAATTGGTTGGGAGCCACTGCTCTAAACTCAAAGATCCTGTAAGATTTTAGCACAATTTTCTGCCTCGTCTATCTGGAACTGTTTGTCTTTGCCAGAGGATTTACGATTTAGCTGTTCATTCTTTTCGGACATTCATAGGAAGAATACTAACTTGTCTGCATTGATGATATGTTCTGTTTTTGTTGTTTATGTAGATCTTAGCTTTTTATGTAAGTATCTCTTTCCTCTACGTTTATTCTGTGAATAATTTGAAACATATTTTTGAATTGAATTTTAAGCTTGGTTTTGTCACGCCTCCCTATTAAACAAACTTATTCCGCTTTGTGAGAGGGTGTCTCATTTAGTCAGATTACATTTTATCTAAATACAATACTAATACATAAGCTGTTCAAAAGCCAAAGCTTATTTGTTGGCTCTTAGCTTTGTCCCTTGATAGGGGAGTTCCCCCAAAACAAAAAGCGACAGTTGACACCCGAAATGACATATAATCGAAACCAGCAATGTACTTTTCCTCTTTTTTCTCAACTGAATTAATAGATTTGGCAAGTTAACCACTTATATACTTTGGTAATACGAAAGTATCGCTTGAAGTTAACCCGCAATGTTTGCTGATTTAGATGGTGAACGTTTTAGATACTTTAAGCGGTGTGATTTTAAGGTTGGCCAGAGGACCACAGCCCTTTTCTAGTTATCAAAACATACGGAAAGCATAGAAAACGACTGAACGAATGAATTAATTTATTGTTAAATATTTCAAACACAAAAGTAAATTCCCACGACGGACAGCATATGGGCCGGGAATAGGGGATGTATATCTGAACTGAGCCTGGAAGTTCTTCCAGTAAACGTCAGGCACGACAACATTGTTAAAAAAAGGGAAAAAGAAACAACTGAGCCAAGACCTGGAGATCTCATGCTAGTGAACACTAGCATGTATATATATATGTATATATATATATATATATATATATATATATATATATATATATATATATATATATATATATATATATTATATATATATATATATATATATATATATATATAATATATATATATATATATATATATATATATATATATATATATATATATATATATATATATATGCGGAACATATGTTTAAAGCTTAGATTAATGTCTACAAACTGTCATGGTTTCCTTAAATTAAATTTCGTCCACGTTCGCTCTCAAAGCAGATAATTTACCATCTCTGTCAGAAAGTGAAAATAAACCCTGGTAGGAGCAGTAATAGCCCCTTAATTGGAAGGAAACTACTGCCCTGTTCAAATGGCCTCTTTTTATACTTAAATATAAGTTGGCCTATCCATTGCTGAAATAATAAGCTCAGTGGAATGTATAAAACACTTGTTTCAAATTTGAGATGAAACTGCTTTTTACTTTAATTTTCAATATTTTGGCTTAGCGAGGTAATATTACCCCTTTTTAGGGCCTTTTTCATGCTCTCTTGAAGTTACAAGTTCTTATACGATCAGGCTCTTAAACGATTTAAAATGTTGTTTTGGATCACAGCTTTCCTTTTGTTTTGTTATACAAACTTGCAGATTTATTTAGCATTTTCCTTGTCGAGAGTTAGCCTTGAGCCTATGCATGCGAAACGATCCATTCCTATTCTAGCAATAAAAAGAAACATATTTTTGAAACAAAAGTCGAAGATGTTTGTGCACAAGTTTCTGTGACCATTTGTTAAAGATAACCACGCAAGAAAAAGAAAAACAGAGCTCATAATGATTAACTTGAAATAAATAATTTTTAATTTAGACCGTTGTATCTTCTAATTGTAAAAAGAGTTCGGTAAATATGTACGAGATTCCATAATTGAGGTAGGGACGGGGCGAGCCCAATACATGATGTCCTTTTAAGCTCTTTCCAAACATAATAATTGTTTCACTCGCAGATCCAATATCCCTTTAGCAAATCTCTTTAATTGATCTTAAAGTGACATCTAATTCATTGTTTTCGACACAAGAAATGGGATAAGGAAAGTGGTTAAAAATACACCAAACGAGCATAAAACAATTCTTCATAAGTCATATATTGAACAAGCATCGATTAAAAACAATTGAATTCAGTAAAGTTAACAATTAATAAGTATTTTAGTGCCGACAATTTCGACGATATTCGGCGATGCTTCGTTTTCTTTGTGAACGCGGTTTTTTGATTCGCTAAAACCATTATACCTATAAGTGAATTGAATAGAATTTCCGATCTGTTGGATATTGAATATTATTTAAAAATAGTTTATGAATGCACATAACAATGAAAGTAAACATGATAATGTGATTAATAAAAACATGCTGTAGGCTATAGCCTATTATAAAGTTAGAATTTTGTTGTTAATTTGTTTTTTATTTTAAGTCTTGTACAAGCCTAAAAGCTAGGGCTATATATGGGGCCATAAGAGGGATGAAAAGTTTGTATTTGCAAGTGAAACGATTATTATATTTGAAAAGAGCATAAAAAAGGTATTGAGTAGTGTGTTCGCCTTGTCCCGTCCTCAGTTATAGAACCTCGTGTATGTGTACCAAAAGCTTACAAAGAAACTTATAAGCATAAAATATTTCTCAAAAAGCCTCTTCATGAGACCAAACACCAGAAAAATAAATTCTAAGATCTTTAAAATGGGTAGCAACCCTTTACTACTTTAGGAAAGTAAATAAGTGAAACGCCAATAATGGTGACGTATCTTAATTGTTACTGATGGTGTAATTTAAATGACACCCCCTCCTTCTCGGTAAAATCTTTGGTACCTCCCTGAGACTCTCATAAATAAAACTAGACTACTTACTGACTTTGTAATTCAAGATAATTGAGTAGATCATACCAGGGATTAGAAAACTATGTATGAAACACTTATCAAAGAAAGACCACCTCATTCATCTAAATTTTCACTTACGGTGTTCTAGAATACTAGGGTAAAAAAAATCACACTGCAACTATTTATTTGGTTAACAGAAAACTACTGTGCAAAATATGTATTTCAATTTTGTGGACAGAAACAAGAAACCATATTATTTCTAATAAAGTCATTTGCTTTAACACGGAATATTGCAACCTATTAACATATGACACAGAGAAACATTTCTTTTATTGCTTCTTGGGAGTTATTACTATTTGTTAAGGTCCCCTTTTAGAGCGTATATTTACGAGCTCTTTATGATGCAATAATCCCAAGTATAAGGCAAATGCCAGGCCTAATGACCAAGGAAATTAAAAACGAAAGTCTCTTGTAGCTGAACCTTTCTCCAGCCTCGATTCACCTAATCGCGGGTAAAAATGAAAAATAGAGAGCATTACAATTGCATATCTATATTAGAAATCAAAGAGCGGAAATTTTGCTTAACCGCAACAAATAGTCAGATAAACATACAAAATCAACTACTTCAACCATTACTAACCATAATGTTAACAACAGCCTAGAGAAAGATTTCAACGATAAGAAATATTAAATTAGAGGGGGGAGGGGCTAATGAGCTTTTCAGACTACGGGCTGGATCAAATGCTGGGCTAAGGTAAAAGGGTCAAATCACTTAAGGACATTTTTGTTTCTTGTTTTTTTAGCACTAGTATAAATTTTTTTAAACACAAATTTATATTACTAATAGATTAAAAGCATCATTCCAATTTATGATAAAGGCTTTAGTCTTCACTTTTTGGGGCAGGCATATATTTCCACGGTTATAGGCTTTTATTTTCTTTTGATTTATACATTGTGTAAGTTTATACGTTATCGCTGCCTGTGATGCTTTTCACTGAGCGATCACATTCAAACCCCTTTCTTAAAATTCCGAGACTGAAACGTAGATATATTTAAATTATGTATCTTTTTGTTTAGGCATTTAGTTCATCAAAGAAAAGCCTGAGCCTCAGAACTGCACGAAGCACATCAGAGGACAGCTAAGACAAATTGTGTATTTAAGTCGAACTTCCAATAAGTTAATCCAATAAATTTCAAATTTAGAAAGCCTACATGTCTGGACTCCAAATGGGGAAGAAAAAAGACCTACCACCCCTAAGTTTATCCATTTTAACGAATGTCTTACAAAGAAGGCTGGATTTGTATCTAACATAAATCGAATTTACCACATATTTAAACCACACTTACGAATGTAAAACATTAACCTGATGACCAGTGATAGCGAAACATGCAAAGAAAATGTTGCCAACGACATCAAATAAAAATAATGGCCTCTTCAAACCCAGCGTTCTTTTTTAGATGTCCTATATATATTGTCATGTTAATTTTTACCAAAAAAAACAGTGCTTAGCCAATTCGAATTTAACCAGTTGGTGTGCTGTACCAATAGTAAAAGTAAACTAAATTTTCATTTCTGGACCAACGTAAATTGTTGCAGCAGCCTTTGCTCAGCTTCAAACCACAAAAGCTTCTCAGAACCAACACTTTGATTTGTTTCTTTTACAATCTATTAAATGTCGTAGTTTCAAGTGCCTCAAAGCTTTTAAGATAGTATGTTCCAAAAATATTTTCTTTTCTTTAAAAAAAGAAAAAATGACAACAGCCGTTAAAGGGTGTCCTGCATATTTCCCCCCGGAGCCCCCCCCCCTCACCCATGAAAAATTCCTCCCAGACAATGCTCTCAGGAAAATTCTTCCCACTTCTAAAATCGAGCAGTCAAAGGGAAAGTATGAAAAATAAAAAGAATGAAGAAAAGAAGGGATTTTCGAATGTTGTATCTATTATTGAAAAATGAAGGCAGAATATATGGTGTAGAATATTCTTTAGTATTCAATTTTATGCTGTGTTTCTTTTAACTCTTCTTTTTGTATTTTTGGGGAGCTTAGGATTGAGTTATCATAGCAGGGTAATATTAAGGTTCAAGAAATTAGTTTTCTTGCTTATTTAAAATGAGATTTCTGTCCAACTTAAGTTTTCTTGGTTCTTACTTGAAATTAACTAAAAAAAAAACAAGTTTTTTTAAACTGAAAGTAAGGAGCGACATTAAAACTTAAAACGAACAGAAATTATTCCGTATATGAAAGGGAATGTCCCCTCCTCAACGCCTCGCTCTTTACGCTAAAGTTTTTTATTGTTTTAAAAGATAAAGTTGTGAGACAGAGTCAAACTTTAGCGTAAAGAGCTAGGCGTTGAGGAGGGGACAGCCCCTTTCATATAGGGAATAATTTCTGTTCGTTTTAAGTTTTAATGTCGCTCCTTACTTTCAGTCAAAAAAACTTTTTTTTAGTTAATTTCTGAATGTTTTTGAATTAATACAGCTTTAATTTAGGCTCACCGTACATGAATATTTAAAACGAAATTCGCATATTAATTTTCCTTTTTTTGGCTAATTGGCTTTCTCGAAGTTTTGTTCTGACGTAACTTACGAATTAACTTACGTAACGAATTTCTATATTCGTAAGTTTTTATTACGTAGATTAGGGAGTTCGCTCACTAGTCAATACCTCGCTCTTCACGCTATAGTTCGAATTTTGTTCGAATCACAAGCCCCTGAATCACAAAGGCCAGTTAATTAGAATAGATAGCTCCTTTGAAAGTACTAAAATACTTTAACGTAAAGAGCGAGGTATTGACTAGGGGCGAACCCTCTCATATACGTAATAATTTCTGTTTGTTTTAAGTTTTAATGTTGATCGTTATTTTCAATTGAAAAAAACTTGTTTTTTTTATTTAATTTCTGATTGTTTTAAAATAATGCTGGGAAATCTGGCGCCCCCTTCATGGAAATGTTCCTTCCCCCAAGGAAATATCCACCATGGAAAGATCCTCCCCCGTAACCCCTACTCCGACCCCAACCCCCCAATAGAAAAAAATTCCTCCTGAAAACACCTGTATACTTCCCAATAACCAATACTATATGCAAACAATGGGCAAAGTTTATAACTTGCAGCCCTTCCCCCGGAAACTGTGGGGAATTAAGTCATCCTCAAAGACATATTAATTAGGTTTTCAATTATGCTGAACAAAATGGTTATCTCAAAATTTTGATTGGGTGACTTCGGGAAAAAAATGAGCGTGGGAGGGGGCCAAGTTGCCCTCCAATTTTTTAGTCACTTAAAAAGGGCACTAGAACTTTTATTTTCCTTTCGAATGAGCCCTCTCACGATATTCTAGGACTACTAGATGGATACGATCACCCTTGGGAAAATAAAAAAACAAACAAACAAAAAAAACAAAAAAAAAAAACAACAAATAAACACGCATCCGTGATCTTACTTCTGGCAAAAATGCAAAATTCCACATTTTTGCAGATAGGAGCTTGAAACTTCTATAATAGGGTTATCTGATACGCTGAATCTGATGGTGTGATTTTCATTAGATTTCTATGACATTTAGGGGTTGTTTCCCCCTTTTTTTCGAAAATAAGGCAAATTTTTTCAGGCGCGTAGCTTTTGATGGGTAAGACTAACCTTGATGAAACTTATATAGTTGAAACCAGCATAAAAATCTGATTCTTTTGATTTATCTATTGGTATAAAAATTCCGTTTTATAGAGTTTCGGTTACTATTGAGCCGGGTCGCTCCTTACTTACAGTTAGTTACCACGAACTGTTTGATTTGACTCTATGTTATTGACATTAAATAAAAAGAAAAAAAACCTGAAAGGTACTTCAGATTGGAGAACCTTCTGATGTACGCCTAGTAGACGCGTTCTTGATCACAAGAGGATTTTCCAGGGGGGGAGTCAGATGGGAGAATTGTCCGTGATAGGTAGAATTTTTCACGGGATGGGGAATTTTCCGCGAGAAGAATACGGGAAGTTTTCTGCAGGACGGGGGGAGGGGATTTCCCAGGGGGAAAACGCCTAAAATTTCGTTAAAACGGTCCCAAAATACGCTTTGTTTTTAAGACTAACCTTATTCCTTATTTCTTGACAGCCAATCAAGGTTGTTACTTCGTATACAATGCTTATACGTAATAAATAAAAAAAACAAGTTTTTTAACTGAAAGTAAGGAGCGACATTGAAACTTAAAACGAACAGAAATTATCCTGTATATGAAAGAGGCTGTCCCCTCCTCAACGCCTTGCTCTTTACGCTAAAATTTTTTATTGTTTTAAAAAATAGAGTTGTGAGAAAGAGTCAAACTTTAGCGTAAAGAGTGAGGTGTTGAGGAGGGGACAGCCCCTTTCATATACGGAATAATTTCTGTTCGTTTTAAGTTTTAATATCGCTCCTTACTTTCAGCTAATAAAACATGTTTTTTTCATTTAATTTCTGAACGTTTTTGAATTAATACAGGTTTTTATTTTGGTTCAACATACATGAATAATTAAAACGAAATTTGTATATTAATTTTACTTTTTTTGCTAAATGGCATTCTTGAAATTTTGATCGGACGATTTTGAGAAAAGAGGGGCGGAGGAGGGGGCCTAGTTGCCCTTCAATTTTTTGGCTACATAAAAGAGCACTAGAACTTTTAATTTTATTTACGACCGTTTTTAATAGCAATAAATATACGTAACTTACGAATTAACTTACGTAAACAACTTCACTATTCGTATATTTTTATTACGTATATTAGGGGGTTCGCCCCCTAGTCAATACCTCGCTCTTTACGCTGAAGTTCAAATTTTATTCCAATTCTTTAAGAATGACCCCTTAATCACAAAGGTCGTGTAATTAGAATAAATAGCACTTATGAAAGTACTAAAAAAAACTTTAGCGTAAAGAGAGAGGTATTGACTAGGGGGTGAACCCCCTCATATACGTAATAATTTCTGTTCATTTTAAGTTTTGATGTTGCTCCTTACTTTCAGTTGAATTTCTGATTCTTTTTTAAAAATAATACTGGAAAATCTTGCGCCCCCTTCATAGCAATGTCCTTTCCCCATGAAAACTTCCCCCATGGAAAGATCCTCCCATCCTCCCATGTAACCTCGATCCTCCCATCCCCACTATCAGAAAAAATCCCCCAGAAAACGTCTGTATACTTCCCAATAACCAACAATATATGTAAACATTGGGCAATGTTCATAACTTGCAGTCCTTCCCCCGGGGACTGTGGGGGATTATGGGGGATTAAGTCATCCTCAAAGACATAGTTTGTATATTTTTCGACCATGCTGAGCAAAATGGCTATCTCAAAATTTTGATCGGGTGACTTCGGAAAAAAATGAGTGTGGAAGGGGGCCTAGTTGCCCTCCTTTTTTTTGGTCAATTAAAAAGAGCATTAGAACCTTTAATTTCCGTTCGAATGAGCCCTCCTAAGATATTCTAGGACCACTGGGTCGATAAGATCACCAATGACAAAAAAAAAAAAAAAAAAAAAAAAAAAAAAAAAAAAAAAAAAAAAAAAAAAAAAAAAAAAAAAAAAAAAAAAAACAAGCAGCAGTGATCTTTCTTCTGGCAAAAAATACAAAATTCCACATTTTTGCAGATAGGACCTTGAAACCTCTACAGTAGGGTTCTCTGATACGTTGAATCTGATGGTGTGATTTTCATTAAGGTTCTATGACTTTTAGAGGATGTTTCCCTCTTTTTTCGAAAATAAGGCAAATTTTCTCAGGCACATAACTTTTTATAGGTAAGACTAAACTTGATGAAACTTATGTATTTGAAATCAAACAGTTCGTGTAATGAACTGTAAGTAAGGAGCGACCCGGCTTAATGGTAACCGAAACTCTAAAAAACGGGATTTTGATACCAATACATACATCAAAAGAATCCAATTTTAATGCTGATGTCACATATATAAGTTTCCTCAAGTTTAGTCTTACCCATCAAAAGTTACGCGCCTGAAAAAATTTGGCTGATTTAGAAAAAAGGGGGAAAGACCCCCCAAAAGCTATAGAGCTTTTTGGTATTTAATTCATATTAAAATAAATTGGTGGACGCAGTTAATGAATGAAAATAATAAAAAAATTATCAATTAACTATCAAAATTAGTTAAAAAAAATAATAGAAATAATAAATTAAGAAATAATTAAAAATCAATTATTAATTAATTAATAAATCAAAAATATGTTTTGTTAATAAATGAAAATGTTGCTAAAATTTGGCCTGAAAATTCTGTGGGAGGCAGGGGGGAGGGAGAAAATCAAGATTTTGCTCCAGACGCAAGAGAGGCCACAACCACCCCTGCCAAGGATCTAAGCTCCCCACTTTCAAACAGTTCGTGGTAACGAACTGTAAGTAAGGAGCGACCCGGCTCAATGGTAACCGAAACTCTAGAAAACGGGTTTTTGATACCAATAGATATATCAAAAGAATCAGATTTCAATGATGAACTCAAATATATAATTTTCATCAAGTTTAGTTCTACCCATCAAAAGTTATGCGCCTGAGAAAATTTGGCTGATTTTCGAAAAAAAGGGGAAAAGACCCCCTAAAAATTATAGAATCTTAATGAAAATCACACCATCATATTCAGCGTATCAGAGAACCCTACTGTAGAGGTTTCAAGCACCTATCTACAAAAATGTGGAATTTTGCATTTTTTGCCAGAAGAAAGATCACGGATGCGTGTTTATTTTATTTTTTTTTTCCCAGGGGTGATCGTAGTGGTCCTAGAATATCGTGGGAGGGCTCATTGGAACGGAAATTAGAAGTTCTAGTGCCCTTTTTAAGTGACCAAAAAAATGGAGGGCTACTAGGCCCCCTCCCACGCTCATTTTTTTCTCAAAGTCACCCCATCAAAATTTTTAGATAGTCATTTTGTTCAGCATGGTCGAAAATATGATAACTATGTCTTTTAGGATGACTTAATCCCCCGAAATCCCGGGGGAGAGCTGAAAGTTATGAACTTCACCCAATGTTAACATATAGTATTGGTTATTGGGAAGTATACAGACGTTTTCAGGGGGATTTTTTCTGGCAGGTGGGGGGGGGGGTGGGTGGGTGTGTGGGGGGTTATATGGGAGGATCTTTCCATGAAGATAGTTTTCATAGGGGGAGGGACATTGCTATGAAGGGGCGCCGGATTCCCCAGCATTATTTAAAAAAGATCAGAAATTAAATAAAAAAAAATAAGTTTTTAACTGAAAGTAAGGATCAACATCAAAACTTAAAACGAACAGAAAATATTACGTATATGATCGGGTTCACCCCCTAGTCAATACCTCGCTCTTTAAGCCAAAGATTTTTTAGTACTTTCATAAGAGCTACTTATTCTAATTAACGGCCTTTGTGATTAAGGGGTCATTTTTAAAGAATTAGAACAAAATTCGAACTTTAGCTTAAAGAGCAAGGTATTGACTAGAGAGCGAACCCCCTAATATACGTATTAAAAATCTATGAATATAGAAGTTCGTTACGTAAGTTAATTCGTAAGTTGTATATTTATTACTAATAAAAACGTTCGTAAATAAAATTAAACAAGTTTCGAGAAAGCCATTTAAGCAAATAAAAGTAAAATTAATAGGCAAATTTTGTTTTAATTATTCATGTACGGTGAGCCAAAATCACAACCTGCATTAATTCAAAAACGTTCAAAAATTAAATGAAAAAAAAAGTTTTTTTTTTTAACTGAAAGTAAGGAACGACGTTAAAACTTAAAACGAACAGAAATTAGTCCGTATTTGAAAGGGGCTGTCCCCTTCTCAACACCTCGCTCTTTACGCTAAAGTTGGACTTTCTCACAACTCTATTTTTTTAAACTATAAAAAACTTTAGCGTAAAGAGCGAGGCGTTGAGGAGGGGACAGCCCCTTTCATATAAGGAATAATTTCTGTTCGTTTTAAGTTTTAACGTCGTTCCTTACTTTCAGTTAAAAAAACTTGTTTTTTTTTCATTTAATCAGCATACAAAATCTGACTCTTTTAACGTATCTATTGGTATCAAAATTTTGTTTTTTAGAGATTCGGTTTCTGTTGAGCCGAGTTGCTCCTTACAGTTCATTCACGAACTGTTTGATACAAGCTAATGCTTAATTACTTTTGCCAAAAACATAACAGAGTCTAAAAAACATACTCATTACTAATATGCGATGCTATGAATGAACGGATAAGATAACTAAAAGTCGTTTGGGTAATTTCATTTCACTTATCATGAAAAATACACACGGCTTATTTCCATTTCTAACTAGTAAGAACGAAAGAAAGTTAATTTACAGAACGGACTTACTGCAAGGAAAATTACTAGTGAGTTTGTATTATTTGACGTTTTCTAAGTTTCCATCCACTTTCTAGCTATTCAAACCTAATCTAGTCGAGAGACCTTGGTCAGAGCAAGTTTTGATGAACGTTGTATCCCAGCTGAATACTGAGTGCTGGACAGAACACCTTCTGCCTACCAAGTAGACTAAATTAAAAGGCAGAGAGGCTTAAAAATGGATGGAAAGCCATTTCTAAGAGAAATATCTCGTCGAATGGAAATTCACGAAAGTAGGAAAGTAATGATTTTTCAATGGTTAAATCTATGATAGTTTACTTATGTTTGAAATATGTTTGGAAAAACATACTTATGTTTGGAAAAATGGACTTATTCAACATAACACCCTTTTGAAAATTTTTAACCTAACTCATAAAAGTGCCGACCTATATTATGAGAACTTGTCTTAAAACGCCATTATGGAAATTTCAGGGAAGAATTCAATAGCTGAAATAACAAAAATAATATTTCAGAAAGTTCGTGGTAACGAACTGTAAGTAAGGAGCGATGCTGTTCAATAGTGAAAAAAAACTCTAAAAAACAGAATTTTGATACTAATAGATACATCAAAAGAATCAGCTTATTATGCCAAATACATAAGTTTCATTAAGTTTAGCGTTTTCCATCAAAGGCTATGAGTCTGAGAAAATTTCTCTGATTTTCGAAAAAAGGGGAAAACACCCCCTAAAATTCAAAGAATCTTAATGAACCCTACTGTATCAGAGAACCGTACTGTAGAGGTTTCTAGCTCCTATCTGCGAAAAGTGGAATTTTGTATTTTTTGCCCGAAGAAATATCACGGATCTTTGTTTCTTGTTTGTTTGTTGTTGTTTTTTTCCCAGGGGTGATCGTATCAACCCAATGGTGCTAGAATATCGGGAAGGGGCTCATTCGAATGGAAGTTAAAAGTTCTAGTGCCCTTTTTAAGTGACCATAAAAATTGGAGGGCAACTAGGCTCCTCCCACGCCCCTTTTTTCCCTAAAATTATCCGATCACAACTCTGAGAGAGTCATTTTGTTCAGCATAGTTGAAAGGCCAAATAAATATGTTAAGGGTAATTGTCCGGCTTAAATTTTCACTGGTATTGAATTGTGTAGAAGATATTTCCGTAGGGAGGGGGGATTTTTCCGTGGAGTTGGAGCCATATTTCCTGTTATTATTGAAAAACGATCAGAAATTAAAAAAAAAAACAAGTTTTTTCAAATGAATGTAAGGAGCAACATTCAAACTTAAAACAAACAGGAATTATTATGTATATGAGGGGGGTTTCCCCCTTCTTAACACCTCGATCTTTACACTAAAGTTTGAATTTTGTCCCAATTCTTTAAGAACGACTCCTGAAACGCAAGGGTTGTTTAAGTAGAACAATATGTATTTTTTCTTTAAGTACTAATAAACTTTAGCGTGAAGAACGAGGTATTGAGGAGAGGGCAAACCCCATCATATATTTAAAATTTCTTTTAGTATTAAGTTTTAATGTTGCTCCTTACTTTCAGTTGAAAAATGTTTTTTTTGAATTTAATTTCAGAATAAAACGAGTTGGTTTTCAAGTCTGTTTAAATTGTTTTTTCTCCTTTTTTTAAACTCAGGGTTTAACCTAAAGATACTACCTTGAGAAACCCAGATTTTGAGACAAGATACGTGATTGAGGTATTTTTTACTTTGCCTGTAGGTTTAGATAATTTCTAACTAAAATATGACTTTCAAATTAATAAAAAAAAACTTGTTGATAATTTTCCATCATTCCTAAGTTGTTTTTATTTCTTTTCAGGTATCTCCATGTTGAAAAAATCGTAAAATGCAAAAAACTATCATCTGCACTTAGTAGCCTACGGTAGTATTTTGGTTACGTTTAATAACTGAGAGTTAATATTCATAGGAGCCAGTTTTATATAAGTGTGCATCTGATAGAACCCTTAGTTTTCCTTGGACTAAGAGTCCATCAAAATCAACAAATTAGTTCATGAATTTTATCCGAACCAAGGGGTCAAGTACAAAATTTACTCGCTATCCGACGTGATTCACTAGAAGCAGAAAACTCGTCCAGGGTGCATAGGAAATGTCATTCGATGAGACGTTCGAATCGAGAAAAGACAATGACTAAATTGCCTACTAAAAGCTTCGACCTTAAGGGCTAGGCACACGTAGCTGATTTCGGGAACCGATTTCAGCAAGGGTGGATTCCACGTCGAGTGATTATAATTTAATGATAATAAGAGGCGGGGCTTAGTGACGTTTTTCGGTGATTAACCATAATTAATTACGATTAATTTACGATAATCATTAAATACGATTAATTACATGCCTAAAGCTCTAGTACATTCCTTGTCTAGAACGTAATTAATGATGAATAATCACTAAAAAACGTCACTAAGCCCCGCCTCATAGCATCACCAATTATAATCGCTCGACGTGGAATACACCCTTGCTGAAATCGGTTCCCGAAATCAGCTACGTGTGCCTAGCCCTTTAATGTGTGTATAAGTTGCAATAGTTTATCTCATTAGTGAGAGTCAGGCAAGTAAGCATGAACCAATTTCAGAGGTAGCCCAGCAGTTTGAAGGAATGGGGGATAAAAAAAAGCAATGAATTATATGAAAACATCATAAATTATAGAAAACATCGTAAGAATCTAGGATAATTTTTTTTTTTGGGGGGGGGATCAAATTGACGATTTGGGCACAATATTAATATTCTAGGGTAAATTGCATATCGTATAATGACAACTAATGAAGATAACAGACCGGCCTTCGTGCCACATTCGAAATTGATTTGCATTAATCATGAGCTCCTGGAGCAAAAAAACATAAGCTGTAACAGTTCGGTACCAAAATCATAGGCGCAAACTTTTTAGGCAACAGCCACCCCTCAAAATAAAATTTTGGGGGCCCAACCCCCACAAAAATAAAATGCTACAGAACGTAACAATACTCATTTTCCGTATGTTGGGAACTTGCTAAATTCAATTGATGAGCTTCTGTTGACTCTTGAAGAGATTTATCTCTTCCTGTTGACTCGTAGAAACTTACGAACATGGCCAAAATAAATTTATTCCCCCCCCCCCCAAAAAAAAGCTTCATGATTGTGACAAGGTTCCTTTTAAGAAGGTTCCTTTTAAGGTATGCCGAATGCCCACAATTCTTTTACAATAGCTTACTTTCGCCGACGTAGTCAGCTCCAAAAAGAAGCATAAGAACTGAACCATAAGAATAATAAAGCATAAATTCGCCTCCTTTCTCTGCCTAAAAATACATTCCCGATTAGTGATCTCGAATAAGACGATATTTGAATCCTGATAATGGGCAAATTCTATCAAATTGTTTTACGAATTAATACTACTGATAGCAAGCTACTACAAACTACTACATTGTTATTCAGTTTTTTCTTATGGCCAGTGTCTGCAGCACGAAAACGAACGAGATAAATCAAAAACTTCTTTCTAATACGGGGATCATCAGATAAAATAAAAGTTCTTTTGAAGTTTGCAAAATTTCCAGGAATATTAAAGAAAAGGTTTTTTTTTTCAAGTCTACAAAATGGTACAAAAAAACTGTCCTGGCTAAAATTCAAATAACCCATCCCTTCTAAATTTCCTGAAAATAATTTTTTTGAAAGTCGATCTAGAAATCCCTCCGAAATTTCAATCTTTTTTGTTTGTTTTTATGGACTTTTTACCCTTTTTTGTAATATGAAAAGCACATGAATTTCGGGCTAAGAGCAAGACTTGAACAAGTTCGACTGTGACTCGACTCATGAATGGAGAGGGAGGAGAGATTGTAACCTGGTCCTGAGTCCATCAACCAGGAAGGATTGTTAGATCCCAACCAGTTTCATGGGAAGTTAGAGGTAGTGTCCAAGTTTTGCCTTTAGGTTTTCGAATACAATCTGGCCTAAAAAAAAATAATAAATAAATAAATAAAAAATAAAAAAATCTTGTAATCGTGACAACCATCCGAGATATGTTTCGGATCTTAACCAGATCTGGTAGGAAACAAGAAATGTCGTTATAACTGTTTCCTTGAAGGTTCCATTCCCAATCAACCTTTTGTGGGGGTGGGGAGAATGGGGCAAGGGTCCCCACATCGTTTTCATCCTAACATTTACTCGAACAAAACTACTACAACTGATTTCAACCAAACTTGGTGGGAAGTGTGAGCTAGTGTCCTGGGATACTTTTGGATACATTTTCTGGATCTGGGCTAGATTAAACTTCTCTGGGGAGGGATAGTTTAAACTTTGTAATCGCAATAGCTACTAGGACAGAAACCCGCTTTAAAACGCGAAAGTGAGAAGTAATTACCACTTTGTGCCTTCTCAGGCCCAGGGTCCAACCCCACCACTATCAGAAGAGGAGAGTGCATAACTTATTGTCATCATGAAATTTGCCACGATCTTTTACTATATCACAAGAAAGTAGGATACGTCTGTAGTAGCCATTAATGTCCTACTTACGCCTGTTTGGAGCCCAGGATTCCATGTATTTTCGGATTTCACTTCTGTGGGTGGAGGGACTAAACTAAATTAATAAGAAGTAAGAGTTAATACCCAGTTCGTCTATTTATTAGGCGGGTGAAATGAGGTTCTTTGTGTTCATGGTTGCGGTGAGTTAAGACCCACCACGACCTTCTAGGGATCAATAGGTTAGGGATCCCTAAATTCTTGCTATCAGCATATCTACCGAGATGTGACATGGAATCCCAGCCGCACTTGACAGGAAGTGAGAAACAGTGTGTTGAGTATGCCTTTTTGGGCTTAGGAATTGATATATACTCTGGGGGAAGGGGAGTGGAAATGTAGGATTGGTCTATAAATCGCTTATTTTCACCAGCCACATATAGCAGATGAGGAGTTCAGTTCCCAACCAAACTTGGTGCGAAGCAATATTTAAGCATAGTTGTGCCGTTTTAGATTGTGTACCGATCTGACATCCAAAGAAGTGGTGGGGGGAGGGGTACAGCCTCTTGTCACCGGGCTAATATCCAGACGAACTGGTGCAACTTAACCAAACCTGGTCACAAGGCCGTATCCAGGGGAGGAGTTAGGGTGGTTTGAACCCCCCCCCCCCCCGAAATGTTTGTCTGTCTCGTAAAAACGTAACAAAAATAGATATAAACAAATTTTTTATACGTTTTTTGAGGTTTTTTTTTAGCTCTCTAGACTCTCTCTCTAGCCCTCTAGACTCACGGCATATCAGTCGTTGTACTTAAGATTAGATTTCGCGTCTGGGTTGAAGTACGAAACTACCTCTCTGTCTTTCTCTCTTTTTCTCTTTGTTTTTTCTCTCTTACTTTTTAAGTTATGGTAATTAAGTGTATCCCGCCCCATGGATAAGCTTTACTTCTTGAGTGGATCATGTATGATGTTGTATGTTTGATTTAAATAAAGGATTTCACAAAAAATACAGATCAAAATAAAAACATTTATCTGGTTCGATTTCGTGAAACGTCAGTAGCAACTATATAGGTTGAAGTATTTCATATTTGGCGCAGTGAAATAGATTTCGAAACAAAATGAGAAAACTATCAATTCGCAAACCTATTGATTGAGTTGGTACTAAAATTTTTGCATTATTTGTTTTATTCTATTATTTCCTTTATTTTCTTTTATTGATTTATTTTAAAAATCTTGTTTTGAAATGAGACTATCATCCTAAAATTTTTATTTGAATTAAGCAATGATTGGCAAAATCAAACGATAATAATAAGGGAACCCACAATAGATTAAGAGCCATTGAATACTTTTTGGTGAATTTCCGACTCGAATCACAAATTCTATCATCAGCTCTTATAATTCAAACTTTAAGTTAAATAGCAAAAGCCAGTCATATTCTTCATTTTAATCACCCACCTTTAACGTTAACCTAAGGTGTTTTTGAAACAATGAAGAAGTAGACTGGGAGCTGGGTCTTACCCCATCAATCAAGGGAAGCGTGATTAAACCTATGTTTAAAATTTGAATTTTAGGTTAAACTTGAAGTAAGTGAAGCTTAAGTTTAAGAGGGAGTTACAACCCAATTGTTCA
This sequence comes from Artemia sinica, assembly GCA_027921565.1. Classification (NCBI taxonomy): domain Eukaryota; kingdom Metazoa; phylum Arthropoda; class Branchiopoda; order Anostraca; family Artemiidae; genus Artemia; species Artemia sinica. The sequence continues at coordinate 44,699,699 of CM051260.1, read as the reverse complement.
ACTTTTAATTTATTTATTGACAATGATTTTTTTTTTGTCTAGTCTTTCACGCACAAAAGGAACATAGATGAAAGAAACAGCATAGGAATACAGCTTATCTTCCTTTTGGCCACATGTGTTGTCTTCTTCTTGTTTGATGTTCGGTGGCACTAGTTAGTATACCCTCCAGGCAAAATCTTTTTTTCTTTTTGTTTTCACATGATAATAATTAGAGAACATTCGATCATTCACACACCGCCAGTTCTGGGTTTCCACAAACTAATTTGTTATCTGTTCATTGATGTCTAAATATTTCTCGATGTCCTCAATTCGGAGGCGTAAATTCATCTCACCAAATGAATAACTATTTTGTGCACAAAGTTTTGTATTCTTTGCCTCATATTACTAAATAGTTCACAGTTTTCAAGCACATGTTTTATAGCTTCAGGTCCCATTCTGCACACGCATAGATCTGTTACCATTTAATTGTCCTCAGCAAATGGTTATTAACCCTTGCATGTCCTGTTCTTAGGTGGAAGATTATATTAGACGCATCTCTTATTACAGGAATGAATCCTTTTCCAGGTTGTTTTCCAAGGAAATATTGCATATATCTGTTATTTGAATTTCTTATATTGTCATTTTCCTCTATATTTTTATACAATTGCTTTATTTTTTTCATTTTTGATTGGAAGCTTCTATTCTGGGGCATTGAGGGTTCTAAGGATAATACATCTTTGGTTAATCTATCCACTTTTTAATTTCCAACAATCCCGCTATGGGTAGGACAACGCTGTATTGCAATTGTTATTCCTTTCTTATGACATTTACATCCATTGTCTTTTTCAAACCGTCAACGAAAAAGGAAATATTTATACAAAAGCGCCATCTATAATTGCTGAATCAAGTCCCACGATAACGGTCGATGGTAAAAGGGAAAAAAGGAATAATAACCAAGCTAACATGTCAGTCTACGTTTTCAATTTCAACATGGTCTCATGTGCACCAATAAGCTGAATTTTAGGGGGGCTTACCTGGTCTAATTGGCACTTCCAATGCTGTATAATAGAAATCCCAAAACAAAAATATAAAAATATAAGGCAGCGTCATTCAGCCAGGGGGAGGGAGGCTAGCGCCCCCAATGTATTTTTATTCCATCCATCACGTGTGAAAAGCTTGGTCATGGAAATTCGGGAGAAAGATCATTCGATCGGAAACTGCAAGTTCTAATATCCTTTAAGTGCTGAAACTGATTGGAAGGGATTTAGCCTCCCTCCAGCATCTTTTTCGCCCCCACACACCTCTATAATAATCCTGTGGTATCAGATTAAAATTTGGATATAGTTATTCTGTTCATAACTATCAAAAGGTTTAACTAACATACCTTAGGGTCGACATGATCCCTGCAGCCCCGATTTAGGGCAACAACCCTAAATTGTATAAAGTATTTTTTGTTCAGAAATAAGTTTAAAGAATTCATGGTAAAGAACTATAAATAAGGAACAGCTCGTGTTAAATGTGCTCGATACGTTTTAATAATTTCCTCATCACTAAATAAGGAGGTATCGCTTTCCTTAACCTATCTTTAACTGGGATAAGTCTAGACTGACTACTTCTTCTATTTTTTTTTTTTTTGCCAATACAATGTCTTACTATTATGCCACCTGGCAGCATTTTCTAGATCCTGGGCAATTTTATCCATAGCCCCTCCCCTTCACATCACCTTAATTCACACTTCAATCCCTTCTCTGCTTCCATTACTTTCCTCTGATCTTTGTAAGATCTATCACTCAGAAACTTGTTGTACTAGCCCCTTCTCTCTTCCCCCAAGCTTAAAGTTTTTTTTGCTAATACTCCAAGCTGGGTTTCGAACTCTCCTTCTAAAGGCTAATTCTGCAACTATGTGAACTATTTTCGAAAAATTATTCCATCAATCTTCTATATTGTCATATTCTCAACTCTTTACTTTCACATTCAACTGTTTCTGGAAAATTTCTCTGAAATCTCTATCCTTGAACCGATCATCATCATAACTACCCGGAAGGTAGTAAACCTTCCTAAATTTCAGCTTTAAGTTACCTTTAAAAACTGCAAAATGGTTTTATTTTCTTTTAAGGTCAACAACAGTGCTATTATGCACCAAAGGTTCCTAAATACATCCTACCAGTCTTCAATTTACAATATAATCAAAAAAGCTGGCCTTTTTTCCACCATGTGCGCTTCATATTAAATTTATGGGTGATTTTATGACCGGATACCGTATGTTTATAACTAGATTACTTTACCTGGAAAATTGTAGCAGTCCAATACTGTTGTTATTTTCCTTTCCTACACCAAATTTACCTAAGAAAATACATCCTCTATCCCTATTTGTACGAACCAGGGCATTATATTCCCCTAAAAAATAATATTTCCACCTAAGAATTTTCAATTAAAGAGAGCATGAAAGGTTCTAGTGAAAACTATATAAAAATCTGCACTTTTCTATAATTATATATGTCTCTCAATTAAAAAAAAGCTACTTAAAAAATTATTAGTTTTGTCTTAATATATCACTTTCAAAAATAAGCAAATATGTTAAACATGATTCTATTACTAAGAAACATTACTGTTATTTATAAGTTACTAAAAGAATTAACATCAGGTGTTTGAGTAGGCTATTATGTGAAAAGTAATAGGTTTTTAATCTACTTATTTCAAATAGAATCATTTATGTCAAAACTATTTCTACTATTTTCTGCAAACTAATTATAAATTGCCCATTGTAGTCAGTATGTCGAAATTCGTCTAAGCAGAGGATTAGGAATGCTGACTGGAGTGCCATCTGTGTTTTTTGTAAAATATAATAGATGGCGCATAAAAAAAAATCAGGACCCAGGTCATACAGAGAAAAAAATAGAAGAAAGACTATCCCACAAATATATTACCAAACACCCGATAAAAACTAAAGAATAATTTCAGAGATTTTCCAAAAATATATTTAATTGCTAAATCAGACTGTTCTCTTTGGGCCAAATATCAAATTTTTCACATACAATTCAAACATCTACGAAGTTAAACGGTTACGAATGTTGCGTCGGCTCTATTTTGCTTTACTTGGTAGATACAAGAAGCATCAATTTCGTCACATCACATATGATAAAGCGTTGTCAGGCAAAACGTCTTTGTGAAGACGACAGTGTTTGCCGGTGTGATTATATTACTAGTGAATGCATGAACTTCCCAACGTCCCAAGTGAGTTTCTCTACTCAGATTGCCAAAAGAACTCTTACATAGTCTGCGCATCTCCTTTCAATGCCACAAAGAACATTTTCGGAATAGACCATTTCTTCAATCATTTAACCCACGTTGGTCTTCCCGAGGGATTGAATTCAATCAAGGGAGACGCCCGTATGACTAACATCAAAACTCAAGAAGAACCCTTCTTAGCAGTGCGTCCGAAGGGAAAGTTTCCAAGCCCTCCATGCTGTTCACAGACCAACGGGAGCCACAAGTCAGAGCATTCAACGACCAGAAAATAAGATCTTTTTCACACCGTTTTCTGAATAATTTTAAATATGGATAAAATACAGAGAAAAATGGGAAAAGGATCTAAAAATAATCGTGACACAAAAGATTGTGTTTTTTGCCAAAAGCATGTTGTCGCCGAATACAGTGGGAAGACGTCATAAGAAAGGACTTAAAGAGAATTTGAGCTACATGAGAGAGGGCAAGTAGTGAAACCCTAAATTGCTTAGGGCTAAGAAAGAATGCACAGCTGAGTTGACCCCAGGCGGCTTGGTTCTTTGATGAGTTGTTAGTAGTAGTAAGCATATTTTGTACTTTGGACTACATACTGAATCCCAAAAATACCATAATATCTATATATCCCTAGGTACAAAAATCAATGTCAATTTTACTAAGTTGTTTTCATCCACATTGATATTTACCAAAATGGTACTTGTATTACATACCCACTACCTAATATTTTTCTAATATGTTTATCTGAAGTTCAATCCTAATGGAATATACCAAAGAAAGATAAAAATATAATACTTTAGAAACAAATTTGGGTTATATATTTGCACATTTGGGGGGGTGGGGGGGTAAAGTATTGCGAGTCTGCATACCTAATGTGCTAGGTACAATTATTCTGCACATTAACTTTGCACTGTCCATATACTTTACCCCTCCCCCCCCTAATGTACAGATATATTGCCCAAATTATATAATTTCCATGTATTCTGTCACTTTCTTTGTCATATCTCACGCCAAGCTGAAAGAAACTAACGACAAAACCGGTTCTATAATGCGTCAATGAATTAACAACTTCAGCAGTAGTGGGTTTATCGTACAAGTACCACCAAATTTTTACCACGAGTTTTTCGAACAAAAGGAAAACTTTTCAATAGAGAAGAACGACTTGACTCTATGCACAGTTAGTTGGTTTTCATAATCCAGTTAAGCTTACGTCTATGACTAATTTATTAAAAGAATAAAAAACCATGCCTAAGAATAATTTCCGTCTTTTCAGAAACTAACAGGAACATTTAACTATTTCTTTTAGTTATGACTTGATGTAACTCGGGCTTAGTCTAAATTAATATCCTTTGAAACCTATTTGTTTATTTGTGTAATCATTACTTAAAAATGTGGAAAATCTAGTCCTAATTGTTCTTTTTTTATGTTGTTATTATCAACAAAACACTCGTCAAAAGTCAGGAAAACCATCATAAAAAACTTTCATTAAAAATAAAGTTTTTTATTCAGGATTTTTTCAAAGCGGACTCAGTGTAAAATAATATTCTTTAAAAAGTATTTATCTATTTTTGAAAAAAAAACTGTTTGAAAATGTGAAAGATCTATTCTTGAGTCTTTTTTACTGTTTTATTGTTGTTAGTTATCATCACAAAATGTTCCATCATAAGTCAAAAAAGGAATAGGTATGTCCATTTGATAAAGACCGCACTATTAGTTCTTTTTTTACCAATTAACTGCACTTACTAGTTTTCAACACTCTTGCATTAACGAAAACAAAATTAAAAAAAAACTATTTGTGCCATTCTTTGGCTAATCGTTAAGGAAAATATTTGAGTTTTTTTTTTCTAAGAGCAGACAGCTTTTCCTTTTTTAAGCAAACACCCCAGGAGTCAGCGTTAATCTCTTTCATTCATTTGTATTTGTTTCTGATTTTAGTTCGATTTAAATGTACCTTAGATTGTCGTTAAGGAATATTCAGAAAGTAGGTTATATTTTTTGCTTTCTTAAACCGACATAACAGTTATTTACAATTGTATATCATCTATTTCAAGTTATTTGCGCTAGGAGAGCCATCTTTTCCAAAGATTATGTAAATCTTTCTGAAATCAATTGAAAAAGACATATTCTATTATTAAAAATGTTCCAGATTTTTGAAAAATAATAATAATATTAATCAGGACAAATTGCTAATATAGCCTATTATGTTGGCTTCAAAAGTTTATTAGAACTTTTCCCAGAACGTATGAATTTGTTAGAGTGATGTTTTTTGTCTTATACACTGAAAACTCAACAGCCGAAACAACTTTAAAAATTATTACTTATAACGCATATGCGCTAGAATTTTTTTCCTTTTATTTTAATTAAAGATATGAATATACATCAAAATATGCCCATAAACAATTTAAAAATTGTGTTCAATATGAAACCCCAATGTCACGTAACGAAAAAAAAAAAAAAAACACAATTCGTATATAATTTAAAAAATTTAATTTCGCTACATAGTATAAATAAAGGTTTTTTTGTCCTTTTAGAAAACCTGCCGGCACAGACTTCATGTGTAAAGATAATTATTTAATAAGTTGGCTAGAAATCGCTACACAAAAAAAAGGCAAGAAGAATGAGAGTCAAATTTCCCGAACATTCACCGCTCATTACAGTCTTGACATTTCTAAATTTGATTGACCTAAGAAACTGTTCGAGTACGGCTAACAAACGTCGCTTACTGACGGCAGACTTAGTCGGCAGTTCAAGAAACACTTCGGTGTCCACGATAATGTCCATAAAATTGCAAGAGTCATTACTCATATCTGTGCATATTTCTCATATGCACATATGAGATGCACATTACTCATATCATTACTCATATTTGTGCATATGAGAAATATGCACAAATATGCACATTACTTATATCATTACTCATAATTGTGCATATAGTAAAACTTTTTAGGAGAAGAAAGGGGCACTTCAAGGCCTAGTTGTATATCAAATTACCGGACAAATATGCACAATTAGCATAACAATATTGAAAACTAGCATTTAAGAATTTAACACAGTTGGACGGATGATTCTACAAATATTCTTATAGAATATGCTTTGTCACTGATATGTGCGTACAGAAAAGCAAACAATGAAAGGACAAGATCTTGTTGAAGTGTTTGACATTGATAGAAAAATTAATACTGTAAAAGCAGCGACAAGTATTTTTGGTTTGTCTATATATACGGCTTGGATAAATTTGACTAAAAGACGGAAGTTCGTTTTTCTTCTCTTTAACACTTACGTTTAGTACTTTCCTTACATTTTCGATATATGACCATCGTCTTACTATTGAGCATGAGGAATATGGTCTTAAATTTATCATGTAAATTTAAGAAAAATACATTGGAAACTGGTAATTTATATAGCCCTGTCACAAGAGCACCGACAATCCGGAGAGGGTGGAATTTGTCAATTGGGAAGATCGAACATATAAATAAGGAGGAAGAAATCTACGGTATTAAGAAAAAATCGTACTTTTCTGTCAACAAAACTTTGTTCAAACCTTAGTCCTCGCCCCAGATAATTCGATAGGCTTTCCTCCTCCGTTCTCAGAGTAATATTCTCTCTAGCACACTTGCCTGTTCTTTATTTTCATGGATAAAACGAGTCTTCGTTTGCTTCATTTTCTGAAAGCGAGTCGAACCAACACCTTAACCTTGCCTCTCAAAATATCCAAATTTTATGTTTGTTTTTGGAGATAGATTTTATTGAAACTGAAATTTATGGCAGACGTCAAAAAATAGTACAGCTTTATATTATCGATCTCCTCCAAAAAACTTTATTTATTTAGTGTCCTCCAGGTTGTTAATTTATTTATCATGACTATGTGTGATGTCTTTGGCTTGTCACTTGTTTATACTGAAATACATTTAATACTAGATAATCTTATAGCAATTTTGGTACTGGTGCATTATACGGGCACCGCGAAAGAAGTCAAGTTTGGTTAATGCTAATAAAATAAAATAAAATAGGATGAATAAATAATAGTTTAGAAACAAATTTGAGCTATATATTTGCACATTCGGGGGGGGGGGGGGGTTAAGCATAGCATACATTAAATACGTAACCTAACCTAGGTACCGTGAGGGGATGAGCATACCCGTGAAAAAGTTTTTTGTGCATTTTTGTTACCATTAAACAACCCAAAGGGACATGCTTTTGAACAATATTACTTATTTTAAGGGGTAGGTCAAACAGTCAGTTATACCTTTGCTTGTGGATAAGTTAAATAAATTCTGAGACCACACTGGCTAATCATGATAAAAAATAATACTGTCTTCGCGATTTTATTTTTTATGTGGATAAATTGCTTTCCTTTCTGTTTTTTAGCACAAAAATCACCTCATCCCCTTTAATCGAATATTAAAATTATATTTGTCTACTTAACTGAGCTAGAATTTAGCTTCACATCTCTCTTTTTTTATGCATCACAGGCTTGAATATTTAAAATTATAGTGAGAAAAATACACGAAAAACAATGTCATTAGGTAAAAAATTGCATTCCTAACTCAAGATATAGCAGCAAAAACTATTCTCTGCAGAAAAGATATTTCGCTTATCTTTTTATTTTCACTCTGGATGTAAATCAGTCTTCCCCTCATTTTAAAAGCAATGTCACCAAGAAACTTACTTTCTGAAGCACGTGTTTCTAATGGCCGTAGTGTTTACATATTACCCGATTATGGGCCAGTTCAGTGGGCCCCCAGACGGAGAAAATGAAAAAGTTTCAGATTGGATTCATTTCATGCGGTTGTTCCAGTAACCCTTTAACGCCACTGTTGTAGTCCCAGCTGACTGCGGATCAAATTAAAGGTATCATCCTAATTCGACACAGTAATAAATAAAAGTGTCAATTTTGGAAATAAGGGGATTTACAAACGAACACTGTTGTCAGATAACAATATTAAAAATGTTTACCGATAACAAGCTCTTAAATGAGTTCAAGTAATTTTTCAATCAAACTTAAAGACAAATATGTATTTTTTAAAGCGGCTTTGTAGGCCATACCTAGCATGTTTCATGATTACATAAAACCAAAACGATGCAAGTTGCCTTTGAAAAACCATGATTTAGTCTATAGTACCACATAAAAACAAAATGTCTATCTTGGATTTAATGACAGATATAAGTGACAGAAAGGATTAGAGAATACTTCGTTGCATCCGTTAGGCCTGTGACTGACCAAATTAAGTGACCAAAATCCAAAATATTCTTGATAAATGAATTAATTTAGGGTTTTGTCGAATCATTTCATTAGGCCATGTCCATTTGTCGGTTTCATTAGAATTTAATTTAGGATTTGAGGCAAATATTGTCAAAAGTGCCGAATGTGCCGTGAGTTTGTTGGTCAATCTGGCTGCTCCATATTCCTACTTGCTCAAATCTACTCTTCCTCACTTCAAACCCGTACAGAAGGTGCACCGGCAAAGTCTTAAAGCCAGTCTCCATTTGGCAGATTCTGCAAATCTGCACCGCCAATCTGCAAACTTTATTTCAATGGAAACTTCTTTTCCGGCTCCGTATTGACAGTTTGCAGATACTGCAACCTACGACGTTGCTTTTTCTGCAAGATGGCAGAATGGCAGAATCTGCCAAATGGAGACTGACTTTTACCCATCCTGGCTTATAACCATATAAGTAGACTTCAGGTAAAACCTGTGGTTCACCCCTGTTCGGCCTACTACAGTAACATGTTGAAAAAAAACCATAACTCCTCAGCAAATTAGCCGTGCGGTAGGTACTGACGCGGAGTTATTTTTGTGGGGAGGGGTGCAACACCGAAAAAAAAAAAGATAATTTGACGAAGAAGTGCCCAGAAAATTCGAAAAATTAAGGATTTTGGGGGGTGGACCCTGAGCCCCCCCCCTGCAGTACGGTATTAATTATAACACTTTTTTCCGGTAGAAATTGAAGGACAATTGTCATCCGTATTATTCTTCAAGTATTAGTTTCGCGAGCCAGTCTTAAATTTTAAATTTAACGTCAATTCAAACGTTATTTTTAACGTCAATCAAATTTCCAAACATCAAATTTATTTTAGTATCGTACGTTTACTCTCGGAAGTTTCATTCATCCGTTTAAGTAGGTAGTTTCTTGATAGGGCTAAAGCCCCTCCGTCCCCCAAAAAGCTTGATTCAGTGTTGAGAAAGTTGAATTCCCAAGAAATCTTGGTTGATTGCGGTAAATCTGAATTTTGGGTGACAAGGTAATTCAAGGTATTTAGATGACGAAAAAGAGAGGACACTGCTATTACCGCAAAATTTGAAAGATACAATTTTCACTCTAAACGAACTTTGCGAAATAATTTATTATTAAAACTTGGAAAAGTTGAAGAATTCCATTAGAAGTAAATCTTTGTCAGAAGTACACAAAGGAGACGCAATAACTAAGATGCAAAGAGACAGAGTTCAAAATGGGCTTCCTTTTGTGGATATGTAAATTACTGAAAAACCTGACACATGATAGTTCTGTACGCAGAGAAATGAATTTATTTCAGACCTAGATCAGATTGTTCTGTAAACTTAACCAAACTCTATGCATAAGTAAGGAGGCCTGGGGATCAAAGATGTTTTCTTTATACGGGAACCTAATCATTGGGGACATGTAAGTCATCTGTTACTGTTTTAGTTTAATCATAAAATTTACTCGAAAGGCTAGTGTCACCTTCCTGGAGGAAAATTAAGGAAAAGTCACAACAAGAGTTCCAAAAGACCATTACTAGCCTGTGGGGATACTTGAAAAATATTTTGCCGGTAAATACTTTCTAGATCACGGCCGTTACCAGGACCTTTTTTCTGGAGGGGGGTACAAACATTTTATAAAACGCATGAAAAATTTGCTTATATTCATTTTTGCTTTGTTTATACGAGTCGGAAAACCATTTCGGGGGGGGGGGCTAACCCCCCTCTGGATACGCTCTTGTTCAAGACATATAAAATTGAAAAATAGTGTTCGTTTGTTTTTTTTGAAAAACTGGTTTTATTAGAATTTACATTTGTTCAATTTGCATTAATGTATTAGCAGTGAAAGGGAACTGTTCACAATTCATTTATAATTATTTATACTAAATACTGCAAATGTAATCCCTAGAAAAATAAAAGATTAGTTACTAAGTAAATTTGTTGCTAGTGATTCTTAATCAATGTTGCGAGTATATCGAAATTACATTTATATTTTTTTAACGGTCAGGTATCGTGTAGACTAACTGCTTTTTCAAATTTTGACGTAAAAAATATTTAGATTTCGAGTAGGAACTTGAATTTGGGTTTCTTATTCTTCCTTCCACATGAAAAGTGGATTACTCTCCCAAAAGACTTAAGTAACTTGAAAAACGAAGAAAAGAGGCTTGAGGAGGTTTGCATCTCTCAGCATACCTCTTATAAATTCGTCTTTGTAAACTCCATCGTAAAGTTTCTATTGCACCCTCTGGAGTGGAAAGGCCGGGATTTATATAAGGGTACCATTATAGAATCCATGGGCTAAAACCCTTAATCGGAGATTTTATAGTCCCCTCTATTTTATGCTTCCCCTCCCAATACCCCTAGAAAGCGAAAACTAAAAAATTCGTTTTGATAAAAAGAACTATGAAAAAAGGTCATTTATTTATTTTCATTTTCTTGACAAAATTTGATTTTTTTTTCGCAAATTCTCAAAAATACCGGTGACAACATACTCCTCGGACTTTTTAGTTATTAAACAAAAAAAAAAAAAATGATACTTTTTCAACTGCAAGTAAGGAGCAACATTCACTTATCAAAAGCTACGAGCCTGCGAAAATTCACCTGATTTTCGAAAAGGGTTGAGACACCCACAAAACGTCAAGCAACCGTAATGGTTGTTTGCCATTAATGCAAGTTTGTTGCAATATTTGAAAAAAAACTACGTTTTCTAAAGAGTTAAAGAGGCGAGTTACAATGGTCGAACCTTTAAAACGATACAGGGATAGGAGGAAACAGTTGGGGGGCTGCCGCCCCCCAAATCCCCCCCGCTTTCGCAGCCTTTAAATACAAAAAAAAAGTTTTTTAACTGAAAAGTATAAGGAGCGACATTAAATCTTAAAACGAACAGAATTATTCCGTATATGAAGAGGCTGTGCCCTCCTCAACGCCCGCTTGTACGCTAAAGTTTTTATGTTTAAAAAAAGAAGTTGTGAGAGAGTCAAACTTTAGCGTAAAGAGCGAGGCGTTGAGGAGGGCACAGGCTCTTGGGGGGCTTGCCGATTCTTAATGGCTTGTTTGGGGGCGCCGCACCCAAACCCCCCGCTCTTGAACATTATTGGTTTAAGGCTTTTAATTCCTGAATACTAAATCCACGTCGTACAGGGTGCCTCCTAATCCCGATGCTTCGTTTAATGTTCGAACTTGTGACTCAGCCTCCCTTTAACCGCCCCACCTGGCCTCCTAATCCCTGTACCGTTTTAAGGGTTGACCTTGTAACTCAGCCTCTTAACTCTTTAGAAAACGTAGTTTTTTTCAAATAATACACATAAACAGGTTAGACATGCTTGCTTATGAAAATTGACGCGCAGATATTTTCATAACCAAGCATGTCTAACCTGTTTATCTGTTTATTGAAAAAAAACTAAGGTTTTCGTAAATGTAAATTCAGGGGATAATTTTTTCGGTTTGAAAATATCAAAAGGCCTCCGAACAGGTCGAATTCGCTGCGAATTGAGTCCTCATCAACCGTTCCGTTTTGCCAACTGTGGCCTGTAGGCGTGGCTAAGAAAAAAAAAGAAATGCTGATGAATTTAATGGCTATATCTGGTTTTTTTGAAAACAGGGAAGGAGTGATCGTGATTGAGTGAAATTTCGAGTATAAGTCCGGCCCCTAGGAAGGCTAACTCTAAATTTCCGCCCAATCGGACAAAACGTTAAAGGGGGGCTGTGGTGGGGAGGGTCCAAAATTCCGGCCAGTTTACCCCATGAAGATACAGTCGGAGGGAGGATGAAATTTTGCAGTTTCTTCGTTTGAGCTTGGGATACCAAAATGCGATACCGCCGTCTCTAGGCGACCTCTAGGACCTGAGATCGCTTAAACATTGTGGTGCGTCCGCCTCTTAATAGAGGCACAGTGTGCCTCCTGATCTTATGGCTAATCAAAATCTTTAGGCTGTTTGATACCATGTGTTTAGTTTATCTTTTGCTGATTTTTAAACCACTTTCCCTTTCTCTAGGATTTTTCCATCAAAAATTGCTTTTTCTGGTATCTTTTTTGGAAAAATTGAAAAAAGCGACAATTTCCCCCTCATTGAATTTGAAAAGTATATTTTATCATCTCCCTAATTTTTGATGAATTGACGTTACTGGGCTTACCCACCTGCCATGCAGGAAAAATGAATATTAGTGTGTTTCAAACAGCTCGTGATAACGAACTGTAAGTAAGGAGCGAAGCAGCTCATTAGTAACCGAAACTTTAAAAAACAGGGTTTTTAATAATAATTGATGCATCGAAAGAATTCGATTTGTATGCTGATTCAAAATGTATAAAGTTCATCAACCTTACCTGCCCCTACCCCGGCATTATTTAAAAAAGTTCAAAAATTAAACAAAAAACAAGTTTTTTCAACTGAAAACAAGAAGCAACATTAAAACTTAAACCAAGAGAAATTATTCTGTATGTGAGGGGGGCTGCCCCTTCCTTATTCCTCGCCTTTTACGCTAGAGTTTGACTTCCTGTTCAGATTCTTTAGGAAAGATTACTCAAACAAAAGAGACGTTGATTTGAACGAGAAGTATTAAAAAAAAAACTTTGAGTTTATTTAAAAAAATAAATTTTTACACAAATACTCCAATACAGTCATAAGCAATTTTTCTACACTGTTAAGTATAGTTGCCCTCTGTTGCTATCTGCTTGCAAAATGCTATGATAATTTTGTACGAATATGAAATTTCCAGTATAGTACTAAAGACAGAGAATAGAAAAAGTTTTTCTATTCTTATTAACTAGATTTTTAATTAGATTAATAAGATTATTAACTAGAATTAACTAGAAAAAGTTAAATTTAAATTCATTCTGTTTTTTTACTGATATAATTGTTGCATTTTATTGATTAATCAAAAAATGATTTTGAATACAAGTATTTTTCAATGAATTACAGAAGCATTTTTTTCTTGTGGGAGTCGTATGGTTTAGGGGGATTGTGTTTTGCTTTCTTCAGCGAGACTTCCTGGCCCATGAAATAGGAATAGCCCACATGTTTGCTCTTATATAAGAATTGGCTGTTTTCTGCTCACATTAATTTTTGTCGTTGTTGTATTTTTTTGCACTGGGGGGATCTACCAAGATCTGTCAGACCTAATTCTTATCTCTCTTTGACTGGTCTGTTCACACTTACGAAAAATCCTCGATGTTCGGTCTTATACAAAATTCGACATGTTTTTGTGTTATTTAGGCCTAACCATTTTATATAGCTTTGTTTCTTGCTAAACGTTATGCTAACTTTGTAGAAATGGAAATTTGTCACTCAAGCATAAACCAAGGAAACAAACAGAAAAGGTTGACAGTGGATATTATTTCTTTGTGACCAGAACTTCAAAAGCTCTTTATTACCAACCTTGATGGTAATCAAACAGCATTTATGAATTATGCAATTGCCATCTTTCGATTTTGGACTCTAAAACAATCAAATCCTTACCAGTGGAAAAAAGTTGCTTATGACTGTATTTGAGTATTTGTGTCAGAGTTTTTATTTTTTAAATAAAGTCAAAGTTTTTTTTTTAATACTTCTCGTTCAAATCAACGTCTCTTTTGTTTGAGTAATCTTTCCTAAAGAATCTGAACAGGAAGTCAAACTTTAGCGTAAGGGGCGAGGAATAAGGAAGGGGCATCCCCCTCACATACAGAATAGTTTCTGTTGGCTTAAGTTTTAATGTTGCTTCTTACTTTCAGTTGAAAAAACTTGTTTTTTGTTTAATTTTTGAACTTTTTAAATTGAGTTTAATAGGTTTCTACATCCTTGCTAAATGAAAGTGAGCAGAAACCAGTAGCCATGACTGCTAAATGTACCACTCCGTAGTATTGAATACACAATAGAATTGTTGAAAGATACATCAACTTAATTATTGCAAACAAGTGCATATTTAGATTAGAAGAACTCAGCCGTCTCATTACCATACTCTAAAAAATGGACTGCTTTTTAATGTTAAACTAAATATCAGCTACTATTCATAAGCTGAAAAGAATTAAGATCTGAGCTAATAATTCTTAATCACAGGTTGAAGGGATTCAGTATTAACATAATTCGACTATTATAGTCGGTTAAAGGTAAAGTGCAAATTCTTTAGCCTGTTTTAAATTAATGAACCAATGGATGTTGGAAATGTTCCATTTATTTCATATACCATGGTGTTTTTACTAATATTGTAGATGAGGTCATTGCAGATTATTAATTTGAGTGATCGGATGATATATCAGTAGTCAATACGACAGGGCATTCATGTATAATGGAGCAAACTAGGATTCAAGAAAGTGTATAGTGTGTTCTGATTTTTAGGGAAAATTACTAACTATAGTTCGATGAATATATTTTCATTTGTTTCAAGTTCCGATTCCTTTGCACCGAACTGCAAGACTGGAAGTCAAGGATTGGATACCAGTCATTTCTAATTCTCTAAAAAGTTCATAAATCCTCATTAGACTATCAAATTACTTTTGATAGTCTAATTTTTAAAAACTTTTTTTTTTAACTTTAAAAAACTCTAAAAAAATTCTAAAATTTTAGTTTTTAAAAAACTTTAAATTTTTTTTAAAAACTTTTGCAAAACCTAGCATCAGCATCAGGAACACCAGTTTTAAAAATGGACAAGGCTTGTTATCAAGGACATATCCTAGATTTTGTTTTGGGGGGGGCATTTATTTATGGAGGTGGATTACAAAAAAAAATTACAAAACACGTCAACATTTTTATATACATTTTTGTTACATTTTTCCGAGCTAAGCAAAAATTTCGGGGAGGGGCTTTAAAAAACGGTAAACCCCCTCCTGGATACAGCCTTGCTCGTACTATCCTTGGACACTATTTCGTCTTTTTTTCTTAGGATCTTTCCTGGCACTACAGTATGAGACACCCCCTTAAAAATACAAATAAAATACATAGTTCTAGTTCGTTTGCTTATATGGAATTTTCTTATTCAAAAGTATTTACTTTTCCCTATTGCATTAACCAAATATAGACATTAATAAGCGTAATTAGGAAGAGGAAAGATTCTATTAAGTTTCCTCATTCAATAGTTAAATCAAGTTTTCCTCAGATTTTACAGCTAATGAGCGAAGGTCTCGTAATGATAACAAACCTGTGGATGACTATCTCTGTGTTTTAGTGTAATTTGCCACGGGAGGAGTATATTATCTTGTCCTTGTTTTATCTTAAGTAGTAATTATAGTGCAGCTAAGGTGAATTGGCCCTCTAATTGTAAGATTAGCATAAAAAACACATCTCCCAAAACCTTGATGGAAAGGCCTAAAAACGGTGTGCAAACTATAATAAATATAAAAAGTAAAATTATTCCAGACATTTAGTACTTTTTCACAACTTCTTCATAAGACATTTAGTACTTCCTGACAAAATATGTACAATATAGAATGGAGAATTCAAATCAAATATGTGAAATTGATATTTAATCCCTCTTGATTTCTGGGAATATTTCTGGTTTACGCTGTCATCATGAGAGTAAAGAGTAAGGTTAAACCCCAAAATGAACAGAATTCATTCTGTATAGGAGGGAGACTGCCCCTTCCTCATTCCCGCCTCCGCTTCATGGTCGTAGAAACTTCGAAGGATGCTCATTCGATCAGAAATAGAGAGTTCTAATCCTTTTTTTTATAAGTCAAAAGTGACTGGAAACCAACCAGCCACGGAAGGGGTGGGTGTGGGCATTTTCCACGGGGAGTATTTTGCGAGGGTGGGTATTTCCCGACAGTGGCAGGGTAGAGATATAAAACAAAAACAGATATTAAAAAAAGGAGAAATAAATCTGGTTTTAATGGTTTGTGACGTCCGATTTTCTTTGTTTTTGTGAAAAGAAAACAGAGCTTCTATTATGAATCATCTTGACAAGCTTTTATATCATGACTTTAAAAAATAAACAATTCCAACCAGGTTGAACATGTAGAGATTCTAACTTGTGTTTTACCCAATGATACTGCCTCTCATTTTTGTAGAATACTGAAAAACTGAGTACGGTGGTTCAGTTGCAACAAGGTTCAGTTACACGTGGGTTCAGTTGCACGGGAGTTCAGTTACACAGAGGTTCATTTAAACGGGGGTTCAGTCAAATGGGGTTGAGCTGAACTGGGATTAAGTTGTACGGGGTTCGGTTGCACGGGGATTCAGTTGCACGGGGTTAAGTTGCACAAGGGTTCAGTTGCACGGTGGTTGAGTTACAGGGGTTCAGCTGCTTGGGGTTAGGTAACGTACACCATCTAAATTGACTCAAGACAACATCAGCCCCAAAATTGACTAGTTGGATTAGTCTCCCATTTTGTCACTGGCATCAACAATTGCAAAATATTTCGAATAAGATTAAGCCCTTCGCAGCAAATAATGAGAAGAAAACTCATTTTTATTTGACGAAAACTCAATCTATTATGTTTAGCACATGATTTTGATTATAGCTAATCTTAATTATATATGAGCTTAGAATTAGCTGATCCCTAAAATTAGTGGAAGCTCATTATTACTAAATTTGCTTTTTGGACAGGCCCAAGAGCAGGAGATACATATTACACAAACAAGAGAAGATAACGAGGAATTTTGTGAACACTGTGAATAACACAATAATACAATCATTGAAGATATTTCGGCTATATATTCAACAGAGTTCACCAGCGAAATATAACATAGAAGAAATAAAAAAAACAAGCTAATTCAAAAAATCACATCGATAAACAGAATTTTTGAACTAAAATCATTATTTTGTTTTGATACGATAGTATCAAAAAGGAAAATCCTCAGGCAATTTTGTTCTTTTTTTAGCCTACCCTATAGTGGCTGTCTGTTTGTCTTTTAAGGGACTTCAAAACGTAGAAGAGAATAAAGAGACCATATGTGTGTCACCAGTAGGCCTATCAGCCTATAGTCAAACTGTCCAACTTAACCTATCCCAATTTTCTGCAGCTAATCCAGGCCTACCTTATAGAGACTGGATTTGTCAAAAATACTGGTTAATCATCGCTTACGGAGAAATTTAAGCTTTAATCCTACAGCATTGTAGATTTATTATATCTAAAGTCCAATTTTCTCTGAAATTATACACTTTCGTAATGAAATTGCCAGACCCTAATCTGTGCGGCGCTAGCAGATTCTGATAGGCTTCCTTTCTTCCCATGTTAATTGGCAAGGATCAGAGGTGGTTTTAGAGGAGGGGGAAGAAGAGGTAATGGCACCGGGCCCAGAAATTTTAGGGGCGCAAAATTTTAAATAAATAATCTAACCGTTATAATCATTTTGTAATTTTTGGTATTTAATTCATATTAAAATAAATTGGTGGACGCAGTTAATGAATGAAAATAATATAAAATTATCAATTAACTATTAAAATTAGTTAAAAAATAATAGAAATAACAAATTAAGAAATAATGAAAAATCAATTATTAACTAATTAATAAATCAAAAATAAGTTTTGTTAATAGATGAAAATGTTGCTAAAATTTGGCCTGAAAATTCTGTGGGAGGCAGGGGGGAGGCCAAAAATCAAGATTTTGCTCCAGGCGCAAGAGAGGCCACAACCACCCCTGCCAAGGATCTAAGCTCCCCACTTTCAAACAGTTCGTGGTAACGAACTGTAAGTAAGGAGCGACCCGGCTCAATGGTAACCGAAACTCTAGAAAACGGGTTTTTGATACCAATAGATACATCAAAAGAATCAGATTTCAATGCTGAACTCAAATATATAACTTTCATCAAGTTTAGTTCTACCCATCACAAGTTATGCGCCTGAGAAAATTTGGCTGATTTTCGAAAAAAGGGGGAAAGACCCCCTAAAAGTTCTAGAATCTTAATGAAAATCACACCATCATATTCAACGTATCAGAGAACCCTACTGTAGAGGTTTCAATCTCCTATCTACAAAAATGTGGAATTTTGCTTTTTTTTTTTGCCAGAATAAAGATCACGGATGCGTGTTTATTTGTTTTTTTTTTCTTTTTTTTTCCCAAGGGTGATCGTATCGACCCAGTGGTCCTAGAATATCATGGGAGGACTCATTGGAGCGGAAATTAAAAGTTCTAGTGCCCTTTTTAAGTGACCAAAAAATGGAGGGCAACTGGGTCCCCTCCCACGCTCATTTTTTTCCCAAAGTCACCTGATCAAAATTTTGAAATAGCCATTTTGTTCAGCATGGTTGAAAATATGACAAGTATGTCTTTTAGGATGAATTAATCCCCCGAAAGCCCCGGGGGGGGGAGGGCTGAAAGTTACGAACTTTACCCAATGTTAACACATAGTATTGGTTATTAGGAAGTATACAGACGTTTTCAGGGGGGATTTTTTTCTGGTAGTAGGGGGGTGGGTGGGTCGGGGGTTATTTGGGAAGATCTTTCCATGAAGGAAGTTTTCATGGGGGAAGGGACATTGCTATTAAGGGGGCGCCGGATTTCCCAGCATTATTGAAAAAACGATCAGAAATTAATTAAAAAAAAACAAGTTTTCCAACTGAAAATAAAGAGTAACATAAAAACTTAAAACGAACAGAAAATTTTACGTATATGATTGGGTTCACCCTCTAGTCAATACTTCGCTCTTTAAGCCAAAGATTTTTTAGTACTTTCATAAGAGCTATTTATTCTAAATAACAGCCTTTGTGATTAAGGGGTCATTTTTAAAGAATTGGAACAAAATTCGAACTTTAGCTTAAAGAGCGAGGTATTGACTAGGGGGCGAGCCCCCTAATATACGTATTAAAAATATATGAATATAGAAGTTCGTTACGTAAGTTAATTCGTAAGTTACGTATATTTATTACTAATAACAACGTTCGTAAACAAAATTAAACAAGTTTCGAGAAAGCTATTTAACCAAATAAAAGTAAAATTAATATGCAAATTTTGTTTTAATTATTCATGTGCGGTGAGCCAAAATCAAAACCTGCATTAGTTCAAAAACGTTCAAAAATAAAATTAAAAAAACAAGTTTTTTTTAACTGAAAGCAAGGAACGACTTTAAAACTTAAAACGAACAGAAATTATTCCGTATATGAAAGGGGCTGTCCCCTCCTCAACGCCTCGCTCTTTCCGCTAAAGTTTGACTTTCTCACAACTCTTATGTTTTAAACAATAAAAAACTTTAGCGTAAAGAGCGAGGCGTTGAGGAGGGGACAGCCCCTTTCATATACGGAATAATTTCTGTTCGTTTTAAGTTTTAAAGTCGTTCCTTACTTTCAGTTAAAAAAAACTTGTTTTTTTAATTTAATCTTTGGAAAGGCTTTAGCAAGGCTTATACGGAGTAATATTTGGTCTTGGATTTTTATTTTTTTGCTTTATTGCGAAGATGGGGAGTGATGAAAAAATAAATTTTGTTTCTATTACATATAATAAACACTTTTATTGCAAAGTTCAATACACTTTAGGTAATAGACAAATTCCTTTTCATAAAAAACTGCTTATAAATAAATTGGTCGTAAATCATCAACAAGCTAAATGCTGATATTCCCAATTAATCTCACTCTTTTTTTCTTATTACCATCCCCTGTAATAAATTTGATAATTACTATCTTACATTATACTTATAGTATAATGGTATCTTGATAGAAAAGTAATGTCTAGATTACTTTAATATTTTAGTTTGATAGCATTCTAATTGTAGCTCCTTACACGGTACATCAATCATCTTGTCTTGTTAGGTAGCAAAATCCTGTTTATGATTCACAATTAACGTGACACCCTGTCGCGAACCGAGGCAAATTAGGACTGTGGTATGGCCACCAAAACTGTAGACCTATTGCCGAATATTCCAAACCTTTCTGGTGGCATTATCATCACGAGCATTTGAAATGTTTAGCCGGCTTGACTGTATCTTTTCTAAACGACGTAACTGAAAAAAACGAAAAAGACCCAGAAAGAAATACTGGACACAGTGCCACAGCCATGATTCTACTTTGGAGGACCAAAAACCAGAATGATTCTTACAAAGGGATCTCAAAAAGATAAATTAAAGGCAAAAATTTTCTGAGTTTCCAGTTTTAGGATAACAATGAGATTCCAAATCTGAAAAATAATCACGTTCATTATTAAATATCATAAGTTATTAGCATTAGTAAATTTCCGTAATTTTACAATAAAAGGGAGACACCCCTAAAAATAGGTTTGAAGTTGATGGAAGCTACAAGATCAGATTCGACATTTCTGATAATCCTGATTCGAAAGTTTTAATCTTTAAAAAATTAGATTTCACTTCTTTTCTGAGAAAGGAAAAAATTAAGGGTATATTTTCTTGGCGATTTTAGTTTTATTGGAGGTGGTTGTAGAATAATGGAAGCAGGTTCATTTGGAATATAATTTCAAGTTCCAGTTTACGATTTAGGTAGCAAAAGAAGTTTTGATATAGTTAAGTACCAATTTCTGCCACTTTGTAACCCAAAACAACAGTTTCGGCCCAAACAGGGTTAAAAAGTCAACAGAAGAAAATTTTAAGGTTGACTCTTAAAAAGCTGTTGAATAGCATCCACCGTCAACGGGCATTAACAGTTGTCCCCAACGGTTTTATTTCAAAGAAACGTGTAGCGCTAGCTGGAGTGCCACAAGGATGCATTTTAAGCCCACTCCACTTATTGGTGTTTATCAATGATCTGGCGGTAAATATTATGGATAAGATATCGCTATTTCACTAATGATATGGCAACACAAGTTCGAATCCCTCAGGAAGGCGATTGAAATGAATATCATTCAACCTTTCAGGCTGACCTGGTTGAAACCTGGACAGACAATTGGAGCGTGAATTTCAATGCAAACAAAACTGTCCGTGATTTACAAAGCTTCAAGCGTGAAACATCATCCGGATCTCACCGTTAAAGGGCAGTCAATAATAAGAGTCAATGCAATTCGTCGTCTAGGAGTGAATTTCTCGTCAAATTGCATGTAAACTTGACACCATAGTAAGGAGAGATCAAACTACTCCCGGAGGCTAAAAGTTGTCATCTTATAAAAATAACTTTTCCCCAATCAATATATCCTTCCATTACGGACATCTTACACTAGGCCAGTCATTGATTATAAAGCCCAGCAGAGGACACCATCAGAATATTAATTATTTTTGTAAATAATAAATATTCAATAAAGAGGATATTGAAGATACTCTGCTTTACAATGCTTCGCATTGGGCTTTAATACCCCTATGCATATTAGTTATGAATGTTACAGGGATATTATTTACAATATCCAAGTTATGACTTGAGTAATTTACCCATTGTCTGAGCATCGTGTATAATAACACATTCATACTTGCTTCTCCGAGGATTTTACTATTTCTGTTTTGCTGTAATCAAATTGCTCATTACTTCTCTGGAGAAAAATAAAAATTATACCAACTGGAAAACTAGCGAGTTATTTATTTTTTGTTTCCAAAGAAGACTGCAATAACTGGAATTTTCCAGTTATGCTGTCCCAAAGAACCACTCTCACTAATTTTTTGCTTAAATTGGGAATTGTCATTTTATTTTTTTTGTAAAAATCAATCAATTTTATCAAGCGATAAGTCAAAGGCCATCTAAATTTAATCTTGTGAGTGTTTAAAAGGTAATTTGCATACTTTTATTTGAGTGTCCCAAAAAGGAATAATAATTGGGTTAAATACAATGAATTGTTGCCTGTTATTGCAACGAATCAAAACAAGCACTAATAGTCGTGGTGTTAAGAGCCTTGCGTAATGTAAATGAAAATCGAGGCTATTTTCAACCAACATTTTTGGGTTCCACTGTATGGGACTTGGATAAATAAATAAGCACAAAGAAGTTAAATTTAGGAAGAATTAGTCCAAAATTATTTGTGTGTTCGGTATCTAGAAAATATGTTGCTGGTATCATATCAAGTAACTTTTCTGCCAAGAAAATTTAGCAAACCTTAAACCCCAAAATTCAGAGCTTATACACTGATTACTTTACTACTAGCATAGATTAATGAACATAAAGAGACGTCGGCATTTAAGTTGTATTAATCTAGAGCAGTGATTCCCAAAGTGGTCCAGGCGGACTCAAAGGAGTCCACGGGACACTCGACAGGAGTATACGTTGGCGTGACAAAAATAGGGGTTCACAATTCGGAAAGAGATCCAAAAAAAATATCTGGTTTAGATAGGGAGGAATTAAAATATCGGGTCAAAATCACCTTTTAATACTACTACTACTGTTACTACAACTATTACATTTACTGCAATAACAAGCCCTCCCCTCACGATCGACACAGCTAAGCAAATTTCTCTTCCATCCCAATCTAGCCAAAGCCCCCCTTTTTACGCTCTTCCAGGAGGTTCCATTTTCCCTTAGATCTTTCCTTACAACCTCCTCCCAACCTATTCGGAGACGACCTGTTTTTCGTTTGGCCCTAGATGGTTGGCTGACAAGGAAAATCTGTCATTCTTCATCCGCAGAACAAACTCTAGCCATCCCAGCCTCTTCATTATAGCCCTAGAAAGAGGGATTAGACCACATTTTTTGTACAGCTTACTGTGTGATAAACGGTCAGTCAGACGGGCACCCAAAGCAATCTGTAGACAATTTCTCTGGAAAACATATAGTAAATCCTCCTCCGCTTTTTTAGCATCCACTCTTCACAACCATACTTACCACTGTCAATTACAAAAAAAGAGGGTTTTTCCCACTGAAAATAAGGAGAAACATTAAAACTAAGAACATACAGACATTATTCAGT
The DNA here is from genome assembly GCA_027921565.1 of Artemia sinica. Taxonomy (NCBI): domain Eukaryota; kingdom Metazoa; phylum Arthropoda; class Branchiopoda; order Anostraca; family Artemiidae; genus Artemia; species Artemia sinica. Next base: position 44,676,581 of record CM051260.1, on the reverse strand, counting down.
ATGTGAGGAAGGTTACCCCCTCCTCAATCCCTCACACTTCACGCTAAAGTTTTTTTTAGTACTTTTAAAAAACTTTTTATTCTAGTTAAACCGCCCTTATGTTTCATTAGCACTTCTTAAAGAATTGAGATAAAAACCTAAAGTTCAGTGTAAAGAACGAGGTATTGAAGAGAGGGCAACCCCCTCATATACGGAATAATTTCTGTTCCTTTTAGGTCTGAATGTTGCCCCTTATTTTCAGCTGAAAAAAACTTGATTTAAAAAAAATAATTTCTGATGATTTTCAAAATAATACCGAGAAATCCGGCCCCCCTATAAGGGAAATTACTTGCCCCTACGGAAAATTCCTCCATGGAAACTTCTTCCCATGTAAAATACACCATAATCACTAGAAAATATACTCCGATTAATTCCATCCTCGTTGAAAATTCCCCTGGAATTTTTTTTGCAGACGGTTCAGCCTGAAAAATTTTCCTTAGTATACTTTAATTTGAAAAATACTTAATTTCTGACCGTTTTTCAAATCATACCGGAAGCCCCCCCCCCCCCACTACACTGAAAAGTTTTCTCGGAAATTAGCCTTCGTTGAAAAGTGTTCTCGGAAATCCCCTCTCTGTTGAAAGATTTGTCCCCCCCCCCTGGATAGTTACTCATGCGGAAAATTCCCCTATGGCAAATTTCTCCCGCGGAAAATTCCCCCGTGGAGAACTTCTCCCGTGGGAAATCCCCCTATGAATAATTTTTCCCGCGGAAAATCCCCCTTCCCAAAGAAAAAATCCTACAGTTATTCCAACCTCGTTGAAAATTTCCTCCGGATACCTTCCTTGAAATACATCCACATTTAAAATTGAGTCGGTAAGAGAAATTAAGACAAAAAAAAGAATATAACTTGTAATGTTGGTTCGAATGGGCTTTGTCTCGATATTCTAGGACCATTGGTTCGATACGATCATCCCTGGGGGAACAATAAACAAATAAACACGCATCCGTGAAACATATTTAGTAGGGTTATCTGATACGTTGGGTCTGATGGTGTGATTTTCATTCCTGGAATTTTTGGGGGTGTTTTCCCCCCTTTTTCGAAAATTAGGCAAATTTTCTGAGGCTTGCAATTTTAATGGGTAACACTAAACTTAATAAATCCTATATATTTGGAATTAGCATAAAAAGTCTGTTCTTTTGATTTAGAGTTTCGGTTACTATCAAGCCGAGTCGCTCCATACTTACAGTTCATCACAACAATCTGTTTGACACTACCTAGGTAAATGAAGCTGTCCACTTGATTGATCTCCTCGTTACCCAAGATTACCTCCTCACTTTCCCTTATTCCCAGTCTTAGCAGCTTAGTCTTCGTAACATTAATTTTCAAACCTATCTTGCACCCTGAATCGTAAAACCTCCAGATATTAATTCACTTTGCTCACATTTTCATCTAGAAGGTTCAAATCATCAGCATAACCTAAGCCTATAGGAGAGTTTTACTTCCCCATTTAATTCCGTGCTCACCCATAGCCCTTGTTGTGTTCATCCAACATTTCGAGGTAACCAACTGTTTTAAAATTTTGAGATAACCAGTTGTAAGTAAGGAGCGACCTGGCTCAATAGTCACCGAAACTCTAAAAAACGAAATTTTGATACTAATAGATACATCAAAAGAATCGAATTTTTATACTGATTTCAAATATATAAGTTTCCTCGAGTTTCGTCTTACCCATCAAAATTTACCTGAGAAAATTTGCCTTGTTTTCGAAAAAGGGACAAACACTCCTATCGTATCGACCCAGTGGTCCTAGAATATCGCGATATGGCTCATTCAAACGGAAATTAAAAGTTCTAGTGCCCTTTTTAATTGACCAAAAAAACTGGAGGGCAACTAGGCCCCCTCCCACGCTCATTTTTTCCAAAGTCACCCGATAAAAATTTTGAGATATCCAATTTTTTTCAGCGTAGTCGAAAAATCAAATAACTATGTCTTTGAGGATTACTTAATCCCCTACAGTCCCCGGGGGAAGGGCTGCAAGTTATGAACTTGACCATTATTTACATATAGTATTGGTTACTGGGAAGTACGAGAAGTATACAGATGTTTTCAAGGGGGATTTTTTCTAGTGGAAGGGGTTTAGGAGAGGGGGTTACGTGGGAGGATCTTTCCATGGAGGAAGTTTTCATGGGGAACAGAATTTTCTATGAAGGGGGCGCCGGATTTCCCAGCATTATTTAAAAACGATCAGAAACTAAATTAAAAAAAACAAGTTTTTTCAACTGAAAGTAAGGAGCAACATTAAAACTTAAAAAGAACAGAAATTATTACATATATGAAGGGAGTTCACCCCCTAGTCAATACCTCGCTCTTTACGCTAAATTTTTTTTCAGTACTTTCAAAAGAGCTATTTATTCAAATTAAACGGCCTTATATTAATTATATAAGGCCTTATAATAATTTCTGTTCGTTTTAAGTTTGAATGTTGCTCCTTACTTTCATTTGAAAAAACTTTTTTTTATTTAATTAAGACACAGTCTACCATAAAAAGGCTATACCAGGCAATCTTTGCTAAATCTCTTCTATCGACTGAATCACCTATCAATTGAAGCAGATAATATTTTAAGAAGCTCAGCGAATGTTATTCGTAAAAACGATAACCAAATCATCGTGTCATCCACCGACAACACCTAATAGCGAAAATTTGAGGGAGAATAATGGCCAATCGATTCAATATGTGAGTAATGCGGTAAAAAAAAATAAGAAGCAATGCATTGAATACATGTTTATTTCCACAATTGTGCGATGAAAATGACGAAGGCTTCAAAAGATTGCCCTTACATGCTGAATTATGCTATTTGTCGAAAGGTGCATGTTTAAAAGGATTTAACGTAATTTTTGAATCAGTTTTACAGTTTCTGGAGGGTAAAGATCCAGATCTAAAAGAAACCCTGATCGATTTAAAAGCAGACATTGCGTTTTTGACAGACTTGTTCGAAAATGACATTAGCTTACAATGGGAAGGCGTCATAACATCTAACCGTCAGGAGCACAAGCGTTAGGACATCAACAAAATCTGTCATAACATCGACAAAATAATCCGTCAAAACCACTAACCGTCAGAACATCTAAAATTTTCAAACTTTAGTTTTTGGTGTTTAGGGGGGAAAAGGTATCTAGGTTAGGTTACGTATTTAATATATGCTATACTTTACCCCCCCCCCCCCTGGTGTGCAAATACATAGTCGAAATCTGTTTCTAAACTATTATATACTTGTTACTATTATATGAAGTTATAATTTTTTTTAGATGTTATGACGGTTAGTGGTTCTGACTGTTAGATGTTATGACGTTTAGTGCTTGTGACGGCATTTTCCCGGTTTTCAAACTTGTCACAAGAAGAATGCCTTGACGAGGATATTCAGCCATACGTTAAACATTTAACTGCCCTGCATGATGACTTCGAAATCAGATTTGAAGACATTCTGACGATGGAAATACCACCACGGATCATAAGTCGATGTGATGAAACGGAAGTGGAAGATGTGATACTAAAAGAGGAGCTACTCAAGCACTATTGAGGGGTTGAAGATGAAATTTAAAAGAGGATATCAAATATTTTGGCTGCAGGTAGAAAAACCTGAAAAATATCCAGGACTGTGTGGAATTGCTATGAAGCTTTTGATAGCGTTTCCTTCGTCATATCTTGTCGAAAGAAGTTTTAATTCCGTTATAAACCTTCTAATAAAAAAGAAGCAGAATGAATATTTTAGAATGGGGAGATTTGCGGTTATTTCTAACAAAAGTGACGCCAAATATTGATAGTTTGCTGTCAATCCATCAAGTACACTCCTTCCAATAAAATTATGAATATTTTGTGATTGTCATTGTAGAAGCTATGTTTCGTTATTGATATTTGATTTTAATTATATTTTGATTATTATCATATTACAATGTTATGTGAAAGCAATAATAATGAATAGTGTAATAACTAAGTATTTGAATAAATACAACACCAGAAAATATGCTAAATTTATTGTTATTTTACCACTTTGAATAGGGAATTTTCTAAATAAGAGAAATGAGAATTGATTGGTTTCCTGTGCTATGAGTAGATACGAAAAAAAACAAAACAAAGTTGGATGGATTTCTTTTATTTGGTTAACTTTACTTTTTTGACATCAACACAGAGCACAATAAATTGAATAATGGACCAATTGATTCTTATTTTCTTTTTGAAAAACTGTTAATCTGTGGTTGGAACTCAGCCGGAATAGAAATTTCCATGGTTAGATCGAATCTTCACATTTTTTGTCAAGTTTGGGAACATGGTAGAAACTTAATTGTAGGAAGCCCACCGGAACCAGCAAAATTTTGAAAGTGGTCTACAAGAAAAAAAAAGTTTGGGAACCTCTGATCTAGAGGAACATACACAACATGTAGGGGTTGGAATGTATTGCGCTTTGCTGATTCACGTCATTTTACTCAACAGGAAACCGTACCAGCCAGTGTCGTCAGTTGACTAAAATTAAAATCTTGACTATTTATTGTTGCCCCGTGTTTTTTTTCCCTGGATTTCGAAAATACCTTTTTTGGGGGGTATTCAAAAAAATTATGTAAATTGTAGATACCTTTTTTTGGTATTTTCCTTTACATAATCTAAAAAACGTCAAATTCTCCCTCCTCATAGATGTTCAAAGATGTTTTGCCCCCTCCCTCTCCCTTAAATTTTCATGAACTGACGCCACTAAGTTAAACACAAGTTAAATTAGAATATGCTGAAAGAAAACAATGGTAAGATGTCCAGAAGAACTAGCAATTTATTCCAAAGTGTGCATAAAGGTTTTCAATTTTTATTCACATTCCTCTTAAAGTGAAATAGAGAAACTATAGAGAAGTGAGTTTTTAAAAGGAAGCCGTAGTAGTCAGTCTCGTCGGTAAAGCTAAATTCAAAATCTTTTCAATTTCGCATCAATACACCAGGGGCGTACTTAGGGGATGGGCCTTCGAAACCGAAACTCTTAATTTCTGGACACTTATTTTCTTATTCAGACTGTCAATAAAATTTGATCTTTCATTATTATTTGGCTTTCTCCTTCGAAAATACTACTGAAGTGGACACATTACTGATTTCTTTCTTCGGTACTATAGCGGATCTGTACTAGGCCTATATTCGTTACTATAGTGTATTATAGCGACCACACTGTTGTTCTTCGATCTGTCGTAAAACCAGTTTCTTATTCAGACCGTCGATAAAATTTGATCTTTCATTATTATTTGGCTTCCTCCTTCGAAAATACTACTGAAGTGGACACATTACTGATTTCTTTCTTCGGTACTATAGCGAATCGGTACTAGGCCTATATTCGGTACTATAGTGTATTATAGCGACCACACTGTTGTTCTTCGATCTGTCGCAAAACCAGTTTCTCTGTGTGCACTTGGAGATAATCAGCTTAGCCTGAGTGAGATAAAGTACTATGCAGAAATATTATAATTAAATATTTAATACAGGCTATAGAGTTGGTTAGGTTAGTTATTTGATACAATGCGTTCTGGGCGGCCTGCTTTCCATAATTCTCTGTTGTAGTTTCCATAATTTCATTACAAAAGTAGTATATTTGCATCTTTTTGGTATATTTCATTATGATTAATCTAATTTCACTTCTTGAGTGAGGTCGCTATAATACACAAGTACCCTTTGTTCTTTAACTCAAAGCACCTGAATCACAGATTAACATTATTAGTCACGAACTAGATATAATATTTTTATGAAAACAGGCATTACATTTGTCATAGTTTAGGCTTAACAAATGATGTTCTTGCAATTACTATAGTGCCGCTATTCTAATCTTTAATTGGGTACTTGTCGGTTATTGGAAGCCAAGGCCGTATCCAGGGGGGGGGGGTCACCCGGTTTGACCCCCCCCCAAAAAAAAAATGACGGAGTCGAAAATTAGTCTAAAAAATACATGTAAAAACAAAACCTTACCAGAAAAAAAAATATGCTCCCACACTAAATCCTATTGGATTTTGTGGGTAAACGGTTCTGATCAGCTTACGCAGGATGTTAGACAAAGTCCACGGGAAAAATCTTGGGAAAAAACCCAAGAAGCGAAGTTAAGTTAATCCTAATGAAATACAACAAAACATGATGATAAAATAATACTTTAGAAACAAAATTATGGAAACCTAACCCAACCTAACGCAGCCTACTACCCCCCCCCCCCCTGATGTGCAAATATATAGCCCAAATTATACTGGTCCAATGGGTACTGTTGTATTATCTGTAACACACACGCGATATTGTACAATGAACATGCTAAAGAAACTAGTCAAACAGGTTTCTTTCAACAGACAATTCCTATGCTGAGGATTGTAAACAGTGATTTATGACTGCGCTTACAATATTTAAACTCTTGTTTTTTGGGGTTTAAGAGCAAAAAAAGGTACCTAGGTTAGGTTTCGTATTTTAAATATATACTATGCTTTACTCCCATCCCCTGATGTGCAAATATATAGCCAACATTTGTTTCTAAACTTTTATATTGTTATCCTATTTTGTTTTATTTCATTAGCATTAACCAAACTTCACTTCTCGCGTGTGTTACAGATACTACAACAGTACCGTCCAATGCATTGTATCCTCCGCCAGTTGTTTTTGTAGCTATGAAACCGGTTTTCTTAGATGTAACCTAAGCGTATTTCTTGAATGTGTTTCCAATAACCGACAAGTACCTTTGATTGTCCTTTTTTGTTCCTAGCAGTAACAAAAATATGCATTTCACGTTCTGGTTGTGAATAGCAGAATGAGTCACTGATAAACTTTGATTCCTTTAATTTTTCATTCCTACAGATGACTTTGATTCAGACATAAAATGAATTGAGAAAGAGTTAGATTGTTTACTATTGACCATGTGTCAACGCCATTCATGCCATTTTACGGACCATTTACTACAAGTCCACCCTTTTCTCGCCATCTTCACCGATTACACAGATTTTATAAGTAATTCACGTCCTCAAAGACAAATTTGACGAGAAAAAAAATGTGAAATTGGTCTTAAACAAACAGAAAAATTAATTTTTATCGTTATTTGTCACAAAATATACCATTTTATTCTAAAGATTTTGTAGTGAATGATGATCGTGACGATACGAGGAAACGGATCCGAACTATTCCCCAGTGACATTAATTCCGTCAAGAGTAAACATAATTTATTTGATTCCCCCCGCTCTAATGTTATTCAATGAGTTTGCCATACAAATATGCAACCGCGCTTTCTAATAAGGGGATAAAAACATATAAGAAATATAAGGATACTCACCCTGTATTGTAAGGTCCAACTTGTTGATATAACTCTTCACTCGGTTTCCTAGAAAATATATATATCCAAAAATGAACACTAGAATGCAGTATAACAATACAAAATATAAACCCTGCGATTTTCATAGAGCGAGTCAAAAGGAAAAAAATTGCCAAGCTGTAATCAGTAGCACGAACCAGAGTGCTAACTACGTGACTAGATTTTTAATGATGAATTCGCGACCCCCCGGGAAACTTAAAATTCTTGACACGCGGAAGATTCGCTCCGCTTTTATATACATATTATCCGACATGAGATAACCTTTGTGTAAATACTATATTTAATCAAGTTCTCACGACACTTTCAAAAACAGAAAACTTTCAAAAATACAGTGAATCTCTTTTATTGGAGTTCCAGATGGAAATGTTTTCAAATTATTTTTTTTTTCAAGCTTCTGAAAAACGAACGAAGAAAAACAACACTAAAAAAAAAAAAAGTTACAAAATCAGTCTCAGCCGGGGCTCCCCAGAATCCTTGGGTTCCAATAAAGATCCCAAGAGGTTCAGCAAGAAAGAGTGAGCTGCGTTGAACTACGAAGAAACAACTTGAACGAGGATTATTTACTATGAAAGGGATATGCTGTGTAGGCGTTTTTTAAAATGTTATTGAGACGTTTCTTGAGACGTGAAGGTTGAGAAAAAAATAATCCATATTAGTGTGTATAACCAGAACTTCACTGCCTTTCTACACAATGGCCACGTAGTCAAAAATTCTTTAAATCCTAAACGATGATTTTGACTCTCTTCATGATTTTATAGCCATTTTTTTTTTACTTTTTAGTATATAAACTTAATCTAGCTTAGTTTTCTTGTGCCTATTTCGGAGAAATAAAAAATATGAAAACATGCTTTTTGATTTGTATACGTAGAAAACGCTAAAAATGTCATAGAACCTTTCGTGATCACGAACGGTAAGTAAAGAGCAACCCTTGCAAATACAAAATAGTGATAGCCATACAAACAATAAAAAATCTGCTACGATTTCTTATCTAATTCTTAATACGACCTTGAACTTCCTTAATTTTAAGTTTGCTATTAAGCGCAAGAAAAGCTGGATTATTATTTTAGAAAAAGAAGTAACGCTCAACAAAGCGACTTATACCTTAATCTTACAGAAAATTGCAGGATAAAACTCAAAATGCCTTGGAACCCCGTAGTTTTCAGGTTTCAAGTCCATATAAACAAGGACTTGAGCTTATATTTTTCCTAGGAAAGAGGGTTAATAATTGCTTATATCACACCGCCCTTACGTACAAAGAACAGTTCAATAGGGATAAATCCTTTATCAGACAGTGAACACAATGACAGAATCTCTTAATATTTCGGTCACATACACAGTGACCGTCCTCAGCAGATAATCTAAAAATCTAAAATAATACAATTAAATCAAAACAGGGATATTTATGCAAAACAAAATAATTATATACTATTTAGTGCTCTTATTTTTTTCAACGCAATATTCCTATTCTACTGTTATTTGTACATCATGGAAGGCAGTGCGGTCCTCGAAAGTACCCACTCTGCCTTTCCATTTTCAAATGTAAACTAATGAAAAAATAACTTAGGAACGGGTATAGTATTTCTTATCTGATGAGGGATCATTATGGATGTTTTTGTCAGGGGTGATATTATCGAGCCAGAGGTCGTAGATTATCACAGGAAGACTCGTTCGAACAGGAAATTTCTTTGGTGGCAGAAGAAATCGTTTCACAGCGAAGTGCTTACTTCTGAAATTACCAAACTGCTTAGACCCATGATTCCCAACGTGAGGTGTAGGCCCCACCGGTGGAACTTGGCAATATTTTGGTGGGTCAGGGGCAGAACGGGCGACTTGGCAATATTTTGGTGGGTCATGGCAGAACGGGCACCTTTTGGCAGGCTAAACTTTAGATCCTTAGTTAAAAAAAAAATCTTTTCCATGTGAATGACGTCACATTCATATGCATTTAAAGAGCAAAAAAGATACATGATAGTATTACAATGACGTCATACATTGTATAAAAAGGGCTTTATACAGACAATATTTTTCATCAGCATAAAATATGCCTAGAGGACGGCCCGAAAAAAAAAAAACCTTTAATGGCCTTTTAAGCTTCCTTCAGGTAAATACTCCTAAAATCTTCATAACAAAATTTAGATATCAAGGGGGAGGCATCAGAATTTTAAAAATTCCTAGGTGAGGAATGGCTCGAAATCGGCAGGGAGCCACTGGCTTACACTTATCTAAACGCTGTTTATGTGACCAAATATATTCAGAAGCAACAGTAGTGCGCGGTGGCGCGTTCGTTCCTAAGCATGTACAGTCTTGCGGAGTGTTGGTACGATAATATCAACTGCTATATAGCATTCTATATTTGCACAATAACTCTCGGGAGGAGGTCAGTGAATTGTTTTTCGGGAAGGGGTTTCCTCACAACGACCCAAACCTCCTTCTCCCAAAAATATTTTTAGGCCCAATTTTTAAACTCTACACAGGATACCCCCTCGAATCAAAACGGAGGAAGTATATCCACCAAGCCTCAAATTATTCGGAGGAAAACACTTGGACTAAGCGTGCAATGTGGGTGCTAAGGTGATGACAACAACGACAAAAAAAATAAATATTTTTAGGCGCAAATTTCCAGATTCATAAGGGATTTTCATCAAATCAACATGGAAGGGGGTTCACTCTGTTACCTCACATCACTCGGAAGAACGTTTTGGACTAAGGATTCATTGTAAATGCTGATGAGTTGACAGCTTCCTGTCATTATGAGAATATAGTTTCACAAAACGAAAAAAGGTAGCGGAGAAAAAAAAAACAAGGAAAATTCCAGCCAGTGAAAAAAGAGAGAACGATACGATTATTTCTGTAGACACCTCCACTCAGCCATCCTCAGTGCAGAACAATAAAGAATAAAAAAAATACAGATAAAAGTCAACATGATGATATAAAAAGACAATCATGAAAATTAACAATAAAAAAGAGGCATTTTCTCAAGCAGCTTGAGAGAGGGCGTTTTTTTAAGTTTTATCTTTTATTCTATATTTTTCACTGAGAACTGTTGAGAGAAAGTCTTCTCTCGACCAAAATATTTGCATTATTCTTTCTTTTTATTTCACTGGCTGTGATTTTCCACATTTATTTCTCCGTCACATATTCTCCTTTTTCATGCTTAGCCAGTGTCTCAAGAATTATTAACGGCAGTTTTAACGATTAGTTTTCAAAAACCTACTCAAAATGATCAGGGATTTCCTTGGATTTGGTGGCAGAATTTTAAATAATGTGCCATGGATTGTAGATGCCAGGGTTTTGGCCTCAGGTGGCTTACCTCTGTGACTAGTTTTTGCAACTTCTACAAATACCATTGAGCATAATGGTAAACGTGTCATATTATGTTGAAAATTAGAATCCTGGAACTTCTAGAATCGAAATTCTAGCATAAAAAAAAGCATCAAATGATGTTTTCACTTTCATCCTAGCTAAATGATATGGTCCACTGCAAAGTTACCATGAAATTTATCCACCCCCACCCCCCTAATGTGCAAATATATCACCTGAACTGGAATCGCAAAATTCAGCGGTATTTTTGCGACGGCATTTGAAAAACTTGAAACGTATGGAAAATGGTTTATATATGAGTTGGCCAATAAATGAGGTTTAAATTGTAATAAAAAAGTATTTTTGGAATATATTACTCTTGAACAACTTACTTATAAACTCGTGATATGTTTTTAACAACTTTTCAATAACTTAACTCTTGTTGATAACTTCTTTGTGTGGTTACAAAAATGAAATACCTTTGGGGCCCCTTTAAGGGCTCAAGAGACAATTTGCGACAGAAGCAATTATTAAATTATGAAAGAGCATAAAAAAGGCATCAAATGATATTTTCACTTTCATCCTAGCTAAATTATAGTGCCACCTGCAGATTTACCGTATAATCTTGGGATAATTTGAATGGATGGAGAGGGACATTCTAGATATAGCCCAACCCCCCTTGTCCTCCAGGCTCTTTTAGGTGGAAGGTAGAAATGTTAACCCTTGTTTGAATCAGGCTCTTGGAATGAAGGGATTATTATATTTGAGGAAAATATAGAATGGGGAATCAAATAGTAGTTTATCTTTCTTTCTCTCTCTCTCTCCTTATCTATCTGATTCCTGTTTTGTAAGCAAAATTAACCTTAAGGAGAAATAGAGAAACCGCAACAATTAAAGCCTTGGACGTTAGAAATGTTGGAAATAAGTTCGGGTCAACGATCATTTTCAGCATGTCTTACGGTTTATTGTTTTAATTGTTCTACTCACCAAAACCAAACGTTCTGACTTCTGAATGTGCTGAAATATCCGCTGTAGACGTTCTGATACACAACACGCATTCATATTTCATTAATTTAAAATTTCTGCCCAAAAAGCGCTAGTTGTTCTATCAGAAACTTATTGTTAGAACAAGAATGATTACAAACACCAAGTTAATGGATCCCTTAAGTAAATCAAGAACAAGCCGAGTCACTCAAACCTTCAACTTACTATGAATGCATGGTATCTTCTATCAAAATATATATTAGACACTTCAAACTTATTGCAGTAGCTACAGAACACTGGACTTTGCCCCTAAGGTTTGCTATCATAACCGTGTTTTCGAAACCTGACTTGGGAAGGCGGGATTTGAGAATAATGTCTTTAAAGATCTGATATTATCGTATATCAAAACCAAAGCATCTACTGAACATTAAATCATTTAACAAAAAAATAGACCTGAGATAAGTCGAGCATTATTGCAAAACATTTGATGTTCGCTAATTTGTCTTTTTCTACCAAGCTAAATCATTTATTCAACTTCATGCTCTAACTATTTTAATGTTTACTAATAATGCCTTAACAGAAGCAGACTTATTAATCGAGGTTCTTCATGCCAGGAGCTGGATAGGAGATGGTGCATCTTCCAGAATATTTTCCGGATATTTGCATCCGGTTATTTGTCTTTATTAGGCATATCCGGGCGATATTAGTAATATGCAATTTTTTTTAACTTTGAATTTGTTATTTTTTAAACTTCTGTTCGTTTTGGATTTGATTTATTTATTCATTTAAAACTTCGTTGATTTTAATTGGTTTCCAGCCACAATAGGAACGGTATCCCGTCGGGGCAAAATTCACCTACATATGAATCCTAGGCCAAAACTCCTTATTGAATTAAAATATGCAAGCACAAGAATACTTTATATTTTCAAGACATTCGTCCATGTAATGTTGCAGCAAATGTTCAAACCACTAAAGTAATGCAATCTCGTTATACTGCAGTTTCCATAACACGTAAGGCATGCGTTCGTTTGCGGATTATACAGCACATCTTACGATATATTCGTGAACCACTCCCTTGTTTGGTTGCCAAAGGCCAAAACTAATTAAGGCATTACTCCTTTGGTGATAACTAAATGGAATTTGTTTTCTCAATCAAACAGTTCGTGGTAACGAACTGTAAGTAAGGAGCGACCCGGCTCAATGGTAACCAAAACTCTAAAAAACGGAATTTTGATACCAATAGATACATCAAAAGAATCAGATTTTAATGCTGATTTCAAATATATAAGTTTCATAAAGTTTAGTCTTACCCATCAAAAGTTACCTGAGAAAATTTGGCTGATTTTAGAAAAAAAGGGGGAAAGACCCCCTAAAAGTTAAAGAACCTTAATGAAAATTACACCATCATATTCAGCGCATCAGAGAACCCTACTGAAGAGGTTTCAAGCACCTATTTACAAAAATGTGGAATTTTGCATTTATTTTTGCCAGAAGAAAGATCAAGGATGCGTGTTTATTTATTTATTTTTTTTTCAGGGGTGATCGTATCGACCCAGTGGTCCTAGAATATCGAGAGAGGGCTCATCGGAACGGAAATTAAAAGTTCTAGTGCCCTTTTTAAGTGACCAAAAAAAACTTGAGAGCAACTAGGCCCCCTCCAACGCTCATTTTTTCCCAAAGTCACCAATCAAAATTTTGAGATAGCCATTTTGTTCAGCATGGTCGAAAATATGATAACTATGTCTTTTAGGATGACTTAATCCGCCAAAGTCCCCGGGGGGGAGGGTTGAAAGTTATGAACTTTATCCTATGTTAACATATAGTGTTCGTTATTGGAAAGTATACAGACGTTTTCAGGGGGGATTTTTTCTGGTAGGTGGGGGGGGGGGTCGGGGGGTATATGGGAGGATCTTTCCATGAAGGAAGTTTTAACGGGGGAAGGGACATTGCTATGAAGGGGGTGAAGGATTTCCCAGCATTATTAACGAAAGAGATTAGAAATTAAATAAAAAAAAAAACAAGTTCTTCAACTGAAAATAAGGAGCAACATCAAAACTTAATACGAACAGAAAATATTACGTATGTGATTGGGTTCACCCCCTAGTCAATACCTCGCTACTTAAGCCAAAGATTTTTTAGTACTTTCATTAGAGCTATTTATTCTAATTAACGGCCTTTGTGATTAAGGGGTCATTTTTAAAGAATTGGAACACAACTCGAACTTTAGCTTAAAGAGCAAGGTATTGACTAGGGGGCGAACCCCCTAATATTAGTATTAAAAATCTATAAATATAGAAGTTCGTTACGTAAGTTAATTCGTAAGTTACGTATATTTATTACTAATACAAACGTTCGTAAATAAAATTAAACAAGTTTCGAGAAAGCCATTAAACCAAATAAAAGTAAAATTAATATGCAAATTTTGTTTTAATTATTCATGTATGGTGAGCCAAAATCAAAACCTGCATTAATTCAAAAACGTTCAAAAATTAAATAAAAAAAACAGGTTTTTTTTAACTGAAAGTAAGGAACGACGTTAAAACTTAAAACGAACAGAAATTATTCCGTATATGAAAGGGGATGTTCCCTCCTCAACACCTCGCTCTTTACGCTAAAGTTTGACTTTCTCACAACTCTATTTTATTAAACAATAAAAAACTTTAGCGTAAAGAGCGAGGCGTTGAGGAGGGGACAAACCCTTTCATATACGGAATAATTTCTGTTCGTTTTAAGTTTTAACGTCGTTCCTTACTTTCAGTTAAAAAAACTTGTTTTTTTTATTTAATGTCAGGAAAGAGTCACATTAAAACTCAAAAGAACAAAAACACTGCGTATTTGAGATGTACTGCCCCCTCCTCAGTCCCCCACTGTTTAAACTAAAGATTTTAGTACTTTAAAATATTTCTTATTCTAAAATCAACGGCCATTGGGTTTGAGCAGTCGTTCTTAATGAGTTTAGTAGCTGATTTCGTAATGAATCAGGAGTAAAGCAGGGTTGTATACTTTCCCCATTTATATGGATCATTTTCGATGGACTTTGTCTTAAAGGGCACAGGAAAGGCAATGGGAGAACACAGAATGAAATGGAAAAGAAAAACCTACACGGACTTAGATTATGCTGATGGTTTAAGCATCATAGATGAAAGTGTGAACAAAAGGAATGAACTTCCAGAGGTTTTTTAAGTGCAGTATGCTAGAATAGGTTTGAAAATTAATGTTAAGAGGATTAAATCGCTAAGGCTAGGAATAAGTGAAGATGAAAATGTGACGCTGGGTAACGAAAAAATTGATCAGGTGAACAGTTTCACTTACCTTGGTAGTATTATTTGTAAAGACAGTGGGTGCCTTGACGATGTTAAAAGTAAAATAGCCAATGCTCAGGGTGCTTTTTCACAGTTGAAAAAAGTTTGGAAGAATAGGAAGATAAGTCTGCGAACTAAGAATAGAATGTTGGAAGCTACAGTGGTGACATTGGTCAGGTATGGTTTTGAAGCATGGGCGCTCCGCAAAACGAAGGAAGATTTGCTAGATGTTTTCCAGAGAAATTGCATTGAGATTGTTTTGGGTCCCCGACTGGCTGACCGTTTTTCAAACAGTTAAGTTGTACGAAAAATGTGGTTCAATCCTGCTTTCTAAGGCTATAAAGAGAGAAAGGTTGAGATGGGTAGGGCACGTTTTGCGGATGAAGGATGATTGATTGCCAAAGATTGTCCTTTTGACCGACCGTCTAGGCTAAACGGAAAGCAGGTCGTCCACGGTTGGGGTGGGAGGATGTCGTAAAGACAGATTTAAGGGAAACGGGAACTTCATGGGGGGGTGTAAAGAGGGGGGCTTTGATAAGATTGGGATGGCGGCGGAGCGTGCGTAACTGTGTTAGCCGCTGGTGGCTGGGTGCTGCGGTGAGTTGTTAGTAGTAGTAGTAGCAGTCTTTTTAAATCAAATTGGAATACGAAGTCAAACTTTTGCGTAAATAGTGGGGGGTTGAGGAGGGAAGCCCTCCCCCTGGTATACGAATGATTTCTGTCTGTTTTCAATTTTAATGTCAGTCTTTCCTTTCATTTGGGTTAACTTGTTTTTATTTTTGTTGCTTTTTTTTATAGTAGGCTATATCCAGAAATATGTTAAATGCGAGGACGGCTACCACAGCTCAGACCCGACTTTTTAAACCAAAATTTAACTCGTGCACAGCAATGCTTCGAGAAAAAGAGCCTATTGACAAGGGTCACCCTTTACTTACACCTTGTTACTACGAGCTTTTCGACCCAAGGCTCATTTTTTAAACGTGATGAAGGGCTACTTCTCCCTGCTTCAACTTCCATTTTTAAATGTAAGTTTAATATTTGTAAAACAATGGCTTGAGAATGATACTCATCCCTGAAAAAAAAATATACCCCTCAAATATTTATTGGGAGGGAATGGATAAGAATTTCAAAAATCGTTTATAGGGTTGTCATCATTTTCTCGGTTTAAAAACGATTTCTTCGTCCTTTTCGTCTATTCTTTACCCAAAACCTGTAATTCAATCTCAGCAATTTTCTCAGAATTTGGTTGAAAGTCCAGAAAAGAAACCTGACATGAGGTCAGATAAACATAAATTATGAAATGTATAAAATATGACGGTGCTTTAATTGAATTTCTAGTACTGGTGTATTGTGAGTCTTAGCTATGAATATTAAAAAAATCTTAGCCAAATTTTTAAATTACCATCACAATAGCAGAAACTATATGGAAGCTACCACTAAACAAATCTAAAAGCCAATTTGACTGCAGTGTTTTTCTAAGTGTGCCTAAAAAGAGAATCTTTTCAACACATAAGGTTTTTGCCAAAAAAAAAAAAAAAAAAAAAAAAAAAAAAAAAAAAAAAAAAAAAAAAAAAAAAAAAAACACTCGCCAAATTACAGCCTGCCATCAATTCGAACTCTTGCAATTTGCTAAAGTCGTATATTTTAGAATAAAAAAATGGAAAAGGCCTCAATAGTCTTCCGTAATGAAATGTTTTGTCCAAATTTTTCAGCACCCTCCTATTCTCACCTTTCAACCGACGTGTAATTTTCTTATGGGTTATTTTACTTTCAGAGCTGATTATTAGCATGTTTTTCAGTCTAGAACATCGGAGGTGGATGCTAAGAATCAAGGCAATTATTTTAATTTGTGTATAATAATGACCCCTGACCAGTTCTTTTCGAATTTACTACCGCGGCCAAAAGCCTTGATGATAAAAATGAAGATATGTAGATAACTACAGCTAGGCGAGTGACTAATGGCATTTGAAAGTTGGCGCAGCCAACTAAAGTTCTGAGGTCTCGGATCGTAGGTAGTTATACCCGAAGTAGGTAGTAATTAGTAAAAATATTTTACTTCGGTAGCATGGTCTCTTCGCGGGCTTTAATTATCATTTGTATTTCGTGTGAATGCGGGAATCAGATATTATTTTCAATTATTCCTTCTTATGCAGAACTGTAAATCTTAAAAAAAAAACATGTCTTTACTGTTGATTTGCTTTGGGCTTATATTTTTTTTTTCTAATCGTGAGCATGGCAATTATATTATTAGTTATTTGTATTTTGACACCAATTCGCCACCTATAATTTGCCACCAGCCAAGGAGGGTTATGGCTCCTTACGGGGCCCTCATATCCGTATCTCGCACCATAGAACAATAGTATAGCTTGACCTTTAAGGTGTGGAAGGGTAAGACGAGCTATCCATCTAAAACAAATCTGGTCAATGAGCAGGAGGAACAAGTGAAAGCAGAAGCATATACTGCAAATATACCTTTATTTCACGACATGTAAATATGATAATTCTTGGGGCGGTTGAATTAGGAGTGCTAAAAGGAAAAAAGGAGGGATAAAACACATTTGCTAGGTGGTTTTGTGACCTAAAACTTTACCGATAAGCTTGACGCTACAGCGCAGTTGAAATTTAGAATATATTATAAACAAAATTTAATGCAACGGGCCACAAAAACAGAAAAGTAACCAACGAACAGTTCTTTTGATGGACAAAATGAGATAATTTATGGGTGGTTCTGGCAATATCCAATTGCCCACGTTATCAAGCAATAATGGTTTCAGATCTTTTCAGTTAATTGCCTGTCAGTACATCCGCAAAACATTTTGTCAGTTGATGTTTATGAGTCTTTATCAATAGGAGTCAACAGGGAAAATTTATTGCTGGGTAGTTTTGTTTTCGATTTAAGTTCTTTGATTGTACTGTGACTTTTGCTATCAGAGAAGAAAGCATAACAAGATATTGCACTTTTTACACTAGAACTGTGAATAGACGTTGCCTAGCCGCAAAGATCGGCGTTGGGACACTAACCCGAGAAATATCAATAGTATGTCAAAGTAAACAGACCTTTCCGTAAATTTGAATTGACCACATTACAGTTCACCACATTAGAGTTCAATCACCATCATGACTCAAACCTTTAATCAACATCATGACTTGCTGCATAACTTGAATACTGATCCATGCAGCAGAAGAAAGACCTGACAAGTGAAACTTTAGAATATATGTTCTAAAAGTTTGTGACTACTAGCATTGGCAAGAACTGAGGACGGGTCTAATCCAAACAGATTTGGCAGTGA
Source organism: Artemia sinica (assembly GCA_027921565.1). NCBI lineage: Eukaryota > Metazoa > Arthropoda > Branchiopoda > Anostraca > Artemiidae > Artemia > Artemia sinica. The sequence continues at coordinate 44,658,361 of CM051260.1, read as the reverse complement.
TGCTCATCTCCTTTAGGGATTTAATTGAAATGAACGGTGGATTTCAAGAAGAGAATAAAATAATGTGTTTTTTTTTTCTAATAACAGATGGAGAATTATGCCAAAGAGAAAGTTTTCGTTTAATAGCCTAAAATGTTTACCAGGAGAAATAATCTTATGAACAAAGATGGTCTGACGAGTTCACTGAGTTTCTTCAAAACCACCGCTTAAATGAGGATTTTTCGAACCGATTACTGCAGCCGGTTAAAAGCTGATAGCCTAATCTGACCCCAAGTTTGACTGAGACTGAGTTACAGCTAACTTAAGCTGTATCAAAAGACATTCCAACAAATCCCCATTTTCTACAGAATTTCACAGAAGAAGAAGAAGAAGAAGAAACTGTGACAAATAAAAGCCTAGATTTCTACAACACTGAGCAGAAATTAAGAGGGTAGCAGATATTTGTACAACTATTGTCAACTGTGTTTTCAATATATGCAAGGCTGTTGAGTTCTGTTTTCTCTCAATATTTCAATATCCATTGTATTTCTGAACTTGTATCTCACTGCCAAACATAATGCCAAAAGGAAATCCGTTTATTTAATCAGACCCAATAGCTCTTAAATATTCTTCTTCCTATTTGATCACCAAAAATTGTTCCAACGAAAAGCTAAGAAACCTTATTTTTGTTCTCTTGAAAAACTCTGAAAATTTTAAATACCCCCTAAGATTTTGGGCACGACAATAAAGCAAATCAGGATATTTAATTCACAAAAATATTTCACTTAAATTAAATTCTGTGAGTATTGACTCTAACTCTTTAGCAGATTCTATACCAGGTCCTTCACAGGAATTTACTTAGAGGGGGGATGGTGTTCAAGCTAAAAAAACAATATTTCGGCAAAATATAAGGAGAATAAAAAAATATTATTGACTGAATTCCAAAAACGTAAAAATTTAGAAGGGGAGGGGTGTTCGAAAGCTTTCAAATCCTCAATATCAGATTGAAACGGCCATATTTTTTTAGGTTATAGTCAGTGAAAATTAAAAGATCAATTGATTTGGATATACTTATATTCGGTTTCCAAGGCCGTATCCACGGGGAAGTTCATGGCTTGAACCCCCCCACCCCAATTTTTTTCCGGCCCGTAAAAACTAACAAAAATGTATAAAATCAAATTTTCCCTCTGAAATACCCCTTCCACTGGACAAAATCCTGAATACGCCTTTGATGTTTTCAGATTTGTTTTCCCAGAGGCACTTCATATGGAAGGAGTTGTCGTAGAAACTTCAAAGGAGGCTCACTCGATTGGAAATCGAGAGTTTTAGTGCCCTTTTTAATAGTCGAAAGTGATTGGAGGGCAACTAGCCCCCCCCCATGCCCATCATTCCCCCAAACACATCAAATCAAAATTTTAAGATAACCGTTTTGTTCAGCGTAGTTGATTTCCACATAGAAAGTATGTTTTTGAGGAGGACACTCCTCCACATCCCTCAGGGCAAGGGTTTTAAAATATGCCCTGGGGGCATATAAGGTTTTTTGTAGAAAGCGTTGTCGTAGAAACTTCAAAAAAGACTCATTCGAATGGAAATTCAAAGGGCTAGTTCCCTTTTTAATAGCCGAAAGTGATTGGAGGGCAACTAGCCCCCCCCCCTACGCCCATCATTCCCCAAACACATCCAATCAAAATTTTGAGATAGTCATTTAGTTCAACATAGTTGATTTCCAGATAGAAAATATGTTTTTGAGGAGGACACTCCCCCACAACCCTCAGGGCAAGCGTTTTAAGTTATGCCCCGGGGGCATATAAGGTTTTTGTAGAAGGTGTTGTCGTAGGAACTTCAAAAAAGGCTCATTTGCTTGGAAATTCAAAGGGCTAGTGCCCTTTTTAATAGTCAAAAGTGATTGGAGGGCAACTGACACCCCTTCCACGCCCACCATTTCCCCAAACACATCCAATCAAAATTTTGAGATAGCCATTTTATTAAACGTAGTTTTCAGTTCTGGAGATTAGGTTTTTTGAGGATGACAACTCCCCCACAGCTCTCAGGGCAAGGGTTGTAAGTTGTGCCCTGGGGGCATATAAGGTTTTGTATAGACAACGTTGTCGCAGAAACTTCAGAAAGGGTTCATTCGATTGGAAATTTAAATGGCTAGTACCCTTTTTAATAGTCGAAAGTGATTCTAAGGCAACTGACACCCCTTCCACGCCCACCATTTCCCCTAACACATCCAATCAAAATTTTGACATAGCCATTTTGTTCAACGTAGTTGAAAGTTCTGGAAATTATATATTTGAGCAGGACACTCCTCCCACAGTCTTAAGGGCCAAGGGTTATAAGTTATGCCCTGGGGGCGTATATGGTTCTTATGGAAGGAATGCTCGTATAAACTTCAGAGAGGGCTCATATGATTGGAAATTTAAAGTTCTAGTTCACTTTTTAAGCGTCAAAAGATATTGGAGGTTAACCAGCTCCCCCCCCCCCAAACCCTTTTTCCCAAATGCATCCAATAAAAATTTTAAGACAGCTATTTTGTTAAAAATAGTTCAAAGATCATATGACAAAAATTTTGGTGTCGACACAACCCCCCAGGGCCCGGAGGTAGGCGTTGTAAATTATGCCCTGGGGGCATATAATGGTCTTATGGAAGGGATGCTCGTATTAAATTCAAAGAGGGCTCATTTGATTGGAAATTGAAAGTTCTTGTTCACTTTTTAAGAGTCAAAAGAGATTGGAGGGTACCTAGCCCCCCTCCCCCCTACACGCCCTTGTTTCCTCAAACCCATCCGATAAGAACTTGGAGATAGCTTTTTTTTTAATTTTAAGATAGCTGAAGAAATTTTAAAAAAAATTTTAAGATAGCTATTTTGTTAAAAATAGTTCAAAGGCCATATAACGAAAACTCAGGGGTCAACACAGCCCTCCAGGACCCAAGGGCAGGTGTTGTAAGTTACGTCCTGGGGGAATATATGGTTCTTATTGAAGGGATGTTCGTAAAAAAATTCAGAGATGGCTCATTTAATTGGAAATGGAAAGTTCTAGTTCAATTTTTTAGAATCAAAAGAGATTGGAGGGCAACTAGCCACCCCTCCCACTCCCTTTTATCCCCATGTGCATCCAATATAAGTTTTGGCATAGCCATTAAGTTAAAAATTGCTCAAAAGTCAGATAACAAAAGCTCAGGTGTCGTCACATCCCCCCTGGGCCCGGGGGCAGGCGTTGTAAGTTGTGCTCTAGGGCATATATTGTTCGTATGAAAGGGATGCTCGTATAAACTTCAGAGAGGGCTCATTTGATTGGATATTGAAAGTTTGAGCTTACTTTTTAGTACTCAAAAGAGACCCGAGGGCAGCTAGCCCCCCCCCCCCACACCTTCTTTTTCTAATCCCATCTGATGAAATATATGAGATAGACATTTTGTTAAAAATAGTTCAAAGGTCGGATAAAAAAAAATCCGGTGTCAATAGAACCCCTCAGCGCAGAGGGGAAGGCGTTCTAAGTTATGCCCTAAGGGCATGTATGGTTCTTATGAAAGGGATACTCGTATGAACTTCATAGAGGGCTCATTTGATTGGAAATTGAAAGTTCTAGTTCACTTTTTAATAGTCAAGAGAGTTAAACTAGCCCCCCACACTCTTTTTCCCCAAACCCGTCCGCTACAAATTTTGAGATAGCCAGTGTTTTGGAAATTATTCAAAAACTAGATAACAAAACTCCCCCCAGAGCCCGGGGGATAGGCGTTGTAAGTGCTGTCCTGGGGGAGTATATGGTTCTTATGAAACGGATGCTCGTATAAACTTCAGAGGGGCTCATTTGATTGGAAATTGAAAGTTCGAGTTCAATTTTTAAGAGTCGAAAGATATCCGAGGGCAACTAGCCCCCCCCCCTCCCCATACACCCTTTTTTCCCCAAGACCATGCAATAAGTTTTTATAATAGCCATTTCATTAAAAATAGTTCAAAGGTCAGATAAGAAAAATTCCTGTGTCGACGGAACCCGCCAGGGCCCAGAGGCAGGCGTTATGAGTAATGCTCTAGGGGCATATATAGTTCTTATGGAAGGGATGCTCGTATAAACTTCGGAGAGGGTTCATTTGATTGGAAATTGAAAGTTCTTGTTCACTTTTTAAGAGTCAAAAGTGATTGGAGGGCAGCTAGCCTCTCCCACACTCCATTTATTTTTTCCCAGAGGCACTTCATATAGAAGGGGTTGTCGTATAAATCTCAAAGGGGGCTCAGTCGATTGGAAATCGAGAGTTCTAGTGCGCTTTTCAAGAGTCAAAAGTGATCAGAGGGCAAATGCCCCCCCCCAAGCTCTTTTTCCCCAAATACATCTGATAAAAAATTTGAGGTAGCCATTTTGTTAAAAATAGTTCAAAGATCATATAACAAAAACTCCTTTACGTATGGTCATTTCGTTAAAAATAGTTCAAAGGTCAGATAAGAAAAATTCCTGTGTCGACACCTCCCCCCCAGGGCCAGGGCAGGCGTTGTGAATATTGTTCTGGGGGCATATGTGGTTCTTATGGAAGATATGCTCGTATAAACTTCAAACAGGGTTAATTTGAATGGAAATTAAAAGTTGTAGTTCATTTTCTGAGAGTCAAAAAAGATCGGAGGGCAACTAGCCCCTCCCACCCTCCACACCTTTGGATGTATCGGATGGGTAAACCCATCCGATAAAAATTTCAGGTGACCATTTTGTTAAAAATAGTTCAACCATCAGATATTAAAACCCCAGGGTCAATACAACCCCCCAGGGCCTAGGGACAGGCGTTGTAAGTTATACTCCGGGGATATATATGGTTCTTATAGAAGGGATACTCGTATAAACTTCAGAGAGGGCTCATTTGATTGAAAATAGAAAGTTCTAGTTCACTTTTAAGAGTCAAAAGAGACCGAAGCTTAATCTAGTCCCCCACGCCCTTTTTCCCCAAACCCATCCGATAAAAATTTTGAGATAGCAATTTTGTTAAAAATAGTTCAAACATCAGATAATAAAAACTCCGAGGTTGACACAAACCCATTTTTTCACTTTGATATTGTTACTTTGATATCAGTTTTGATACTTTGATGAATATTTGATTATTTTTTTAAAGTTTGATTTTAAAATCAGGAATTTTAAAAACTTGAACTTTTTTGCAATCAAAAACGAACAAAAATTAATTAAAAAAAAAACTTTCCGAAAAATAAGTTTTTCAAAGAAAAGTAAAGGCCATTCTAAACTTAAGCTTAACAGATACGAATACCTTTTATAATTCAAACTCAAAACGACCAGAAATTACTATTAAAGAATAAATGAAACCCAAAACTAACAGAAATTAAATAAACAATCATAGCAAAATCATACAAAAAGTAAAAATATAAATGAATAAATAGATCTTAAAGCGAGTAATGCTTAGATTGAATATGAAAATCAAGCCTAACACGAAAAAAAATTCCTATTGAAGTACAAATGAAACTTAAAACGAACATAAATTAAACAAACAATCAATGCAAACAAACATACAGTTGATATTAATGTAAATTAATAAATAAATCTTAAAACGAGTGAAACTTAAATTGAATATGCAAATCAAGCTTGAAACGAACAAAAATCACGACAAACAAGAGTTTGGGTATGACCTCCTTCTCTCACTGTAAAAGTCTAAAACCTACTAAGTCATTGGCGCTTTACTGAAAACTATATGCGTCTTGAATAGTCTTGGAAAGTATAAACAACATCAAATTGAATATTTGATGTATAATAATATTAACTGTTGAAAGATCCATCAGTTCAAGAATTTATTTCACTGTAATTGTATTTTATTTTCAATGCTGTGAGAACTGGAAAAGAAAATATTTGTAATATAAACCGTTTCAAACAGTTCGTGAAAACGAACTGTAAGTAAGGAGCGACTGGGTCAATGGTAACCGAAACTCTAAAAAACGGAATTTTGATACCAATAGATGCATCAAAAGAATCAGATTTTAATGCTGATTTCAAATATATAAGTTTCATCAAGTTTAGTCCTACCCATCAAAAGTTACGCGCCTAAGAAAATTTGGCTGATTTTAGAAAAAAGGCGGAAAGACCCCCTAAAAGCTATAGAGCCTTAATGAAAATCACACCATCATATTCAGCGTATCAGAGAGCCCTACTATAGAGGTTTCAAGCACCTATCTACAAAAATGTGGAATTCAGCATTTTTTGCCAGAAGAAAGATCACGGATGCGTGTTTATTTGTTTGTTTGTTTTTTTTTCCCAGGGGTGATCGTATCAACCCAGTGGTCCTAGAATATCGTAGGAGGGCTCATTGGAACGGAAAATAAAAGTTCTAGTGCCCTTTTTAAGCGACCAAAAATGGAGGGCAACTAGGACGCCTCCCACGCTCATTTTTTCCCAAAGTCACCCGATCAAAATTTTGAGATAGCCATTTTGTTCAGCATGGTTGAAAATATGATAAAAGTGTCTTTTAGGATGACTTAATCCCCCGAAGTCCCCGGGGGGAGGGCTGAAAGTTATGAACTTTACCCAATGTTAACATATAGTATTGGTTATTGGGAAGCATACAGACGTTTTCAGGGGTGATTTTTTCTGGTAGGTGGGGGGGGGGTCGAGGGTTATATGGGAGGATCTTTCCATGAAGGAAGTTTTCACGGGGGAAGGGACATTGCTATGAAGGGGCGCCGGATTTCCCAGCATTATTAAAGAAAAAGATCAGAAATTAAATAAAAAAAAAACAAGTTTTTCAACTGATTTCAACTGATTGTGATTAAGCGGTCATTTTGAAAGAATTGGAAAAAAATTCGAACTTTAGCTTAAAGAGCAAGGTATTGATTAGGGGGCGAGCCCCCCTAAAATACGTATTAAAAATCTACGAATATAGAAGTTCGTTACGTAAGTTAATTCGTAAAATACGTAAACTTATTACTAATAAAAACGTTCGTAAATAAAATTAGTTTCGAGAAAGCCATTAAACCAAATAAAAGTAAAATTAATATGCAAATTTTGTTTTAATTATTCACGTACGGTGAGCCAAAGTCAAAACCTGCATTAATTCACAAACGTTCAAGATTAAAAAAAAACAAGTTTTTCTAACTGAAAGTAAGGAACGACGTTAAAACTTAAAACGAACAGAAATTATTCCGCATATGAAGAGGGCTGTCCCCTCCTCAACGCCTCGCTCTTTACGCTAAAGTTTGACTTTATCACAACTCTGTTTTTTTTAAACAATAAAAACACTTTAGCGTAAAGAGCGAGGCGTTGGGGAGGGTACAGCCCCCTTCAAATACGAAATGATTTCTGTTCGTTTTAAGTTTTAACGTCGTTCCTTACTTTCAGTTAGAAAAACTCGTTTTTTTATTTAATTCAGTTAAGCGCCAATGACGCAGTAGGCTTTTGGTTTTTATTTATAGTTAGGAAAGGAGGCAGTATCCAAACACTTGTTTGCAGTGAAACTATATTTGTCTTTAACAACTTTAAAAAGAGCTAATAAATTAAACTGAATATTTGATGTATAATGATATAAATTGCTGAAAGCTTATCAGTTCAAAATGTTACTATAATTTTAATGTTTATTTTCAATATCAAGTACAAAAGAAAATATTTGTCATAAAATTGGTTTTCAGTAAAGCGCCAATGACGCAGTAGGTTTTAGACTTTTACAGTGAGAGAAGGAGGTCATACCCAAACTCTTGTTTGTCGTGATTTTTGTTCGTTTCAAGCTTGATTTGCATATTCAATTTGAGTTTCACTCGTTTTAAGATGTATTTATTAATTTACATTAATATCTATTGTATGATTGTTTCATTGATTGTTTATTTAATTTCTGTTCGTTTTAAGTTTCTTTTGTATTTCAATAGGAAAATATTTTTTTCGTGTTAAGCTTGATTTTCATATTCAATCTAAGCATTACTCGCTTTAAGATCTATTTTTTCATTTATATTATTACTTGTTGTATGTTTTTGCTATGACTGTTTATTTAATTGCTGTTCGTTTTGGGTTTCATTTATTCTTTAATTGTAATTTCGGGTCGTTCTGAGTTTGAATTTTAAAAGATATTTGTATCTTCTGAGCTTAAGTTTAAAATGGCCTTTACTTTTCTTTGAAAAACATATTTTTCGGGAAGTTTTTTTTTTTAATTAATCTAGAAAAATAACAAATTGCCTTCATTCTAGAAGAGTCACATAAAGTTTGTTTTTATAAGAAGCTGCATATAGCTTCACTTTGGGGGTACTTTCTTTTTAACATGAATATGGCCCATAGTAGAAGAGATTTCCTTACGGTAAACTGAAGAGAAAACGAGGAAAAAACTAAGGGAGGAAAATTTATGTTTAGCTTTTTGTTTATAAATGTTTACCAAAAAAGCAAAAGGTATAAAAGTAAATGTACAGAGTGCAAACCCATTAACCGCTAGAATGAAACAGTATATCTATTAACAATAATACAAACCAGTAAGCTAAGCCTTAAGGAAGAAGAGGTGAGGTTTTTTTGCTTTTTTATTACACGTTGTCCAGTCCCACAGAGTAACCTCGTAATTTGCATTTGCAAATACCTCGTGCTTCTTAAATTGCCTAATTGGTTAAACAGCAAGTATTCAAAGTGATTGGATCCTTAACGCTGACACGCACCAAAATACAGATTTGAGACTTAGCTTGTGCTCAATATTTGCATTAAAATAGTCTCCACAGCGCGGCGTTAGCAATGTGCAAAATGATTAAACTTGCAATCATAAAAACCGTCATTTGGTAAATTGGTAGGTTGTAAAAGCACAAGTAAGACCAGAGCATTTTTAGTTTGATTTAAAAGCTCCTCCTAACGTTTGAGTAATTGTTGAATGTTCAAATCATTGGTCTTAGGCACGCTAGACTTGGGATGCCATCAACAGTAGATAGAAACACAATGAATTTTTTGGTTCGAGTCCTTTTTGAAATTTAATATAAAAAACAAGTTTTTTCAACTCAAAGTAAGAAGCAACATTAAAACTTAAAATGAACAGAAATTATTACGTACATGAGGGGGTATGCCCCCTCCTCAATATCTCGCTCTTCACGCTAATGTTTTTTGGTACTTTTAGAAGAGCTTTTTATTGTTCTACTTAAACGACCCTTGTGTTTCAGGAGTCACTATTA
>CM051260.1:44629266-44644266 GCA_027921565.1 Artemia sinica | reverse complement strand
CACTTCTCAGCTAAACTAAAAAATAACAGAATCCAAATAAAATATTCCAATTTGGAAACCATATTTTTCGCGAAGGGTATTTTTCAGGGGAAGGTTTTTCCATAAGAGAGGGTGGGTGGTAAACACCTAAACCCGTAGACAGTGACAGGGCGAAGGGAACCCCACATTAACAGACATAAAAAAGGAGAAATAAATCTGGCATTAAGAGATAGTGACGTCCGATTTTCTTTGTTTTTGTGACAACAAAACAGAGCTTTTTTTTTATTACTTATCTTGACAGTCATTTATATTACGACTTTAAAAAGCAAACAATTCCAACAAGGTTGAACATGTAAGGATTCTAACTTGTATCTTACTCAATGTAAGTATGGTGGTTGAGTTGCACGAGAGTTCATTTATACGAGGGTTCAGTTGCACGGTGGTTCGGTTACACGGGGGTTCAGTTGCACGGGGTTTAGTTGCACGGGGGTTCAGTTGCACGGGGGTTTAGTTAAATAGAGTTGGTTTGCACGGGGGTTGAGTTGGACGAGGGCTCAGTTAATGGGGTTCAGTTACACGAGGGTTCAGTTACACGGGGGTTCAGTTGCACGGTGGTTCAGTTGCATGGTGGTCCAGTTGCACGGTGGTTCAGTTACAGTGGTTCAGTTGCAATAGAACCGTTAATAGCAATGACGAGAAACTTTAAAATTTCAAAGAGACATTTTAAAGAAACATTTTGCATCTCAAGAGTCAGCAATGAATAGATTTTGTTGTTGCACAATAATGTTGTAACCAAAAATTCGTTTTTTTTAGAGTTTTACTTCCTATAGACATGGTTCATTCTTTACTTGCAGTTTTTTACTACGGTCTGCTTGATCCAAGGCTCGCTCATATGCGGAGGCTACTACTCCCTCCTAAAACCCCGTTTTTACATTCAATTTTATGTTCGCATAATAATGCTTTGAGAATGAAAATCATCCCTGAAAAAATACAACCCTCCGATTATTTATCTCGAGGGGAAGTCTGAAATATTAAAAATTAATTATAGGATTATCGTTTCCACCGGTTTAAAAGGCAAGTTCTTCGAACAAATCTTTCTTAATATCAAAGGATGTTCCCCATGGGCACTGACAGGGGTCCAATGTCCCGGGAAACAAGAAGACATTAAACAATGTATACGAATATGTTATTGAGATCTCGGTGAAAAAAACTCCTGGCAGCAATTATCTCCCCCCCCCCCCAAAAAAAAAAATGTTCTTGCAGAGCTGTTGATGCTCATTTCACCCACACCTCCACATTTTGTGCTGGTAAGCATGTGTATGTGATCTTTTGTGTTACACAGAAAAATGTTGTCTTCAGTAAGAGGGGCGCTATCATCCCGCAGCACCCATGTTACAAGCGAAGTTTAAAACTTTCAATAGGAACCAAGGGTGACTAGAGATAAATATCTACCCCCTCCCCACCCACCAAAAAACCATCTTCTGTATTTATCCAAAGGCTTACGGAGAGTTAACAAATTTTGGCATGAAAAAGCACTTCTTGAGGCTTCAAGTAGACTTCCTCTACCTAAGCCTAGATACAACAGCGCTCCTCCATGATGGCTGATGCGCAAGTATACAGAACTGTATACTATGTATGCTGTGCAATTGTTGAAATTCAAGCGAAATTACTTATATTAATTAATTAATATCATTATTCGAGTGCCGCTTACTGCAATGTTTTATGAAACAAAATACATTCAGGTTAAATAGACCTATTTAATTTTAAATTAAGGATTGCCTTTCGACCCTTGGGGCTAAGTAAATTAAACAGAGCGGTTGGTCACGGACACCTATTGGTTTCCACATGAATTGCCGTCAAAAGGAATATGCTTTTGATTATGCTTGAAAAGTCTTCACCCAAAACAGGAAAGACTCAACAAAAGAAGCACAGGACTTTGTGTCAAAAGGGGAGAAGTGGCACACGTAGCGTCGCGTGTCTGTTTTGATGTTTTCATAGTGCTTGGGGATTTGTAAAACTGCTTATGAAAACAGTAAGAAATCGGCCATGAATAATAGACGCTATTAACTGTTCAGAACAATCCCTCGCCGAAGAAAAGGGTAATTAATATAAGGTCCACGAATAAGTGTAAGCATCTAGATCCTAGTTTGTTTGTTTTTTGTTTTTTTTTCACAAACGAGGCCTATTCCCCTCAAACCGGCCTCTGGAATGAACCCGCTTACGTGCCTACCGAAAACAACGACTGAACATCGCTGGACCTATTTTGACTGCAGATCCTGGAGTTTTCTATTTGGCAAATAGTCATCACAAATATATATATATATATATATATATATATATATATATATATATATATATATATATATATATATTATATATATATATATATATATATATATATATATATATATATATATATATATATATATATATATATATATATATATATATATATATCATATATATATATATATATATACTATAACTACCATGATAATTCCATTAAAAAAAGAAGAAATAATAACATTATGTCTTCTGTACGCAATGCTTTAGCTTTATGAATGTCAAAGTTTAATTTGAGTCAAATAAGTTTCTTTTCAGTCTTAACCACTTCAGTAAAGATTATGTAATATTTATTAGCCTTTGACGAAATAAGTAGATAAATTGTTACAAATATCTCTTTTTTAAGTTTTTCAGAAAGTGTGCAATTGGAAAAAAAAAGATTTTTCAAAGCACTAAAAAACTTTTGTTCAATGAGCAAGGTGTTGAGAAGGGGGCAGTCCCCTTTATATACAAAGTAATTTATATTTGTTTTAATTTTTAAACTTGCTCCTTACTTTAGTTGAAAAACCTTTTCTAATTGGTTAATTACATTTCATGAAACTGTAGTTTTAGTTGAAGTTTTATGAATTTATGAATGAAACTGTAGTTGAACTGAAGTTTTATGAATACAATATTTTGGTAACGCAGAAAAAACGATCAATATTTCAATGATCTCTGTTTGGATTTTGACGGGCAATCAAATAGTTAGTGGTAATGAATTGTAAGTAAGGAGCGACCCAGCTCAACAGTAACCAAAACTCTAAAAAACGGAATTTTGATACCAAAAGATATATCAAAAGAATTGGCTTATTATCCTGATTCCAAATATGTAAGTTTCATTAAGTTTAGTTTTACCCATCAAAGGCTACGAGCCTGAGAAAATTTTCGAAAAAGGGGTAAAGACCCCTTTGAAATCATAGAATTTGAATGAAAATCACACCATCAGATTCAGCGTATCAAAGAACTCTACTATAGAGGTTTCAAACTCACATTTGCAAAAATGTGGAACTATGTAATTTTTGACAAAAGAAAGATCACGGATGCGTGTTTATTTTTTTTTTTTTTTCAGGGGTGATCTTTTCGACCCAGTGGACCTAGAGCGTCGGGAGAGGGCTCATTCTAACGGAAATGAAAAGATCTAGCGCCCTTTTTAAGTGACCAAAAAAATTGGAGGGCAACTAGGCCCCCTCCCCCGCTACTTTTTCTCAAAATCGTCTGATCGAAATTTTGAGATAGCTTTTTTGTTCAGCATAGTTAAAAGGCCCAATAACTATGTCTTTGGAGACAAAATGACCCCCTACAGCCCCTACAAGGTTTTTTAGTTGTAAAATTTGTCCATTGTTTCATTTGTTATTGGGAAGTATGCATACTTTTTTCGGGTGGGGAGCGGAGAACGAATTCTCTGCTGGGAGAATTTTCCATGGAGAGGGTAGTTTCCAGGGGGTGAACATTTCAGGGGAAATTTTACACTGGGTGAATTTGCCAGAATTCATATACGAAATTTCTTTATATGTCTTGCTTTTTTTACCGATTCAATTTTACGCGTGGAGATGTTAAGGGTAATTGTCCGGGATAAATTTTCACCAGGATTGAATTGTCCAGAGGAAATTTCTATGGGGCGGGGGATTCTTCCGTGGAAATGGAGCCAGGTATCCTGGCGATATTTAAAACACGATCAGAAAATAAAAAAAACGAGTTTTTTCAACTGAAAGTAAGGAGCAACATTAAAACTTAAAACGAAAAAACTATTACGCATATGAGGGTGGTTGCCCGCTCCTCAACACATCGTTCTTTACACTAAAGTTTAAATTTTGTCCCAATTCTTTAAAACGACCCCTGAAACACAAGGGTTGTTTAATTAGAATAATAAGTAACTTTTTTAAAGTGCCGAAAAACAGTGGCGCGAAGAGTGAGCTGCCTAGGAGGGGGCCAAACACCCTCATATACGCAATAATTTCTGTTTGTTTTAAGTTTTAATGATACTCCTTACTTTTAGTTGAAAAAAAACTGTTTTTCTTTATTTAATGAAGCTTAGAGACATACATTTTTCTAAAGGCAATGGAAAAAGTATGTCAATCAAAGTAAAAGTATATAGAAATGAAAAAAGTAAGTAATTACAAAAAATACACAAAACAATACCCTACTTACAGAAACTAAGATATAAACTCCCAGCATTCAGTTCTCTTGAGCAATGCCGAAGTGTTGGACGGATATTCTTTAAGAATATCGACAGTTTTGAACTTCTAAATTATTTAATGTCTTTAGACTCAGTGTTTATAAAAAGTAACGCACCATCAAAGTAGTTTCTTCGAAGCAAAACATGACTACAAAGATTAAAAATATCAAATCAAAAGTTTTAAGGGAGGGAGGAAATACAGAAATTCCCAGCATTTCGTTCAAAGGAAACATTTCTGATTTTAGTGGCTTCCAGCTCATGGGTACTCTTGCAATGCAAGCAAAAGTTGACGACATATTCTTACCGAAAGTGCCCCTTATTAAGTTGTTTTCTTTGTGTTTTCTAAAATTATACGAACTTTCTTGTGTTCTAATAACTGAACTAATTACTAATAAGCAAATACATATTTAGGATCACCATAAAAAGCTGATTCTTCGATTTAATGTTATCAAACAGTTCGTTGTAACGAACTGTAAGTAAGGAGCGACCCGGCTCAATAGTAACCGAAACTCTAAAAATCGGAATTTTGATACCAGTAGATACATCAAATGAATTGGATTTTTATGCTGATTTCAAATATATAAGTTATATCAAATTTAGTCTGACGTGGGAGGATCTGACGTGGATTACGTGGGAGGATCTTTCCATAGAGGATTTTTTCTTGGGGGAAGGGACATTTCTATGAAGGGGGCGCCGGATTTCCCAGCATTAGTTAAAAAAACGATCAGAAATTAAATATAAAAAACAAGTTTATTCAACTGAAAGTAAGGAGCAACATTAAGACTTAAAACGAACAGAAATTATTACGTATATGGCGGGGTTCACCCCCTAGTCAATACCTCGCTCTTTACGCTAGAGTTTTTTTTTAGTACTTTCAAAAGAGCCATCTATTCTAATTAAACGGCCTTTGTGATTGAGGGAATTATGATCCGAACAAAATTCGAACTTTAACGTAAAGAACGAAGTATTGACTAGGGGGCAAATCCCCTCATATAGATAATAATTTCTGTTCGTTTTAAGTTTTAATGTTGCTCTTTACTTTCAGTTGAAATTTTTTTTTTTTTTAATTAATCAATAGTTAGGCTCTTATACTTTTGCTATTGACAAGGATTGTTATTTACTTACCATTCATTACTAAAAAGAATTTTTTTTTTTTTTTTTTTTTTTTTTTTTTTTTTTTTTTTTCGCTCCAACCAAATCATATAGAAAAACGTTTGTGGAAAAATTGTTAGGGGTCACTCAGTCACAAATTAAAATTTATATTTTCCTTATTGAGGGTCAAAATCTATTGTCTGGCAGTCAAAAATGAGGCAACACACATTTTTTTCACGGTTTTTCCCTATTCTGCTCTCTTTCCTTTGGTTTCCTTATAATTACTTTGTAGTCCTAAATTTTCAGGGGGGCCATGGCCCCCTTGTACCCTTCCGGCGCCCATGATCGGAGATATAGGGACCTATTTTTCTCTTCTCACAAATAAGGTACAAAAAAACTTCGTTGGTTATTTTGTTTGTTTGAGGAATATCAGCTTTGCATGAGCTTAAAGTGGATCTCAATTTTTGCAACCACATATAAATTAATTAAAAAAATAAACATTCGAGGGTTTGAGGGAAGTTAACCCCACTTTTATTTGCAGTAATTTCTGTTTGTGTTGAGTTTGCCTTGATTATTCGTTTTATGTTTAACTTATTTCGTCATTGTAGTCTCTTTTCATTTTAAACTTGATTTAATATATGGATCTGGAATTCTGTTTGTTTCAGGGTTTAATAACGCTCTTCACTTTTCTTTGAATTATTTCTTCATATTTTTTTTTTAACTAAATTTGTTCGTTTATCTTTCACATAGTGTTAATATGCGTTATTTTAAGAATATTGGTAAATTTTTTTTCAGCTTTTCTACCTAAGAAATAAAGTGCTGCGTTGTAATTTCAATTGTGGGCAAAACTTGAATATTCGTTCCAAATACCGATCAATCGTAGTTTTACAAAATATTTTTTTTAAATACTTTACTCTGAAATCCGGGGTGAATAGCAAGTGGGATTTTCAATCATAAGAGCTGAAGATCTACATAAAATTGGGTTTTTGAATAAATACTCGTCTAGGCCATTTATAAAAATAGTTCTGTTTTGCTGTCTTCAAAAGAAAACAATTCTTAAGTCACGAATCAATACGACTAAATTTTGTATTTAATATTTTTATTGTCTTTCTGTCTATATCTACATCGCACTTTAAGACGATCAGCGAAAAAAGTTCAAATTTTTACCGCACAAAGGGATACAATAAAATTTTGATTTCAGAATATGTTGCACTAATTGAGGTCCTCGTCATCCAGTGTACATACACTGAAAGTTTCAAGCAAATCCGAGAAGAAACAGTTCCGGATGATTTTGGGGCCTATAAAATATACACAACTCACAAAAATACAGTTTGTTTCGTATATTTTGTCCTAATAGTTTCTTTTGCACAGTCCAAGGATCCAGTAAGCTGCAAATAGCTCGGAGAGAGACAAAAATTGGACCTTCTTCGAACGTAACGATTCAATAGAAACAAAATATTTCTTTTTAATATTTTGTCATTATTTAGGTCCTGTTGTTCCTGTTTACACGCCTCGTAAATTTCAAACCAATCGAAAAAATTCAGTTCCAGACATCTTTGTGTCATGCATTAATACAAACAACTTTCGTTTCATTTTTGTGTGTTTTTTCGCTAGAAAAAGACCAGTCCCCGGCGTCACAAATCGATAGCACTGAATTTTCTTATAAATGTTTGTCTTTGTTGAGATCTATGTATGCCTATCAAAGCGTCCTGTAATTTTCCAGCGGATAAAAGATGAACACTTTTTGGGCCCATTTTCAGGTGTAATGAAGCAATCCAGCCCTGAAGGTGTAAAGAAGTGAAAGATGTAAAGAACTTTTCAGGTGTAAAATTTATAAAACTAGTTTGAATTGTTTTTTTTTTTTTGTATCTCGATCTACTTGATCAGGGAACTTGATCGACTTACTTTTCAAACCTTTCATTTATACTAAGATGTATAGGCCCGTCTTCGTAGTCATGAATCTCTTAGTGATTTTGATCTAGGATGATTAGAAACACCCCAAGCCCAGTAGCTCCTTTAGATCAGGTCTGAATTAGTCCTGAGACCTAGGCGATAAGAAAATATTTTTTTTAGCCCATTTCTAGGGGTGCGGTGTTGATTTCTCAAGTTTTTTTTTTTTAATCTGCAGTCGAGTTCTCTTGACTATAGGACTCTTCGATACAAGTTTCAAGCTGTTCGGCAAAACAAAATCGTTGGCCATTGTTTGGGCCCCCTTTTCTGGTGAACCAATATTATTTTTCGATTTTTTTTGTGCATTCCAGTCTCTTTGTCCCAATAGCCAGCGGATACAAGTATCAAGCCGACCGAAAAAACGAAAAGATTGTTTTTCTTTTTTGGGACCCCTTTTAGGGAGGGCTTGTTCTCCCAACCTAAAATTTGTATATACATTCGTTGTCCCTTGGCCATGGCAATCGCAGATCTAGATTTCACGCCGTTCACAAGAAAATAAGTTTTGTAGGTCCACCTTTAGGCGAGGGGGTCGTATCACAATCATAGTTTTGTTTTACATAAGAACCCCTTGGGCCAAGAGATTATGAATGTTAGTTTCAAGCCGTTCAGAAATAAAAGCTATTAGCCCTTTTTGGGGCTTATTTTCGAGGGACTCACCTTTTTTAATTTTTTTCTTGTGCATCAAGGTTCCTCTACAAAAGGATTTAAGGATAATAGTTTCCAGGCGATTCCAAATATATATTTTGGTTCATTATTGGGTCGTTCTAAAGAATAAAAACAGTTCCAAAAATTAGCAGTTTATGCCTCTCTTTCGGCCGCCATTTTTGGGGGAAACTAGTTTTTTTCAATTCTTCAATTGCACTAAGGATGCAATTTTTGAGCCAATCGTACAAAAAGTGTTTTGATTTCCTATCTATGCCCCATCATTTGGTCGAGGTCTTTGTAAGTTTCAATTCGTTTGAAAAACGGCGCCATTTTTAAGGGCCCTTGTTCCCAAAAATGTTTCAGATTTAAATAGTGTAAATAGTTTCTGTATTAGGATTCCATTGAGCCAATTTTGACTCCCTAACAACCTGTCCCGTCCCCCAAAAAGTGTGGTCTCTTTAGGCCAGGAAACGATCCCTTAAAGTTTCGAGCCGATTGGACAGCAAAGATCAAACACTTCAACCTTTTTCCAACTATCTGTAAACGATGATCAATTTGCATAATTTAGAGTCTCGCCCATGAGGTTCTGTGGGCAATGTTACCCTAAGATGCGTTTTCATCGGACCTTCGACTATTCTGCACTACATGGAGGTTTCGATCTGATGCCGTGTAGAGTAATCGAGTGCCTAGAGACAAAAAAGGGGACTGAAGTGGGGTTAGATAACCGTCAGTGGCTCTCGACCCTTTAGCAAGGCACTAGAACTTTCAAATTCAGTTCGATTGAGCTTCCTCACAAGTGTCTACGACCACTGTTCTTTACGAAATGGCTCGGGGAAATATCAAGAATATATGAGAGACACTTCCCTCTTTACGTTGACTCTTATAAATGAGTGACTTTCAGAGAAATGCGTGATTTTTATCACGAGAAGCTTCTGAAACAAGTTTAGTGTTGGTATTATCTTAAATTAATAAGCATCACATAAACCTGTGAAACAAGTAATTTACGACAAAATATTAACAACTAGTTAGCGTGGGTATTCTAGATCCTGAACATAGATAGTCTTCCAACTCAAATAATGCCATAAGCAGACCTAAGAAATGGCCCTGCGTCTCTACCATCTATATGGAAATGAAAGTCCTAATTACACCTCGTAAGTATGATAAATATTGCTGTAGTTTTGATTTATATCGGGTAGAATCTTTCTTGTTGGTTTGTCGTCGATCTACAAAAGTGATTTTTTTTTTTCGCACGAGCCATATTTTTCAATCCTGTTTTATTTGAATAGTAATAACAGTGGTCAATGTTGGCAACTATCTACAGTCATAAAAATATAAAATAAAAAATATTTAGAGATAATGGCAAACCGACTACCCAGGGGCTGCACGCCACCTGTGGTATGCTCTTTTGCCGTTTTCCACTTCGTCTTTCAAATTGAAAAATGTAACGGCGATGACGGAAACGCTATTAAACGGAAATACAAAATGATATTGCAATTTATTTTTAGATAAGGTATCAGACGAGAAAATACAACAATAGGGTACTTACGTGTTATAGCGACAACACTTTGTTCTTGATCTGTAATGAAACCGGTTTTCTTTGTCCACTCGGATATAATCAGCTTAGCCTGAGCGAGAGAAACTACTGTGCAGGTATATTTTGGTTAAATATGTAATATATAGAGGTGGTTAGGCTAGGTATTTAATATAATGCGTTCTGGGCGGCCTGCTTTCCATAATTCTCTGTTGTAGTTACCCTTATTATTATTCGTTAATTATGGAAACACATATTGTTTCCATAATTATATAACTAAAGTATTATATTTTCATCAAATTTTGGTATATTTCATTAGGATTAACCTAACTTAACTTCTTTGTTGTGGTCACTATAACACGTAAGCACTAAAAATACTAGCTGACAACCACTGTCTTATGTAATACTTTTAGCACTTAAAAATGGCCACCCTTAAAAATGCAGTACCTGACAGTATGAAAATGAAAAAACAATGTTGAATTGAAATGGGTATATCTAAATCCCTGTTAACAGTAAGCTGCAATCAACTCATGAACAAAATAAAACATCCAATTTGTCAAAATTTAATTGCACTGACATAGCTCATAGATTACAGCAGAAAACAGAAGGTGAAAAAAAAAAAACAACAACAAAAACAGAAAGCATCATAGCTAACTGTTTGTTTCAAACAAACCCTATAAATTTAATGGTTCCTCAACTTATGAAGAATGACACAATACTGACGACCATGATTTGCGACGGTTCAACATATCAGTGTGATCAGTGTGATGAGGGGAACTCCTATAATTCCTGTCTAACTGAGGCATTCATATGAAACTTGAAACTTTCAAATGCTGAGTGGGATGTTGAAAAGTGGTTGGAGGGCTGTCAGTCCCCCTCCCATGCCCTCCCTTCAAAAACATTTGATCTAAGTTTGAAATACCCACCATGTTTAAAATAAACTAAACGCCAAATAACTATACCAATGAGGATGACCTAAGCCCCATAGCTTTTGAGAGTGATGCTAAATACAATCAAAACACACATGTACATGCTGGTTGTCAAAAGGGCATACCAGCAATATCTAAGGAGCAGCTGAGGGTATTATGATGAAACTTTCAGAGTATGTTGAAAAAGATGTTAAAGAGCTATCGGAGGTCAACCAGCTCCCCTACCCCTTATATTTGAACAGCTCCTCCCACAACACTGATCAAAATTTTGAAAAATGCGTTTTTTTTAAAGTAGTTAGAGTCTAGTAACTATAGATCCGGGGATGCAATACCCCCTAAAGCACCCAGGGCAAGGGTTTGTTCAATATTCAATTTGCCCTTTTTTACATACAGGATTCATCATTAGGAAAATGAAGAATGATTGATACTGGGTGTGTTCGAAAAGGCTAAGGGTACTAAGGAGAAACTTTTCGGAGTGTCGAGGGGCATATTGAACTAAATCAAAAGATACTATGTGCATACAGTTTGTCAAAAAGGTGTATCTGCAACATCTCAAAAACGGCTGAGGGTATTAAGTTTAAACTGTCAGGGCGTGTTGAGGAACTTTTAAAGTTAATGATGGGCAATAAATCCCCCTCTCATGGCCTTTTCAGCTACCCCTCCCCCCAAAGACATCTGATCAAAATTTTGGAATTGCCAGGTTGCATATTGTTTATATATAAGGTTGGTTATCTGGAAAAGGGGTTATGTTTGATCCCGAGTCTCCAAAAAGGCTAAGGGTAAGGAGGTAAAACTTTTAGAAAATGTTGAGGGAGTGTCAAGGAATATCAAAACACTATAAGCAGGAGGGTTCTCAAAGGGCACAAAAGCAATATCTAAAGAATGGCTATTGTTATTAAGTTGAAACTTTAAGTGTATGTTGAAGGGGGTGTTGAAAAGAGATGCCAGCCCTTTTACATGCCTTATTAAAAAGTTGACTAATTTAAAATTGTCAAACGGTCTAACAATTATGCCTCTAGGGATGTCATACCCCCACAGCCACCGGGGAAGGAATGTAGATGGTGTAATTTGTCCATTTTTTTTACATGTAAAAAGGGAAAAGGGGAAGAATTTGGATCCTGGGTGTGTCCAAAACCGCTAGGGTATTTTGGCGAAATTCAGGGAATGTTGAAGGGTATGTAGAGCTAAATCAAAAGACACTATCTGCATTCAAGTTATTATAAAGGGGTATCTGCAGTTTCTTAGGAACGGGTAAGGGTATTAACTTGAAACTTTCAGGGCAACTTGCAATTACTTCCGGGAAATTCTTGAGGGGGATATTAAACAAAATAAAAACTCAAAATTTTCAACTATTTATGGAAATTTTGAGGGGAGTTTTGAAAAAACACATTATTTGTTTACTGGCTGTCAAAAGGGGTATCAGCAATATCTCAGGGATGGCTTAGTACATTAAGCTGAAAGTCTCAAGGCACGTTCAGGGGGATGAAAGGTGATGAGAAGGTTGCAAGCCTCTCCCCCACTTACAGTATTTAAATGCTCCCTCCCCAACAATCATCAAAATTTTGAAACGAAACAAACATTTGCTTAAAATAGTTAAAAGGTCTACCAACTGTGCCTCCGTGGATACCAAGCATCTTTTGACTGTGACTGCAACTGCTTGCAACTGTTACTATTTGTGGCTACTTTCAGAGAATGCTGAGGGGGATGTTGAACAAAATTAAAATGCACTATGTGCATGGTTATTGTCAAAAGGGCGCATAAGCAATATCTCAGGAACGGCTGAGGGCATTAAGTTAAAACTTTCAGGAAATATTCAAAAGGGCGCACCTGAACGTACATTGACCTCGGGAACGGTACGGGTATTAAATTGAAACTTTCATGGAATCCTAAGGGGGGTGTTAAACAAAATCAAAAGACACAATAGCTATCCAGGGTGTCAAAACAGCATGCCTGCAATGTCTCAGGAATAGTGAAGGGTATTAAGTTGAAACTTTGGGAGAATATTGAGGGCGATATTGAACTTAATCAATATACAGTTATGTGCATCTTGGTTGTTAAAAAGGCGTGGGTCCAATAAATCAGGATCGGCTAATAACATTCAGTAAAAACTTTCAGGGGATGTTGAACTAAATGAAAGATACTATTTTACATACATCTATACAAATGGGATGTGCAATGGGTGAAATTTCTCAGGAGTAGTTAAGGGTATTAAGTTGTATCTTTCAGAGAATGTTGAGGTAGGTATTCCACTAGATTAAAAGACAGTATCTGCACTCTGGTTGTCAAAAGGATGTATCTGCAATATCCCAGGATTAGCTAAAGGCATTTAGCTGAAGCTTTCAGGGATCGTTGAGGGAATATTGAAATTTATTAGAAACCACAAATTGTAAATAATAAATTAGAATATAATTTTTTAGTTCTTAAGCCGAAGACATGAAAACTGAAGAAATATTCATTATATTAACCAATAACAAACTTTGGCAACCAAAAACGAACAGATATCAATTCAAAAAAAAACTTCAGAAAACAAAGATTTTCAAAGAAAAGTAAAGAGTCATATTAAACTTAAAGCCAGCAAAAATAGAGTCCTATAAGCATTCAAACTTGAAACGACAAGAAATTAGGATTGAAAAATAAATGAAACTCAAAAGGAAGAGAATTTAAAATAATTGATCCTATCAAACATGCAGATAACAGACACTGATACAGACGAATAAATAAATCTTAAAACGATTAAAAACTAATTTGAATATTACAGTCAAACTTATAACGAACGAAATTACTTCAAGCAGGAGTTTAGTTATTGCCCCCTTCCCTCTTTTTTAACCGTAAAAGTTCGAGTACGGTTAGAAAAGTTCTTTTTTGACCGTAAAAGTTTAGCTGTAACATGCTATTGCGTCATTTGTGCTTTACTAAAAACAAGTTTACCGTACACATTTTTAGTTTTATGTTTATAATTTTGAAAATGACAAAATTAAAGTGAAAAAGAATCTTGAACTGCTGAGTTTCCAGGGATTAGTATCATTATACATTAAATATTCAGTTTATTTTCATTTGTTCTTTCCAATCATCTTGATTATTATGGTGATTTATTTTTTATTTGCCGTCGATGTCTTGAAAAACAAAGCACACTGTTCAAAATACAAATAGTTTTCAATAATTCGCAAATTAAAGGAGAGGGAAGGGGACACTAACTAAACTCCTGCTTGAGGTAATTTTTGTTCATTTTAAGTTTGACTGGAAAATTTATTTTAATCTTTGCTCATTTTAGATGTATTTATTCATCTATATTTGTTGTCTTTATGTTTGATATGAACAGTTATTTTAATTTTCATTCGTTTTGGGTTTTACTGATTTTTCAATGGTATTTTCTGGTCGTTTTGAGTTTGAATTACTATAGGACTTTATTTTTGCTGGTCTCAAGTTTAATATTGCTCTATAATATTCTTTGAACAACTTCTTTTTCGGAATTATTTTTTTAATTAATTACACTTAAAGCTTATTTAACAAAATCGTTTTTTTTTATTATAATACAGCAATAAAACCAATTGTTGGACCCCTCTCAGAGTAAATGGATTACACCCTCCATCCGCCCCAGAGCCCATTCTCAAATTGTGATAAAACCCTAAAGTAGACAATGTAATCAATATACTTAAATAAATAGTATGCTTAATATACTAATATAGTTAAACGGATATGCTTAAATAAATAAAGCAAAATTTTATGTTTTTATCTTTTTCCCATAGTCTCCCCTGTCGATACCCAAGTGTTCCACTTTAAATAAGAATGATCCAGCAAGAACTTCACAATATCATACGGCAAATAGTTAAGATCTCTTTTGTTCATTTAGGATATCCCATGATTTGCATATGCATAAAATAGAACTAAATAGGTGATGCTATTCCTCATATGCAAACTATATGCAGATGGTGGTAGGTGTTATGAAAAAACAATTCCTTATGCAGATGAGACAGGTCTTAGAAAAAAGGTCTCACGAAGCGAATACAGGGGACTAATTATTACTGGGTATGCAAATGCAATTTCGATTGTCACTGTTTCTTAGAACTCCATCCGTTGTTCACACGGTAGGCTGGATGAGAGAGCGATTAATTTTTTTAAACCATGTCTTTAGACGTGACCAGGGTAGTAAAAGAATTTCAAGGGGTGTTTTTAGTTGTACCCTTCTAAGTTCCGTTAGAAATATAATGTGCTTGATATGAAAATTAAATTGCTTGTTCTAATAAATAATGCTGATAATTAATTATAATCAGTTTTGATTCACCTAGCTGCAAACTTTTTATGTATAAAGTAAGACTTAAACTGAAATATTAAACATGATATCAATAAAAAAATGATGTATTAAATTAAGGAACTAA
>CM051260.1:44606766-44624266 GCA_027921565.1 Artemia sinica | reverse complement strand
TAAGATTCAAAATTATGAAAACTACAACAGAAAATTATGGAAAACAGGCTGCCCAAAACCCATTACATAAAATACCTAACCTAATCTAACCGACTCTATAGATTAAATATTTAATTAAAATATGCCTGTATAGTAGTTTATCTCACTGAAACTAAGCTAATTATCTCCGAAAGCAGACAGAGAAACAGGTTTTACTAAGATAAAGAACTTGCGTGTGGTCAGGATAATTGACAAGTACCTTTTTTTTGTTTAATTTACGGAAACATGTATTCAATCGGGTGATTCCTCATTTACGCGAACATGACACTCACTGAGCCAAGATGCAGTAGCGAGTAACCTTATCTAGAAATCTGGCTTATATAAGGAATCCTTTGGAAAAAAAGCACACACAAGTATTTTGAGCATTGCTGCAAAACTTCCAGTTAGGGGAGGAGACTTTCTTCAAACATGTTTTTAGGCATTGTTAGGAGTGGCTCTTAAAGGTATACTGTGAATCAATGGAAGAGTGAGACTTTGGACTGTCTTCGCGTCCCCTTCTCTTAATGCTGCCAAAACCAAAACAAAACCCTCTAGCACGGCCTATCCCAAGAAAACTGAGGATTTGAGCACCACCTTAGAACATTACTTCTTGTGATAAAATTCAAGAAAAATCAAAAGGATATTTCAGGCATTTTCACAGCCCGATGTGAAATCTTTCTTAAATCTTATTTTTAAACTTGGAAAAGAGCCGCTCTTGCCGATTGTTTTTGGGCAAATCAACTTGAAAAAAATGTATATTTTCCAAAATTCCTGGATAAGCCAGGGCCTGACAGCTCTCGGGGCCACCTCTGGGTAAATCGTGACACTGGGTTTTAATGTGCGCAGCTAAATTTGAAATGTGCGATTTTTTTAATAGCCTATCTATTCTCATTGTGTAAATAAGTAAAAGTGAGAGGGGACTAAGGCCACCCTAAATTGGCTTGGACTACTCCACAAAAGAAAAAAGAAAAATCAAACTACCTGAAAAGTTACTTAGTTCGATTTTTCTTTTTAGCAGAATGGCGTTCTTGCAGTTGCCAAGGGCCTCTAATGACGATTATGCTTCGTTTCAAACCTGAATTTATTATTCGTTTGCGGTTTTGCATCAGCATCATTGAATCAGGTCACAAATTAGAAAAAAGCGAATATGCAAATTCAAGTAAAAATGGCATTTTAGGATTGAATTATTTTCAACCGTCCCTGTTTGTGGCGTAAATGCAGCGGCATTAGCTCATGAAAACGTAGTGGGGGATTCAAAATGTATTTTTCAAAATCTAAGATGCTGGGGGGGGGGCTTTTGTTGTTTTTTTCCAATTGTCTCTACGAAAATACCAAAAAATATGTTTCAAATCTAGGGGACAAATGCACCCTTCCTCTCCCTGATTGACGCCCCTGAGTAAGCAAATGTATCCGTCAAAAGAGGGTTAATTTGCATAACACAAAAAAAGATTCATGTCAATTCTCGAAGGGCATGGAAGGCCCTGATACGTTCTATCTCAGTCATAATTTTCAAGGTATAAATTTTAAAAATGTTTACATGCTCAAAGTCCAAGTCTAAACCTCCCCGATCTGGCAAAAGTTTCTACAGGTGGCCATGCAGAAATATGCTTTCAAACTAAAGCTGATAACTTTATGTTCTGGTTCAAATTTTTTTCGCAACTATTCTGTTAGAATATTGCTACTTTGGGCAGTCTAATAAACAGTTTTTCGGCATTTTTTGGGAAAATTCAGATACTACAAAAATGTTTAGTCTCGTATCTCTTCTTTTACCAACTGACATTCCTAAATTATCAACCCTATAAAAGATAAGTCACGCTAAAAATATTCATCGTTTTCTAACTAAAATTTACACGTTTATTTGAAATCTTCCGACTATAAATGAAAGGATGACTAAACGTTTTAATTTGAAAAATTAACCTTTGCCATTAAAATCCCAATTTCGGTTGGTCTGACATCTGATGAAATTGCTTAATATGAAATCCATTTTGCTAATCATTGATTCGGCTTCTCTTAAATTTATGGCACCGATAGGCATAAAGAATCGCCCACATGAGTCTTTCAACAAAGCTCATTCAATGCAACACTGAATACACTTCCCTAAAAGTTCTTTTCTTAATTTAAATTTGAAAACTGGCTGTGGTACATTAGCGGCATATTTCTTCAAAATACTGGAGGGGGGGGGCAAAACTGGAGCTAATTTTCCCAAAACAATCAAAAAATGACAGTGAAAATTGAAAATGAGCC
Organism: Artemia sinica; assembly: GCA_027921565.1. Classification (NCBI taxonomy): domain Eukaryota; kingdom Metazoa; phylum Arthropoda; class Branchiopoda; order Anostraca; family Artemiidae; genus Artemia; species Artemia sinica. Next base: position 44,622,004 of record CM051260.1, on the reverse strand, counting down.
TTATAGTACCCTAAAGGTAAATATATGTATATATACTAATGAAAACTGACCCATTTCTATGGATGCTTGAATTATACAGGCTTATCTTAGTTTCGACAAGATTTTTGAAGAAACTGAATTTCAGTTGGGAGGAGGGCAAAGCGAAGTCTGGTAGGTCATTTGCCCCCGCCCCCTAGCAAATAACGCCCCTGTGGTACATGCAAATAGTTTTCTAGGAAATCAATTGGTAAGGGTCAGTGTTGAAAATTTTAGTGCCACACTTAAGTAATTGGAGAATTGCTGAGGCCACTAGGAATTTTTCTGGGAGAAGCTTGGTGATGTAATGGCAAATATTTCTGTTTACACACGAAGGGATATAAGTCTCTTCACTACGTATACCGTAACCGAACGGCTTACAGACAACTAGTGGTTGTCCTCCGGATGCAGAAAAACCGCGCCCCTTCATTCAAATAGGTTTAAAAAATAGCCCGCAAACAAGAAAGAAAAAGATAGGATGCTCCAGACTGGATGAGGATTCAAATATAACCTAAACATGAGATATGACCAAAGCGGACGCTTCGGACAAGGTGGGATGGAGCCAAACTTTTCGACACAGCGTCAAGATCAGGCGATTGCACGCAGCCCCGATTTGCAGGAGTAGTAGATGTTTAAATAACATGGTTACCAACCTGAAATTCAAGATGCAACAAAAATTAACATTAATCACTCAGGAAAGTTCTGTTGTAGCAGCCAGAGCCGTCACGTATGGGGGGAGGGGGGACGCCCCCGCCTAATTTTTTGGTCAGTCGGTAAAAACAATAAGTCGGTAAAATCGTTAAGCGAAGCACCATGATTTTTCCGACGCCACTAAAGGTCTTTGTTCGGTTAAACAAAGACCCCAAAAATACTGACATGTCATCTACAAAAAGTTCGAACTTGGTCGGTAAACACAGCAGTTTTACCTTCTCTTGTCGTGAGTTTACAGATGGTGCCACAATTTTCCATTTGGCTAAATAAAGAGCATTAAAATAGTGACATGATGTGTACCAAAATCTGAAGCTCGGTCGGTAAATGCAGCGGTTTTACCGACTGGTGCAATGATTTTACGTATTGCATTCGAAACGGATATTTTGTTAATACGTATTGACAAAAAACGGTCGGTAAAAATGACCAGCCAGTCAGTAAAATCCTTTGCTCCTCCTCCCAAACGACCCTGACAGCAGCTTCCTATATTGACTTTAGATAAGAAATCATATTTTAGCAATTACAATTCCCATATTCCATAATTATCTGTGTTTGGTTGTTCAAAGTCAAATTATACTGGTATTTTTCACGTAAAAGCTTTAAGAATCGGTTTCGTAACAACTATGGGTTCTAGAAAAGGCGCTTATTGTATTTCAAATTCAGCATAACAAGTTAGCTATAGAAAACCCTCCTAGACAACCAATTGTTTTGGTAACAACACTATATTTTAAGCATAAAAACAAATATTCAAACAATTAAACGAAAGTATGGGTAAAAGATTTTTTTCTGCATTTTCCAATCACCAGCAAAATGAAATTTCTTGAACATTAGATTTGAACACAAATGAACACAAGTCACATTAGACTTGAACACAAATTTGAGATTCCTTCTCGATTTTGTAATACCCCACTTAATTAGATGTTTAGATTCATTTGATGTTTGATCCAACGATGACAAGTGGTATTAGTTGTGTTGCGTACAAGCTCTACTTCTTTCTCAGTTTTTTTTTCTCTCGTTATCAGGGGTCTGTAGGTTCCAAATGGTAGGAGAAGCTATCCAAAACTTTCCTAGCTGGCAAAGTAAAGCTTTTCAGAACAACTTTAGGTCGTTTTCCTACAAAACATCAAATTACTGATTTGAGAACGAGAATAATCTGAGAACTTAATTAGTGATCTGAGAACTGATCTGAGAACGAGAATAATCTGAGAATTGGAGAACGAGACAGTGAAAGTTGAAAGAAAAAATAGAATTTTTTATATAAGTAACAATAGAAGCCCCAATATTTTGGCTTCACAATATCAAAATATGCCTTTATCAAAATGACAAAAAACAGGTCAAGCAAATTAACGCAATGATAAAAAGATGAGAACGACCCAAACACTGTATAAGAAAAACGAAAGAAACTCCCAGTTGATTAGCTATAATTACAGTTTTAAATCAACTCCATTATAATGATAATTCAAGCCCAAACACAAGGCAGAGTGACTGCTATATACTGTTATGCATGTCCAAGTTTTTCCTTGTAATATGAAATTCTAACAAAATGAAATAGTATTTTATTTAAAACCTTAAGAATAGCTCAGGTAAAATTAATTAAAATTTAATACAGGTCAAATATCTTTTAGTTCTGTTCCCTTTGAAAAATTGAATACCAGATAAGTACATTAAAGGGGTTCGTGCTATGTGCGAGAACAATGTTTCTGTGGTTAAAGTAGAAAGTGAGGTTAGTAGCTAGTTTGGTGTTGAATCTGGAGTTAAGTATGGTTGTTTCCTATCCCCATTTAGATTGATTATTTTGATGGACTTTGTCCTAAGGAACACAACAAAAGCTACGGGAGAGCATGGAATCAAATGGAAAGGTGAAATCTTCTGTATATAGAATATTATATATAGTGTCCTAGACAAAACTGTTTGCAAAATGAATAAAGTTTTTGGAAGTTTTGAGGGTTCAGGGTACAAAAATAGGTTTAAAAATTAGTGTTAAGAAGACTAAGTAAGTCGATTAGGTTAGGAGCTAATGCAGGTGAAGAGGCGATGTTGGGTAACGAGAAGATAGATCAATGGGATAGCTCTACTTGCCTGGGTAGTATTATTGGTAATGGTGGTGTATGCACAAAAGAGATAAAAATAGAATAGCCAAGGCCTAGTGATTTTTCAGAGATAAAAGAAGCTTAGAAAAATAGGAAGATGAGTCTGTGAACCAAAACTAGAATACTGGAAGCTGACAGTGGAAGGTGACAGTCATCAAGTATGGTTCTGAGACTGTGCTTCGGAAAGGAGAGGAAGATTTGTCAAACGTTTACCAGATGAATTGTCTACGAATAGTTTTAACTACCCTCTTGACTGACCCCACGTGAAATAACAAGCTGTGCAAAAAAGGTACTTCTATCCCACTTCCTAGGGCTATAATGAAAGAAAGGTTGAAATGGCTAGGACGCATTTCACGGATGAAGGGGGACAGACTGCCAGAGACTGTTCTTTTTGGCCATTTGTCTGAGGCCAAATGAATAGCTGGTGGTACTTGAACGGGATGGGAAAAGAGCAAAGGAAGAATTTGAACGAACTTCTTGGGAAAGGGTAAAGGGTGAAGCTGTCAAAAAGTTGGGGCACAGGAGGAGCGTGCGCAGCTGTATTGACCTTAGGCGACCTGTTGCATCAGTGAGTTGCTAGTGGTAGCAGTAGTAGTAGTAATGTAGCTAAATTGGCAAAAGAGCAAATCATTCAATTTTTCAAATATAAGATAAAAAAAAAAAACACCCATGATTTCTATCTACTTTTAATTAATTTGATCTAGGTAATGTTCATCTTGGTTATAGCTATAGGTAAGGTTTTTAAATAAAAAGATTGTTTCATTTTGTAAGAATCTCATATCAGAGAAAAACTCCGACATTCAGAATACTATAAAGCAGTCTATAACAACAATGGTTCACTTCCAAAGGGCACTAGAACTTTCGTCTGAAAGAGACCTCTCCAGATATTCTAGGACATTGGTTTGATACGATCACCCCTGGGAAAAAAAGAAACAAAATATAAAATAAACACGCATCCGTGATCTTTCTTCGGGCAATGGGAGCTTGAAACCTTTACAGTAGGGTTCTCTGATACGCTGAATTTGTTTTTTTATCAATTGTGATTTCTAATAACGATCTATTGACTTTTATGGGGTGTTTTCCCTCTTTTCGAAAATCAGTAAAATTGCCTCAGGCTCGTAGCTTTTGATAGGTAAAACTGAATTAATTGAGTCTTATATATTTGGAATCAGCATAATAAGCCAGTTCTTTTGATATATCTATTGATATATCAAATTCGTTTTTTACAGTTTCGGCTAAATTGAGAAGAAACTCCAGAGTTTTGGCTACTATATATATATATATATATATATATATTATATATATATATATATATACTATATATATATATATATATATATATATATATATATATATATATATATATATATATATATATATATAGATATATATATATATATATATATATATATATATATATATATATATATTAGTATATAGTGGTTAAAACACAACCTCGGACATTTTCAGTTTTCTATTTGCTTAATGCTAAAAAAGAAATAATGCTGAAAAAAGAAATTTTCCGAAAATACTAATTATTTCAATTATTGCAACAGAACGGAAATCAAAAGGATCATTATATAAAACATATAACAGAATATAAGTTCAATAATATCAGAGATTGTTTGAATATTCATCTATCTAGATTCTTTTTTCAATAGTGTTTTATGGCTGGAGGAAAGTCACCCACTGTCCGAAACAAGTAGTAAATGCTTCGCCTGGGATAATAAAAGAAAGATCAAGCCTATAATCATCAGTAATAATTTATAATTTGAAATAGTAGCTGGAAAACCATAAAGCCTGTTAATCGGCAATTATTCAGATCTCTCTCATTTCTGGAAAGGTAATGAAAACACGGGACAATTTGTCGGTAATTTTAGATGTTTTTAGCAAAGGAAATAAAAATCCAGACAATAGAACCCTAAAAACATTGTAAACCTTTTATTATAGAATCTTATCCCAGTTTTTTGGTTATATGAGGACTTATGACGACACTCAACCCTTTTTTTTTTTATCATGGCTCTGCCAATAGAACTGCTTACTCCCAAGTGGAACTGCTATCAACAGCAAAAAAAAAAAAAAAAAATTAACATACTTCAAAAATACTAATAAGGTTAAAATAAATGCTAAATCGTACATGTAGTTGCATCAACCGAAAACTTCAAGTAGGAAAAAGGGAGATTTTATACTTTAATACCCCCTCACCCTTCCCAGACAGAAAAAGAAATAATAGACTGAAACTCATTTAAAAGTCCAAAATATTAAAATAAAAAATGTCATAAGCGTGACCGTAGAAAGCTTCCAGCAAAATTACAAATTCGTTCCTTGGACAGTCTGTTTCCAAACCTAAGAATCCTTAGCGTTAAGAATAATCTAGAATAAGACTAAAAAAGCAGATATTATACTTCTTGTATTATTAAAGATTGTTCCTAATGGCTATATGACTATACCTTTACCAATTACATTTAATTTGGTCTACTGGGTTCTCTCTGCGTACGCAACTCCAAGATACGTGCCTAAGAGCATTTTAATTTGAAGAGACCTTTCTGGTGATTTTGACCAACACAGATTTTTGGAAGTACCTTTATAACAGCTATCGTTTTTTTCTGTTTTCTTTTTTTTTCACACATGTTGTAAATGTACCAATTTAAAATATTTACATTACGAGACATGTTAAAAGACGTTAGACAGAAATAGAAATAGAGAACAGAAGAGGCAGGAGGACATCCACAATTTCGCTGGTGCTCCCTTTCTTGGCGTTCTTTTTTACTGTCTGGTGTTTTGCTATCTATTTGATCTTAATTACGTCTGCCCTGTCAAATTGAATTGGTGATCATTCATAAGGTTTTGTAGAATTTTCAGATGATTACTTAGGATGTCACCAATATCGGTCTTCCAGAACTGACAACCGGGGAACACTAATAACCCAGTGCCCAGATTCCTACTTTTTTGGACTCCGTTGCAGCCAACAAAATGGAAGTTCTTTGTTGGGTTCTTCCCTTCTTCGTGGTCGTTCTCACATTTCTATCCACTTTTGCGCTCTTCCTTTGATCATGATTGGACTTTAATCAGTAATCATTCAGCATATTCCTTGGACTTTTAGATGATCTCTTCGATGGTTGCCAATTATGGCCTTCCAGAAAACTCAACATGTAGTAGCAATGCTTAACGGTTTAGATCCCTTCTTTGCAGGTGCTTTCAGTGAGGCCTGCAGAGTAGGTGTTCCTTGGTGGTTCTTACTTTTCTATCCGCTGTTTTGATTGCTGTATTGACTCAAACGGATAGCAGTGGATTCAAATTGAATTCGTTGGGATAGCAGACCAAGTATGTTGGGTTAGCCTAGGAGAGAGACAAACATTGTTCCCATCCATGGATTTTCATAGAAATGAGGCAAAAGCCTAAAAAGGCGATAATTTTCTTATCTCTAATAATTTTTATTGCCGAAAATTTCAGGTAGGATATGACGCACCCTCTCTTTCGATATACAGGCAATCTCAAGCACCTCTGTTAGCTTGAATAAAACGAAGAAGAACTATGCGAAATGTATTAAATCATGGAGAATTACAGGGAAAATAAGGTATGTACTGACCATATTTTGATCAATCGTTCATATGATTTTGTGGGCTTTTTTAGATGATTTGTTCAGTTGTTGCCGATTTTTGTCTTCCAGAATCAGTGGTATAATCTGCACTTTTTTCTCTACAATAGGTAGATGTTTGGTCAAGAAATTATTCTTAATAACTGATCGTAAGAATGGTCGTTTCATTTTCGGAAACACCCGCTGTAGTCAACTTTGAAAATTAATTGCGCTCAAAATTATGACAAGAAAATATCTTCACAAGCTTCTGAATCTACTCCTTTCCCCCTCTAGAGCATTGACCCTCGACAGACTCTGAAACTATTGATACTAGGTCTGTGAAACTTTTAGGAATTGACTCATAGCCCAAATTAGGGCCTAGGAAGTAAAATTCCTGCACACACTTTTTCCTACTTTTAAATCTTGAAAAATTAAAATGGGTTTAACTTTAAAAAACGGCGAAGTTTGCCTTAGAATCTTGCTTAATTCCTGGGAAATAGCTTTCAAATCTCTACACTCCAAAAGAAGAAGACTTTAAGTTTAACTTAAGAAAACAGAAAGAAATATGTGTATAACCAGGGCCGTGATCCAGAATTTTTCATGAGGGGGGGGGGGGTTAAAAGAGGATATTTATTGGGGGGTCACACAAAAAACTCAAAAACGCATACGAAATTTGTTTATACCCACTTTGGTGATGTTTTTACGAGTCAGACAAACATTTTTCTTCGGGGAAGGGGGGGGGGGGTAAACCCCCTCTGGATACGGCCTTGGCTATAACTCTGTCTTCTATTAATCTTTCAAGCTTTACAAGTTGAGAGGGGCGGTGGATAAGAGCTTGAAAACATTTAATTGGGGTTTTAGATCTATTCCTAAAAAGTAACCCTCACCCTGTTCAACAGCTTTCCAAATTGACAAAAATCGGTCTCTCCCCAATATTTCTGCTACCCCTGAATTTTTTCAAAATAAAAATACAGTTCCCCAAAATAGTCCCGAAAATGAATGTTTGAAAGCGCACGAACTTGACATGGAATACCATTTATAGTTTCTGTTAACGTTAATTTTCTGGGAGATTTCAGAAAACCCAATTTTCTTTCGTATAAATTCAAGGTAGCCCAGACAAATTCGAGAAAAATTAAAGCACTGGTCTTCTCCACCAAAAGTGATGGTAAATGACCAAGGAAACGCGAAAGGAGATATGGGGTATTTTCTCAGGTTTTGTTGGTCAAAAGAACATATATAGCACTATTTCCACTATCGGACCCAAACCATCAAAAACCTACGCAGGGCGTTCCTCACTTGGAAGGTGAATTTTGACGTTGAAATTTTCTTGCAATTTCCATCATTCAACTCCTTTCTTTCCAGAATCATAGTCATCATGAATGATCACCAAATCCCATTAAGGGAAGTCATTGGTAATAATCCGTGTAGTCGCCATCCTTCAAAAGGTATAGGCTATAATCCAGAACGGAAATATATAAACAAGCAGGGGGTTACTTCTCCCTCAACAATGAACACCCTGATATTATCTCATTACCAGCGAAAGTAATTGCTTGTATTTTGAATAGTAATTTGGGAAGAAAATATCTCATAAGAGCAGTTCATTATGTTCTTGAGGCCTTGTCTCAGTAAGCATTATTTGGAGAGGGCTACGAGGCTTTCAGGTTTTTATTATTTGGACAATCTACATATTAGAGATGAAGGATAGTGAAATGTTTCTATCCATAGATATAGGGCAAACAGGGTCCAAAAGGCTAACTAAATCAATAATATCTTTCTAGTGGATAGGCCTTAAGACCCTCCCCCCTATCCAAGCAAAGGTTTAATGCTTTCATAAGGGAAATATTTTTTTAGATGGTATAAAAAAAAAAAATTGTTCTGAGGTATTGCTCCATGCAAATAAGAGTTTGACTCAAGAACCTCGTGGCCATGGAGCCTTACGGGAGAGATTATTTTGTAGTTTATTTTTGTTGTAGATTTATTGATGAATAAAAGAACTCAGAACTTTAGCTTTTAGATAGGCCACCTGAATTGACCCTTAATCATTATCAAATTAGCATCTTGTATACCAGAGAGATACAATTTAAGGCATTCAATATTATTTAAGCAAATGAAAAGGTAAATACGATTTCCTGCGTTTGCTATTGTGGAAGAGATATTGTGGAAGATTATAGCAAGAAATTCAAAAACGTGAATTTTTCGGATACGCGATCCAAAAGTATAATCTACTCTTTAAACTCCTGTCGAAGTACATCGTGTTGGGATGAGAAAAACCTTAAAACAGTTCATGGGGCAAATGGCTAAATGATGTTTGGTTTAAATTCGAAACCATCGGGTCATGAGGTAGAAAAAAAAACCGATAAGTTGTGACATAATATACTAGGGATATCTACTCTGTTTTTTCTTATACAATAAAAGACAGTTATATTCAGTTGGGTCTATTGTTAAAACATGTAAACTGTAGTCATCAGAGTACTTGGTAGCTCTTGCGGAAGACTTTGCATGTAATGAAATCTGTGTATGTGTTTAGAAGGACCATTTCATTTATGTATAAACAGCCATTTTATTAAAATATAAACACCAACATAGACAAACACTTATTTGCATAAAAACCTATAAGTATTTAAAGTTTCTTAGTAATTATCATGACCTGAACTATATTAAGTTCAGAGATGTGATAAATACAAATTGCACCACAGAATTTACATACTACTAATACTGCTATTACTAACAACTCACTACACAACCAAGCCGTCTGAGGCCAAAAGAGCTACGCATGCTCCTTTCCCATCCCAATCTATTTAAGGCCTCCTTCTTCATACCCTCCCGAGAACCCATTTCCCTTAAATCTTTCCTTACGACATCCTCCCGCCCCATTCGGGGACGACCTGCTTTTCATTTGGCCATAGACGGTTGGCCGAAAATGACAATCTTTGGCAATCTGTCATCCTTCATTCGCAAAACGTGCCCTAGCCATTTCAACTTTTCTCTCATTATAGCCCTAGAAAGCGGCATTGAACCACATTTTCTTAGAGCTTACTGTCTGAGGAGATGTGGGCAGTTATTCGGATGCCCAAAACAATCCATAGATAATTTTTCTGGAAAACATCTAGAAAATCCTCCTCCGTTTTTGGGAGCGCCCATGTTTCAGAACCATGCTTGACCACTGTCATCGCTGTAGCTTCCAATTTTCTAATCTTGGTTTACAAACTTATCTTGCCATTCTTCGAGAATTTTTTCAACTGTGAAAAAACACCCTGGGTCTGGGCTATTTTACTTTTAACGTCTTCACTGCATCAACCGTCTTTCCTTATCTATTTATTTATTTTTCTATTTAGGTAAGTGAAGCTATCCACTTGATCGATCTTCTCGTTATCTACCATCACCTCTTTACCTTTACTTATTCCTAGTTGCTAGTCTAAGCGAATTAGTCTTCGAAGCGAATTAAAATTAATTTTTAACCCTATTCATGGACCCTGAGCCTCAAAACCTCTAAGAATTCATTCGTTTTGCTAACACTTTCATGTAAGATGCTTGAATCATCAGCCTAATCTAAGTCTAGGAGGGTTTTACTTCTCCATTTGATTCCGTGTTCTTCCATTGCCTCTTCTGTGCTCCTTAGGACAAAGTCCATCAAAATGATCCATATAAACGGGGACACAACGCAACCCTGCTTAACTCCTGATGTATTGCGAAACCTACTACAAACCTCATTTCCTGCCTTAATCGCAGCAATGTTGTTCTCGTATTTCAATGTATTTATCTAGTATACCCATACAATGATAGTACCTTCGCTAAAGCTCTTCAGTCAGCTGAATCAAATGTTTGCTCATAATCTATAAAACTGATGACTAAAGGGGTTTGATGACTCAGACACTTCTCAATCATTAATCTAAAAGTGGACATTCGGTCGACGCATCCTCTATTCCTACCCTAGAATTTGCATAGCGGGAACTTAGTACATTTCTTTGTCTATCAAGATGTATAGGTTCATAATTATCAGATTGGTATTTCATTTTTGTAAGTTCAAAACATTGAAGTACCAAAAGACTAGAAATCCGATAGTTCATCCAAAAGAGGTATGAAAAAACCTCAAGAGTAGAAACACTGCCCCAATGTTAAAAGGCCAGTGTTATTTCTTACTGTCAGTTACTCTTCTATGCCCAATGATTAATTATAAGACTAATTTATTACAAGACCTATGATAACTTACTCGTAGAAGATGAGACACTGAAGCATACAAAGTAAGATGCTGCCGTTCAGCATCTTTTCTCTTGAACAGGTATATTTCCATACCATTCCACTCTAGCAGTCTACTTAATCTGCTATAGTAGCTCAACTAAAATGTGAAGTGGATAGATCAATCCTGAGTTTCTCATTGGCACTTTAAAGATGTCAAAAAAAGGGCTCGCTCCATTATCACACTGAGCTATCAATAAAGAGGAGTGCAAATTAGACCGTCAAGAAGGCAAATTGAGGAAGTTCTTGAACCAACAATGGTGAAAACTAAAATCAATACTAAACACGTTTTGATTTTAACGGACCAATCATTTTGTGAAGTAAAGTTAGCGATTTGCTAAGGCTTGCTAATATATTCGAGTCAGGTGAGAAACGTAGGGGGGGGGATATTCGGGCGTATATGCCTCTCCCTTTCCCTGATATTTAGAGGCTTCAATAATTTGTCCAGCAATTCCTTATATATTCTATATAATACGCTTGTTTTCGGTACTTTTTCCAAGTTCTGCCCCGTCCTCAGAAACGTTGGGTTGGTGAAATTAAATCCTACTTGTTTCTCGAGCTTGAATACAGAGAATGTGTCTAGTTACATTTCAGAATGGACTTAAGGCTCATTCACACTGAGATGTTTTATTACCGTAATTTAGCTAGCACTAGTTTGAGCTAAACGTGATTTTTCATGGATATATCATCGAGTCAGAAAATTGCATGTATAATCTAATTGGTCCAAAGTAGTTACAGTTAAATCTTGGAATAAATCTCATTGTGAATGAACCTTTAGCCAAACCAGATTATGAAAATGAGAACTTGTGATATTCAATGAAAAAATATCTTTGTCATCCTTGGATGACAAATTTGATGACATCTATTTTGAAAAAAGTTGAAAAGTGAATTTAAATCATTTGGATTCTGAACGGCTCAACTATGCAAAAATAGCCAGTGAATGAATTTATTCAGGATCCACAATCACAGAATATGTGAGTAATAAAAAAAAAAAAAAATCATTTCTTAGAATTTTAAAAATCAAAACAGCATACATATGTGGGTAAAAACTTCCTACTGTTTGTAAATGCACGTCAAATTTAGATGGCATATATTTTGGTAAAACTAAAATTCTTATAAGAAACTGGAAACCGATTGAAAACGAAAATACCTGTGCGGGTAAAAATATCCGGCTGACTGAAAATGCAAGTCAAAATTCTGGTGGGACATCATATTCTGATGAAAGTACGGCTCATCTTGAGAAAAATTAGGATGCATTCTTCCACAAGATTCAGCAATAAAGTAGTCTAAATCAATTAGACAAGTCCCATCCTCACTAAAAACCTAACACTTCTCTTCACAAAACTTTTTAATAGTATCTGAAAAAAGAAGAAAAATAATTAAAAAGTACATACTGAAAAAACACAAAACAATGACGGAATAATGTGATTTAACTTTTTTCTATTCCATCGATGAGTCCTAAATTTACTTTTTCGTAAAAATTTCCTTTTTTGGAATTATTGCTCAAAATACAAACTAAACAGATTACAGAAGCTATGGAAGGGCCATCTCTGGTCCTCTGAAAATACAGAGTGATGTGGCTCAAAAGTTGGCAGTAAAAGGAGGGGACTGGGTTTGTAGGAAAGGCCAAAGGCGGTGGCGTCAATTCACAAAAAATTAGGGGAGGGAGGAAATTTATTTTTGATTTCCTAGGGGAAGGGGTGAATTTATCGTAAATTCAAAATTTTTCAATGAAAATACTACAAAATGCTATTTATTCGAATCCAGAAGGGCAACCCTGCATCCCTCTCTCAATTGACGTCACAACCCACAGTCACATATAGGTCCCCGATCATACGGATTGAAAATCCTTGTATGATTGTTGGAGGGGTTATGGAAGGGATTCGGTTCTTCAATCATGCATGTTGAAAATCCATATATTATCAAGTTCAAAGAAGGAGCACCATGTCTGCCTTTCTGCGAAGAGTTAGTGAGGGTGGATGTTGGAGGGGTCATGAAAATACATCATCATCGGAAATCAATGAGCATGCAAGATTTCAGTTGAACTGGGCCACAGATTATGGGTAAAATATTGATTAGAAAATATGTCGTGACAGAAGATGTCAAATTAAGATGTTTAAAAATATAAGTTTATTCTTGTCAAAACACACTTATTTTTGAATTTCTCAAATAACCACTACTTTTTAAAATTAAAACTATTGTAAAAATATAAGAGTTATATTTGATATGTATTAAAAATAATATCTGCAAAAAAATGACAGAAAAACCCATCGACTTTGGTCATAAGAAACTTTTCGCTGGAGAATGAAGTTAAGCCTTCTAATAATTTCTGAACAATCCGCTATCTCACGACTTTTTTTTTCATCTTGGGTCTATTTGGACCACAGTTGTAGATGTACGATACGAAGTATGGTGGAAAACAGAATTTGGTTTTTAATTACCCAAAAGGACATACACCTACAGAGAGTTCATACAAAAAGAACGGTTGCTAAAGACCATTTATGAAGCAATACTAACGATTCTACAGCATCCTATGGGTGCTGATGATATATTACGGAATGGTTGATTGAGTGTTTTGAGGGAGGGGAGAGCTACCTAGGGTAATACCATAGAAAATAAACTTTCTGGCCCAAAACTTCCATGAGAGGTCATTCAGGTAAATATGCTGGAGTAAACTTTACCCTAAGAGGCGAAAGAGTTGACTTTTATCCTAGGGTTTAAAAATTGGATCTTATACCAAAATAGTAATTAGGTAGCACGTTGAGAGCTTTTAATCACAGTTCCTTGAGAATTAAAGGGCTCATTTATTCGTATTTGTTTTAAACAACACAATTTACAGTTCAAGTGTTTTGAAAGGTGATCGATAAATAAATGATTTGCAACTAACGAGCTCTTTGCTGCTCTCTAAATGCTTTCAGGAAAGCACTAATGAAGCTATAGAATAAGCAGTTGGAGGGGTGGGGGGGGGGGGTAAAGGGTAGCAGTCTCCTTCGCATTTATGATAATGTAAATTCGTTTTAAGTTTTAAAATTCGTCTTTACTTTCAATTTGAGAAAAATATATTCTTTTTAATTCCTTGTACAGGAAAAATATTGGTGATATCTCTTATCTTAACTTCACTGCCGTTAAGTCCAATTTCATAATTGTTTTTTCTTGTTTTCTTGTAGTGGTTAGTTTGTCCGGCAATAGGTCTTTCAAAGGCAGCGAATAGAGTCCCTTTGAGGGACGACCAGTTCGTCTATAAATTGACCAGGAAAATTGGTGTAAAAAACAACTATGATGTCAAACTAGCGATGGAGTAATCACTAGGAAACATTATTGCAAAGTAACGCGTCAATGGTCTGGACTTTGAAAAATTTTTTTTTTTTTTTTTTTTTTTGTTTTTTTTTTATCCGCCTGATGTTCCACTGGCGGATAAAATGAGAAATTGAGTCTTAATTTTTGTTTTTGTCATATTGAAAAAGTGATGCATAACCCCTGCGAACTTAGACAGGGATGTAACTGCATTTTGCCGTGAGGACACATGTCACATAACAGTTACAAGTAATACATCCTCTTCCCTTTAGTAGATTATGACATTAGTACATGCAATTTGTTCGAGTCAAAGCTCATTATACACCAGAAGTTACCTCAGGTCTCCTGGGGTACCAAAGGATTTATTTCTCATGTCAAAATAATCAGATTGTTTTTGTGATAACTACAATCAAAACCCCTTATTTCAACAATAGTAAAGGTTTTTTTATTAGTGAATTTGCAGAGACCTTCTTTTTAGAAAAATAAAAAAAGGTCAACACACCTGATTATACCAATACCAATTTTTTTTTTTACTCGATTTTAACTCAATATAGGCATTTGATATAAGTTACTAGCGAAGTTGAAGGAAGTTGTTCCAAAATATTTGTTTACATGCATTTTTGTTACATTTTTACGATTGGGACAGAAATTTTGAGGGGGGAAGGTTCAAACGCCTAACTCCCCTGGGTACGGCCTTGTTTAAAGAACAGATGAATTAAAGGGTGTCCTCCGAATTTACAGGATAATTTCTGTTTATTTTAAGTTTTAAGTATCTCTCTATCCTTTCATTTGAAAAAAAGGGTTCAGATGATAATAAGATTATCTGAGTAACAATTTAAATAATAATTTAAATAAAAATTTAGCCATTTTTCGGCCAAAATTGATGGTTTGTGCCACAGAATGACATAATTCCCACCTCTTTTGTGGTCCGGTCTTTTTTGTTACTTAAACAGACGCTAAAACATCAATTTCCCTCCAAATAAGCCTCTTCTACTATTCTATATTTCCTGGTTTGCTATAATTACCATCCCACAAAAACAAACAAGGACAAACGACAAAATATGCGTCCGTGATCCTACTTTGGGGAAAAATTCGACATTATGCATTTTGCATGTATTGAAAATTCCAGGGTTCTCAAACACCTTAAATTATATGGCGTAATTATCATCAATAGCGCCTCGTTTGGTGGGGTTCCCCTATTTTAGACAGTTACGCGAATTTCCTTATGCAAGTAATTTCTTATGGATGAATATAAGATTAGTGGATTTGACATGTTTGTAATCAGCATGAGAAGCAAATTTATTAGATTTATGTATTG
>CM051260.1:44529266-44601766 GCA_027921565.1 Artemia sinica | reverse complement strand
AAAACGAAATGTGCATATTAATTTTACTTTTTTTTGGCTAAATGGCTTTCTCGGAATTTCGTTTTGACGTAACTTATAAATTAACTTACGTAACGGACTTCTATGTTCGTATATTTTCATTACGTATATTAGGGGGTTCGCCCCCTAGTCAATACCTCGCTCTGTACACTAAATTCAAGTTGTGTTCCAATTCTTTAAGAATGACCCCTTAATCACAAAGGCCGTTAATTAGAATAAATGGCTCTGATGAAAGTACAAAAAACAACTTTAGCGTAAAGAGCGAGGTAATGAGTAGGGGGTGAACGCAATCATAAACGTATTAATTTCTGTTCGTTTTAAATTTTGATTTTACTCCTTACTTTCAGTTGAATTTTTTTTTTTATTATTATTTAATTTCTGATCTTTTTTTAAAATAATGCTGGGAAATCCGGCACCCCCTTCATAGCAATGTTCCTTCCCCCATGAAAACTTCCTATATGGAAAGATCCTCCCACGTAACACCCGACACACCCACACCCCCAACCACCCAAAAAATCCCCCCTGAAAACTTCTGTATACTTCCCAATAACCAATACTAAATTTAAACATTGGGCAAAAGTCACAACATGCAGACCTTCTCTCGGGGACTGTGGGGAGATTAAGTCATCCTCAAAAACATGGTTATTGTACTTTTCGACCATGTTGAACAAAATGGCTATCTCAAAATTTTGATCGGATGACTTTGGGAAAAAAATGAGCGTGGGAGGGGCAAGGCCGTATCCAGGAGGGGAGGGGGTACCCGGTTTGACCCCCCCGAAATTGTTGACCGAGTCGAAAATTAGTCTAAGAAATACCTGTAAAGACGAAAACCTTACCAGAAAAAAGATACTATGAAAAAAAATCGGGTAAAAACCCCCCCCCCCCAAGAAAAACCCTGGATACCTGCTTGGGGAGGGGCCCTAGTTGCCCTCCATCTTTGGGTCACTTAAAAAAGGACACTAGAACTTTTAGTTTCCGTTCGAATGAGCCCTTTCACGATATTCTAGGACCACTGGTTCGATACGATCACCCCTGGAAAAAAAAAAAAAAAAAAAAAAAAAAAAAAAAAAAAAAAAAAAAAAAAAAAAAAAAAAAAAAACACGCATCCGTGATCTTTCTTCCGGCAAAATTCCACATTTTTGCAGATAGGAGCTTGAAACTTCTATAATAGGGTTCTCTGATACGCTGAATCTGATGGTGTGATTTTCATTAAGGTTTTCCGACTTTTAGGGGCGTCTCCCTTTTTTCGAAAATAAGGCAAATTTTTCCGGCTTGTAACAAAATTCCGTTTTATAGAGTTTTGATTACTATTGAGCCGGGTCACTTTTTACTTACAGTTCGTTACCACGAACTGTTTGATTTTGTATATATATATATATATATATATAGTATATATTATATATATATTTTAATGGCCCTATCCAGGATTTTTGTTCGTATTTCTTCGTTGTAGTTCCTGACATCAAAACGTTATAAAAGAATACCTTGATGAGATTGTTACCTGTTTTTAGTAAAGCACAAATCTAGTTCCACTAAAAATAAAATAAATAAATTGATTAAAAGGAAGAAAACGAAGCGTTTTCAAATACAAGCAAAGAGTTCAGTTCGTTGCTTATCCTTTACTGAAAGTTCACTACCTTATAACTAATTCCTAGTTGGTAGCTATAAAGATTTTTTAGAAATATACACAACAGAAATATTTGAATGATCTAAACGAAAATATCAGAAACTTCGGTTTTTTCAAAGTTTCAAAACGACGGTAACTGCTCAAACTTTACGAGTCAGAGGTTCAAGAAAGAGATAGCTCCCTACCGTTGAGTTTAATTTTTACTCATTTCTATTTTTGACGTAGCTTATCACTTGTATTTGCAAAAGCACGTTAAACTTTGGTAGGTTCCGATTAAAAAGCGTTGAAAAAGACAAGGCAATCTTTAGAAAAGTTGTTGTTTTGAATTTTTGTTTTACCAAGTGGGCTAATTTTAGATATACTGTGCGTAGACAGCTTCCAAATCTTTGACTCGTATTGATACTACAGCATTATAATACGAAAAAGCTGTGTATTTTAAAAATAATTCTACTTAGCCTAAATGTTGGATTTAGGCAAATTTTAAGTATATACATATTGAAGAAATATTCAGTCGAATCGGTGAAATGATCACTATTGTAAAGCATGGAGTGGTCACCCTAGGCACCTAATAGTGCATTGTTTCAGAAAAAGAGATTTTATTGATGGACAGATGAAGGTGAGCGGTCAATAAGGCGGCAAAAGCCGATGATGCCACCGATGAGGATACTTATGATTTTGGGTTGTGACTCAGAAGTAAGTAAAACTTGTTTTGGATAGTTTAAGAGCTAAGGTTTCAGTGATCTTCATCATGTCTGAAGAGGCGGGGGTCTTGACCTATGGCAGGTTAGAATATTTAATTTGACAAGAACGAAAGAGCAGACAGTTTTAAAAAAAAAACAGAGGGCAGCCAAATCGAGCCCGTTACTTGATAGTGCTTTTAGATATATTTCATTTCGAGTTTGTCCTTACTCAACTAAGATTAGGTTATATATTTTTTCTTAGCCTACACTCCAAGTAATATGCTCCTAGGCTAAATTTGATTTTTACAAACTCCCAAAACAATTTATATTTAGCACGAGAATTAGAATCTTTATCATGAGTCACGCTATAATATTGATCTCTTTTAATTAGTTATCAATTTAGCTACCTTGTTTGCTCTGCTTACGAAACCAAATTTATTTTGTGGAAGACTAAAATATGATTTTTTTTTTAGGATTTATTTTTCGAAAGTGCCTTTTCCCTCCTCATGTCTCCACGGACAAGAAAATGGGAGCGAGTAAACAAGGAAAAAGCGAGAAAGACACGTAAATGTTGGCGAAACATAGCGAAGGCCCTTGCAAAACCCTCAATAAAAAACTAGAATTCGAGTTGTTTTTCTTTAAAGTTTGCGACGGATATTGTATCAAATTCAAGTACCTAGGATGTTGCATATCAGGGAGAGGTATAGGTCATTCGTTGTTTAATAAGAGCAAAACGGTAAAGAATTATCTTTTTCTTACCTTAGTTAGTGAAATTAGGGACTTAAGCAAGAGGGGGTCTTGGGGTCTATAGCCACTTCTTCTGGGCCCTTCTTATTCAAATTATGAAGTAAAATTGTTCTTATTATTGCCCTCCCATGTAAAAACAACTATATTTACGTGCCTGATTAGGATGATGTTTTAATGTTGACATGGATAATTCTACGGCAAAAATATGGCTATTATCTTCATCTATTTGGAGAAATATATACCCGGGGCAGCAAAAATCATGGCGGGATTAAAAGTGGGTAGCTGGCTTTATCTAAAAAAAAAAATGATATATAGGCTACTAGTTGGAGGAGGATTTCCTTAAAATCAGCGGCATTATTATAACAGTTTTAAAAAACAAAAGTTACACTATTTGTAGCAAATATTTGGAAAAATTCTTACCCAAATAACTTGGTATAAACATCCATTAACTCAATTAACACACCTGATCTCTTAGGCACTCCAACATCCTGTGCCTAAAGATGACTTAGAAGTGTTCGACTACTTCTGAAGATAATTCTTCAGTGGGAGGTCTTCAAACCACTTGTTGAAAGAGGCGGTCCCGGTAGCTGATCTCTCAACACAGAAATTGACGGATCTAATTGTTGTATTTGTATCCTTTCTGCGGAAGATCCGAAGAAACTTATGAAAACTGATTGGTACCAGAAATTGTAGCTTCGTGGGTTCTGTGATAATTATAAATGAGTATCGAGGAACAAAACATCACTATTTAACTGAAACATGATTATTAAAAATGGTTATAATCAGGGAGCTAATTTCGGGGGATGGGGCAGTTGCCTCCTCCAGTTTTGAAAAGTACCATTTTTGATATTTTGGTTCAAAAATACCTTTGCTGGTATTTTTATTGGAAATACCTAAAAACAATGAATTTGACCTTTCCCCGCAGATTTTGAAAAAAAGACATGCTGTGTCCCCCCCTGTATTTTAGTGACCTAACGCCCCTTTTATTGCATATTTTTGGCAATTTCATATTTGTATGGAAATAATAGGCCGTTAGAGAAAACGGTACTGTTCTAGTAGCCGGGCAACACGTGAGAAGTGAAGTTTGGTTAATGCTAATGAAATAAAACAAAATAGGATGAAAATATAATAGTACATGAACAAATTTGGGGTATATATTTGCACATTAGGGGGGAGGGTTAAAGCGTAAAATATATTAAATACGGAACTTAACCTATTTATCTTCCCCCCCCCTATAAACCCCAAAAAACTAAAGTTTAAATATAGTTTCCGGAGTGATAAACCCTTCTTTATGCGACGTCAGACATCCAATTACTGGGTAATGGCTGTCTGATTTTTGCTTTTTTCCATGCGTGTTGCCCGGCTAATAGAACAGTACCGAGAAAACAAAACAGACAATCAAATCAACAACAAGAAGTGGAATATCCCAATACATTACTACTACTACTAACAACTCACTGGGGCACCAAACCACCCCAATCTATTCTTAACTTCACTCTTTATCCCCTTCTATTACATCCAATTGTTCATAAATCTTTCTTATGACCTCTTCTCACCCCATTTGGGAGCGACTTGCTTTTTGTTTGGCCTCAGCTGAATCGTCAAAAAGGATAATATTTGGCAGTTTGTCATTCTTCATGCTTAAGACGCGACTTAACTATTTATAGCAATCTAGCCATATGTGTAAGTGCATATCCACAATTTCCTTGAATAAACACCACTGATCAAACAGTTCGTGGTAACAAACTGTAAGTAAGGAGCGACTCGGCTCAATAGTAACCGAAACTCTAAAAAACGGAATTTTGAAACCAATATACATATCAAACGAATCAACATATTATTCAGATTTCAAATATTTAAGTTTCATTAAGTTTAGTTTTACCCATTAACAGCAACGAGCCGGGGAAAATTTGCCTGATTTTCAAAAAAAGGGGGGAATCACCCCTTAAAAGCTACAGAATCTTAAAGTACCAAGGACACCAAAATGAAAACACATTTAGCCCTCCTAATCTATTTTAGGTCTATTCATACCTGAAAATCCGGGTTTCCTACGAGTTTTTGTTTAGCTGCTATTAGCATTTTTAGTTTGAATAAATTCGCAAACAGTGTTGTCAATAATAAAACAACGATACACTTCGGAGCTGAATAATTATTAGCGAAAACTATTGTTTTTCATTTGTGAAAATTCAAATTTACAAAATCTGTTGATTGTTATATATATATTAGTGAAAATACATTTAGTGAAAAAATATGACCTCAAGTTCAGAAAGTGACTATTCTGATGTGTCAGAAAATATTTTGATGATGACCAAGCGCTAGATGGTATGCAAGATACCATTTCAGGATACTTGTTCCAGCTAGACCACGACGCCGCGCCGGCAGATCGACCAAACGCCACCGACGAGAGGCCTGGCGCCACCAAAGTGTCACAATGCCGCCGGCACGCCGCCACCGACAGAGGCGGCGGCGTTCGGTCGATTTCAAATTAATTTTGTGGCAATTCTTTATTGCGTCAACCTCAAATTTGGAGCTTTTCCTTCTTGTGTGGTTTAGTATTTCGATTTCCCTGATTAGAAATCAAGCAGGGCTTGCACTATCCCCAAATTTTCGGGTATTTCCCCGAAAATCTATGCGTCACCCCGAAAAAAAATTTGGTTCCCCGAATCCCCGAAAACCACGCAATCACGGTGCCACCCCTAGCGATTTATCCCAGTGACTTTCCCTGCCAAATATTACTTGGCATACCATAATTCTTCACTACTCTCTTGTTCATTAATTATCGTCTCTTTTGTTACTTTGCATAAAAAAGAGACAGATGCAATTGCAAATATTGCAATATACACAGTTCTTCATATGTTGACAAAAAACAGGATCGTCTTTATGAAATGAGTTTAAATCATTTCGAATGCAGTTTCCCAATCACTATTTCTTACATCATTCGTAGTCAAGAATATTATTTTCAAGTTGAATCCCAAAAAAAACCTTCTATTGTGACAAATTTAGCTATAGACTAAGCTATGTACAAGGTTTGGGAATTAAAGATTGGACTGGAAGTTACCTAAAAAATATGATTCAAAAATAAATTGTAAATTATTGCCTATAGGAGGGGGGATAGGGGGCTATCATTTTTAAATGATAATACCTCATTTTTTTATTGAAAGCGGGGATGCCAAAAGGTTAATTATTTTTTTCATTTAAAATGGAGACAGAAGAAAATGATATCAAATTCCCTAGGAAACCATTGAAATATTTTGATAGACCCAAGGCCCCCCATTAGGACTTGTTCATTGTCTTGGGTATTTTGCGATTTCTCATAGGCTACTGGCCTAATTTGGCTTTTGTGTGTGCCCCCTTTTAATTGTATTCTTTGGATCTTATTGAATGCCACGGCAAATCTATGACTCAGTTTTCCAATAATTTGAGGTATATCTGAGTAATTTCGACATTTTTGTTGTTGTCTTTGCACCCCCTTACTCATACCTTCAATTTTTTTCAAGGAACACTAAGCTTTTTAACGTTATTTTGCGTGTTTGTTTGAACCATATAGTGACCTAGTTAATTATTAAGTAACTTATTTTTCTAATGAAAGGTGAGACAGTATCCTATCAATGTGGTATCCAGAGGAGGGGGGAGGGAAGTATTACATTTAAATGATAATATCTCGAAATTTTTTTTATTAAAAGCAGGGATCCCCCCAATTTTTTTTCTAATTTAAACCAGAGACGGTCTTTTATCAAAGTGGTATCCCGAGAGGGGGGAGGGGTAGTGAGCTATAATATTTAAATCATAATACCTCGATTTTTTTAAAGAAGGGGTGCCAATAAGTTAAATATTTTTGTTATTTAAAGCACAGACGGTATCCTATCAAGATAGTATCCAGAAGGAGGGGGGCATAGGGAGCTATTATATTTAAGAGATAGTACCTTGATAGTACCTGTTTTTAATACAAGATATCTTTTTAAGAATCCAAAAGAGCAAAAAAAAAAACAATCAATATCAAAGTCACCCATTTCAACTGTTTTAAATGTGATAGGCAAAGGGCATTATAAAAAAATTAAGCTTCTAAGTTCAAAGCTATATTCAAAGTTTTCTGATTAGCCTAATTTAATATTAAGATGGTCTGGCCTAAAAATTAGACACACGTATAGTCAGAACTCCATTGCAAATCCATATATAGCTAAATTTATCAAGACTCCCCCCCTCCATAATGGTGAAAAATATACCCTGAATTATAAATCACCATATTTTTGGTACATAGCCTAGACTGCAGTTTTCAAAAAATTTAGCGTTTCAGCACAATTCAAAATAATGAGTATTTTTCATGCTCTTTTATAATTAAATAATCACTTTACAGGGACTATTAATTTTGAGCCCTGAAGGGGCTAGAAGGCTCAGAACAGCCCATAGAAACCTAGTAACCCTATGCTCAAAAATTTGCTTCTTTAAATAACTGGCTAAGGAGAAAAATAGGTCATATGTAGCTGACTAATGATTGAAGCTGACTTAGGCTATATATTTCCATATTAGGGGGGGGGGAGTAAAGCATAGGCTCATGTATCAACTTCAAAGTCTAACAACCATAATGATTTATTTATTATAAAGTAACTAAGTAAGAGTCTTTTATTCAGGCTCATCACTAAACAAAATATAACCCAGTTGTGCTGATGATTTGTATCTGGTAATTATGTCAGTGATTCCAATCCTCAAAATGTAAATGGGGCAAAAATAACCATTTAGCCATGATAAAATAAAAAGTAGCAAAATAGAAATAAGAAGGTATTTTTCAAAGTATAACTGAGGCAACTGCTCCCCCCTCACAAAATTGGCACCCCAAAATTATGTGGCCTAATGCTGAATTAGAATAAACAGTGTACAATGGCAAGTACAAACAATGCAACAATATATTGTATATGAGTCATAATACAATAATATATATTACATAATAACAATGACAGATAATGATCTAATAGTATTGCTTTATTTAATCAACATTTGTCATTCAGAGAAGCCATGACTCTTTAGTTTTGTTCTTAATATAATTCCTGTTTTGTTCCACTAAATTTTTTTTGGTACTGTTCTAATATATGGGCAACATGCAAGAATGCAACTTGAGAAAAGCCAAGAACAGATAACATTACCCAGTAATTTCCTATCTTATGCTCTATAAACAAGGGGTTTCTCACTCCAGGAACTATATTCAAGCTTTAGTTTTTTGGGGTTTAGGAGGAAAAAAGGTACCTAGGTTAGTTTAAGTATGGCAGACCTTATGTCACTTGTTCACCTGCAAATCCAGGCAACTTGTTGGGTCAACCAATTTTGAATGAATTTTGTGTTAGTGTAACTGTCTGAGCTTATAAACTGGGTTGCCTGTCTAAGACTTTAGGCAGGTAGACCCTATGCCACTTGTTTGCACACAAGGCCAGGCAACTTTTCAGTCAACCAATTTTCAATTAATTCTGTTTTAGTGTAACTGTCTTGGCTTATAGATTGGGTTTTCTGACTGAGGACTGCAAGTCCAGGTGACTTAGTGGTCATGTTAATCCTAAAACTTGGTCAAAATGCCTTAGACTCTAGGCAGACAGGCCTACTTGGAAAGTCTACTTGAATTACAATAGAGATGACTAAGATTTTTGGGCTGACTCACAACAGACAATGTCTATGGAACTTGCTGATGAAGAAGCATCCTAAGCCTAATTTTCCTGGCCACATAAATTCTCAGGTAGGTTCACTAAGTTTTAGGATTGATATGTGACCACCAAGTTGCCTGAACTGCAATTGGAACTATGAAAAGCCATCTGTATGACTTTGTTGTTTTCTCTATGTATCAGTGGGGTAATGTAATTTCTTTTGTATGAAATTTTAGTGGATCATATATTAAATAAGAAAACCAAAAAGCATTCTGTATAAACTTTATCATGTTTCTCTATAATAATTTGATGTTAAAAAGTCATACAGAAGACTTTATATCATTCTCCATGTTTAAAGGAAACACAATATTGCCTATTGTTTTTATTTTATAGTGCTTTGTATATAAGAGTAAATGACAATATTTGTTGCTTAGAGTATAAAGAACCAATGACTTTAATAGGCCTAGTCAAACAGTGCTCACCCAAGTAATTTGTATTTCTAATATAAAAAAAGCATAAAAGGTATATGCTACTATTATATAGTAACTATGAGGTAGATTTATATCAAAATATTCAAGCAAATCACACAGCCTACTAGGTGTCTTACCTTAGCCTACATAAGGTAGGCTATCAGTGGAAGTCATTAGGTCTGCAAAACTACCAATAGGGTAGCCTGTATATTGATACTTTCTTTTAGAATCCTTAATGTTTACCTTTACACTGCTTCATGGTTAAAAGATCCTGGAATGCCAAAAATCCTAGTAACATCAAGACTAGAGAAGCATTCCTTAAAAGTATTTTTCAAAGAAAAGAGCTTTGCTGAACTAGGTTCCGATTTCTGTTTTACCAGAACATACAAGAAAACAACACTTTCTAAGGCTAAATGCTGATTTATTTATTTTTTGGTCATTTTCTGCTGTTTAACAGCACACGTTCTTTATTTTTGAAATTGGCCACGAACTTTCGTATTGGAATACATTATGTAAACAGGAGATCTTTCTCCTTAAAAAATGAATTATCGGTTTTTCACACTAATTTAAGACGTATATGCCTGTGTAAGTTTGCACTTGACCAATTTAATGAATTAAATTTCATTTTAGGTGTCCTTGGTACTTTAATAAAAATCCCACAATCAGATTCAACATATCAGAACATCATACTGTAGAGGTTTCAAGCTCCTATCTGCAAAAATGTGGAAT
This sequence comes from Artemia sinica, assembly GCA_027921565.1. Taxonomy (NCBI): domain Eukaryota; kingdom Metazoa; phylum Arthropoda; class Branchiopoda; order Anostraca; family Artemiidae; genus Artemia; species Artemia sinica. The sequence continues at coordinate 44,591,868 of CM051260.1, read as the reverse complement.
TTTGTATTTTTTGCCAAAAGAAAGATCACGGTTGCGTGTTTATTTGTTGTTTTATTTGTTGTCGACCCAGTGGTCCTAGAATATCATGAGAGGGCTCATTCCAACACAAATTAAAAGCTATATTTTTTATTAAGTTTTATTAAGTAAAGCTCTATATTTTCCCCAAAATCGTCTGAATAAAATTTTGAAATTGCCATTTTGTTCATCATAGTTGAAAGGCACAATGACTATGCCTTTGGATATAACATGACCCTGCCCCCTCTCCCCAGCCCCAGGGGGAAGGTCTTTAAGTTAGAAAATTTGCCCATTGTTTACGCATAGTATTTGTTATTGGGAAACATGCATACATTTTAGGGTGGGGAAGGGGACGAATTTTTGCTGTTTTTTTTCCACGGGGAATTCTCCATGGGGAGGGAAGTTTCCACGGGTGAACTTGTCAAGGGAAATTATACACTGGGGGAATTTGTAAGAATTCCTGTACAAAATTCTTTTTGTGTGTCTTGCTTTCTCTTTTCCGTCTCAATTTAACGCGTGGAGTCGTAAAGGGTAATTGTCCTGGGTAAAATGGAGGGGGTTGCCTCCCCCTCAGCACCCTGCTCTTTACGCTAAAGTTTCAATTTAGTCCCAATTCTTTAAGAACCACTCCTGAAACACAAAGGTCGTTTAATTAAAACAATAAAAAGTTGTTTTAAAAGTACTAAAATGCTTTACCGTAAAGAGTGAGGTGTTGAGGAGGAGGCAACCCCCTTCATGTGTGCAATAATTTCTGTTAGCTTTAAGTTTTAATGGTGCTCCTTACTTTCAGTTAAAAAACTTCTTTTTTATTTAATCAAGAACCAATATTGACAAAATACATAAATGTGATGAGCGTAAATGTAACAAAATCTTTAGTGGACAATTTTAAACTAATAAGTTCTACTTACTTAAAATATGCATAAAAAACAGTTTTTTTCTGATAAGGGTTGAGTTGAACCTGATTTGGATTGTAGATATATTTTGCGATCGTTTTTTTTCACCTTCGACTTTCCGAGATTTTTTCGTTAATAGGGTCTTAACCAGAACTAAATTTAGAAAAAAACTCAGCTGGAAGTGAGGAGGAACATCAAAACTTAAAAGGAACAGAAAATTATTCTTTATATGAGGGGGCTGACCCTTCCCCGACCCTCACATTTTACGTTAAAGTCTTGAAGCTCTTTAGAAATATTAATTTAAAAAAAAATCCGAAAAATAGGTTTTTCAAAGAAAAGTAAAGGTCATTTTAAACTTAAGCTCAGCAGATACAAATACCAGTTAAAATTCAAACTTAAAATGACCAGAAATTCCTATTAAAGAATAAATTAAGCCCAAAACGAACAGAAATTAAATAAATAATCATAGCAAATAACATACAACAAGTAATAATATAAATGAATAAATAGATCTTAAAGCGAGGATGCTTTGATTGAATATGAAAATCAAGCTTAAAACGAAAAAAAAAATTCTATTAAGTATAAATGAAATTTAAAAAGAACAGAAATTAAATAAACAATCAATGCAAACAAACATACAATAGATATTAATATAAATGAATAAATAAATCTTAAAACGAGTGAAACTTAAATTCACTTAAACGAGTGAAACTGAACGAAAATCACTACAAACAAGAGTTTGGGTATCGCCTCCTCTCACTGCAAAAGTCTAAAACCTACTGCGTCATTCGCGCTTTACTGAAAACCAATTTTATTACAAATATTTTCTTTTGTACTTAGTATTGAAAATAAACATTAAAATTATAGTAAAATTTTGGACTGATCAGCTTTCAGCAATTAATTTTATATACATCAAATATTCAGTTTAATTTATTAGTTCTTTCTAAAGTTGTTCAAGACGAATAAAGTTTCACTACAAACAAGAGTTTGGATACTGTACCCTTCATTAACTGTAAATAAAAACCAAAAGCCTACTGCGTCATTGGCGCTTAAGTGAAAACGAATTATATTACAAATATTTTCTTTTCCAGTTCTTACAGCATTGAAAATAAAAATAGAATTACCGTGAAGTAAATTCTTGAACTGATGGATCTTTCAACAATTAATATTATTATACATCAAATATTCAATTTGAGGTTTTTTATACTTTCTAAGACTGTTAAAGACACATATTGTTTTGTATCACATGGGTTTATCCATCCGATAAACCGAAAGGTGTGGAGGGCGGGAGGGGATAGTTGCCCTCCGATCTTTTTTCTCTCAGAAAATAAACTAGAACTTCTAATTTCCATTCAAATGAGCCCTCTCTGAAGTTTATACAAACATTCCTTTGATAAGAACAATATACGGCCCCAGGACACAGCTTGAAACGCCTGCCCCGGACCCGGGGGGTTGTGTCGACACCCGAGTTATGTTATCTAACCTTAGAACTATTCTAAAAGAAGGACTATTTAACAAACCTATATCAGATGAAAAAGGGGCGTGGAGGGGGGGGGGGCTAGCTGCCCTCTGATTTCCATTGACTCTTAAAATTTCAACTAGAACTTTCAATTTCCCTTCAAATCAGCCCTCTTTGAAGTGTATACCAGGATCCCTTCCATAAGAACCATATATGCCCCCTGGGCATAATTTGCAACGCCTGCCCCCGGGCCTGGATGGTTGTGTCGACACTAGAGTTTTTTTTTTTATCTGACCTTTGAACTATTTTTAATAAAATGGCTATCTCAAAATTTTTATCGGATGCATTTGGGGGAAAAGGGGCGTGGGGGGTAGTTGCCCTCTGATCTCTTTTGACTCTTAAAAACTGAACTAGAACTTTCAATTTCCAATCAAATGAGCCCTCTCTCAGGTTTATACGAGCATCCCTTCCACAACAACTGTATATGGCCTCCAGACATAACTTACAACGCTTACCCCGGGCCCTGAAGGATTGTGCTGACCCTGGAGTCTTCGTTATATGATCTTTGAACCGTTTTGAAAAAAAATGGCTCTCTCAAAGTTCTTATCGGATGGGTTTGAGCAAAATAGGACGTGGGAGAAGAGGGGGCCAGTTGCCCTCCGATCTCTTGTGACTCTTTAAAAGTGAATTTGAACTTTCAATTTCCAATCATATGAGCCCTCTCCGTAGTTTATACGAGCATCCCTTCCGTAAGACTTATATATGCCCCCAGAGCATTACTTACAACGCCTGCCTCCCGGCCCTGGGGGGTTGTGTCGACCCCGGAGTTTTCATTATATGATCTTTGAACTATTAAAAAAATGGCTATTTCAAAGCTCATATCGGATGGGATTGAGGAAAAAAGGGTATGGAGAGGGGGGGGGGCTAGTTGCCCTCCGATGTTTTTTGACCTTTTAAAAAAGAATTAGAACTTTCAATTCCCAATCAAATGAGCCCCCTCCGAAGTTCATACGGGCATACCATCCATAGGAACCATACATGCCCCCAGAGCAATACTTAAAACGCCAGCCCCGGGCCCTGGGGGATTGTGTTGAAACAGGAGTTTTTCTTATCTGACCTCTGAGCTATTTTTAACGAAATGGCCATACGTAAAGGAGTTTTTGTTAAATGATCTTTAAACTATTTTTAACAAAATGGCTACGTCAAATTTTTTATCAGATGTATTTGGGGGAAAAGAGTTTTATTTTTTTGGGGGGGGAGATAGTTGCCCTGCGATCACCTTTGACTCTTAAAAAGTGAATTGCAACTTTGAATTTACAATCAAACGATCCCTCTATGAAGTTTATACGAGCATCCCTTCCACAACAACTGTATATGGCCTCGAGGCATAACTTACAACGCTTACCCCGGGCCCTGAAGGATTGTGTCGACCCCGGAGTTTTTGTTACATGATCTTTGAACCGTTTCAAAAAAAATGGATCTCTCAAAGTTCTTATGGGATGGGTTAGAGGAAAATAGGACGTGGAGGGGGGGGGGGCTAGTTGCCCTCCGATCTCTTTCGAGACTTAAAAAGTTAACGAGAACTTTCAATTTCCAATCATATGAGCCCTCTCCAAAGTTTATACGAGCATCCCTTCCATAAGAGCTATATATGCCTCCAAGCATAACTTAAGACTCCTGCCTCCGGGATCTGGAGGGAGGGTTGTATCGACCCCGGAGTTTTCATTATATGATCTTTGAACTATTTTTGAAAAAATAGCTATCTCAAAGTTCTTATCGGATGGGTTTGAATAAAAGGGTAAGGAGGGGGGATAACTTACCCCCCCCCCCCCATATAACTTGCAACGCCTACCCACGGGTCCAGGAGGGCTGTGTCGACATCGCAGTTTTTGTCATCTGAACTTTGAACTATTTTTAACAAAGTGTCTATCTCAAAATGTTTATCTGATGTATTTAGGGCGTGGAGGAGGGAGGGGGGCTAGTTGCCCTCCGATCTCTTTTGACTCTTAAAAATGAACACGAACTTCCACTTTCCAATCAAATGAGCCCTCTCTGAATTTTATACGAGAATACCTTCCATAAGGACTATATATGCCCCCAGAGCATTACTTACAACGCCTGCCTCCGGGCCCTGGGGGTTGTGTCGACAGAGGAGTTTTTCTTACCTGACCTTTGAACTATTTCTTATTGAAATGGCTATTTAAAAATTTTATTGGATGGGCTTGGGGAAAAAGGGTGCGTGGGGGAGGCTAGTTGCCCCCGGATATCTTTTGAATCTTAAAAGTGAAGTAGAACTTTCAATTTCCAATCAAATGAGCCTTCTCTGAAGTTTACACGCGCATCCCTTTCACAAGAACTATATACGCCCCCAACACAACACTTACAACGCCTACCCCGGGCCCTGGAGGGTTGTGTTGACATCGGATTTTTTTTTTCAGTTTTTGAACAATTTTCAAAATACTGGCTATCTCAAAATTTGTAGCGGATGGGCTTTGGGAAAAAAGACGTGGGAAGGGGGGCTAGTTGCCCTTAAATCTCTTGATTCTTAAAAAAGGAACTAGAACTTTCAATTTTTAATCAAATGAGCCCTCTAGGAAGTTTATAGGAGCATCCCTTTCAGAAGAACCATACATGCCTTTGAACCATACATGGGGGGGGATATTTGCCCTCGCATCTCTTTTGACTATTAAAAAGTGAGCTCGAACTTTTAATTTCCAATCAAATGAGCCCTATCTGAAGTTTATACGAGCATCCCTTTCATAAGAACCATATATGCCCCCGGGCATAACTTAAAAACACCTGCCCCCGGGCCGTGGGGGATTGTGTCGACACCTGAGTTTTTGTTATCTGACTTTTGAAGAATTTTTAACTTAATGGCTATCTCAAAATTTTTATCGGATGCATTTGGGAAAAAGGGGCATGGGAGGGCTAGCTACCCTCCAATCTCTTTTGAATCTCAAAAACTAAAGTAGAACTTTCAATTTCCAATCAAATAAGCCCTCGCGGAATTTATGAGCATCCCTTCCATAAGAACCATATATTCCCCCAAGGCATAACTTACAAAGCCTGTCCTCGGGCCCTGGAGAGCTGTGTCAACCCCGGAGTTTTCGTTGTATGGTCTTTGAACTATTTAAAAAAAATACTATCTCAAAGTTCTTATCGGACGGGTTTGAGGAAAAAAGGGCGTGGAGGTGAGGGGGAGGGGGCTAGTTTCCCTCCAATCCTTTTTTGCTCTGAAAAAGTGAACTAGAACTTTCCATTTCCAATCAAATGAGCCCTCTTTGAAGTTTATACGAGCATTCCTACCATATGAACCCTATATGCCCCGAGGGCATAATTTACAACGCCTGTCCCCGGGCCCTGGGGGATTGTGTCGACACCTGAGTTTTTGTTATATGATCTCAGAACTATTTTTAAGAAAACAGTTATTTCAAATTTTTATCGGATGCATTTGGGAGTAAAGGGCGTGAGGGAGGGGCTGGTCACCCTCCAATATCTTTTGATGCTTAAAAAGTGAACTAGAACTTTCAATTTCCAATCAAATGAGCCCTCTCTGAAGTTTATACGAGCATTCCTTCCATAAGAACCATATATGCCTCCAGGGTATAACTTATAACCCTTGCCCTGAAGACTGTAGGGGGATTGTCCTGATCAAAGATATAATTTCCAGAACTTTCAACTACGTTGAACAAAATGGCTATCTCAAAATTTTGATTGGATGTGTTTGGGGAAATGGTGAGTGTGGAAGGGGTGTTAGTTGCCTTCCAATCACTTTCGACTATTAAAAAGGGCTAGCCATTTAAATTTCTAATCGTATGAGTCCTTTTTTGAAGCTTCTACGACAACACTGTTTATAAGAACCTTATTTACCCCCAGGGCATAACTTTCAACCCTTGCCCGAGAGCTGTGGGGGAGGGGGGGGGGTCATTCTCAAAGGCCTAGTTTCCATAATTTTATGGAAACTACGTTGAACAAAATGGCTACCAAAAATTTTGATTGGATGTGTTTGGGGAAGAGGTGGGCGTGAGAGGGGTGTTAGTTGCCCTCCAATCACTTCCGACTATTAAATTGGGCACTAGCCCTTTGAATCTCCAATCGAATGAGTCCTTTTTGAAGTTTCCATGACAAAAGTTTCTATAAACACCTTACATACCCCCAGGGCATAACTTACAGCCCGTGCCCTGAGGGCTTTTGGTGAGTTTCCTCCTCAAAAAATAACTTTTATCTTAATCAACTACGTAGAATAAAATGACTATCTCAAAATTTTGATTAGATGTGTTTGAGGAAATGGTGGGCGTGGAAGGAGTGTTAGTTGTCTTCCAATCTCTTTTGACCCTTAAAAGTAGTACTAGAGCTCTCGATTTCCAATCGAATGAGCCCCCTTTGAAGTTTATACGACGACCCTTTCCATATGAAGTGCCTCTGGGAAAAAAATTAAATAATAAAACATTGGAGCCGTGTTGCTTTCACTATAGGCAACCCTATAGCGTTGCCTCAGATTTCTCATCCAAAATCAAAGACCCTTGTGTTTGAGTAGTTTTTTCTAGAGAATCAGTACAAAAAGTCAAACTTTTGCGCAAAAAGCGAGGTTTAGAAAAGGGCAATCCCCGTCATATACAGAATAATTTTTGTTAATGTTGCTCCTTACTTTCAGTTGAAAAAAAATCTTGTTTTTAAATTTAATTTATGACTGTTTTTCTTATGATACCAGGTTATCTGCTCCTCCCATGTAATATTTCTCCTGGAAAATTCCATACAGGACAGTATTCTTAAATACAATCCACAAGAAAAATAACATGAATATCAAGTTTCACTTATTGATATCAACGCTTCATTTACATATTTACATAACTGCCTGATTGTCCTTTTTACTGTCGTCTGCAGGATACCCGGGAACTCCAAGTTACCACCCTCAAAATACTTTCCTCTGAAAAGAGAAAGTTGCTGGCACTCGGCAAGATTCCAGAAGAAACAATTTGATGTGTGCCCAGCGTTACAGACTATTTTTAGATCTTGTTCTCTTGTACGAGTATCTGTACTCTGACAATTGAATTCTAACTATAATTCTTAGAAAGTGGTCTGACGTCAATCCCCTCTGTATTGAATATACTTAGAAACATCTCTGATTGGCAAAGAAATGGGTGTGATCTTGTTCGGGCTGAAATTATTAGGCTTTCACTGCTAATACATTTGATTTTTTTTAATAATATTTGATTTTTTAATAAAGTTGGGTCTTAGTTTTCAGAGGTAAGAAGATCCACGCTTAAAATACATCTGATTTTATGAATAATATTTGATTTTTAATATAATTGGGTTTTAGATTTCATAAATAAGAACATTCACATTTAATATACATCTGATTTTATTAATTATATTTGATTTTCTAATAGAGTTCGGTTTTAGTTATCGGAAATAAGAACATCCACGTTTAAAATACATCTGATTTTATTAATAACATTTAATTTTTATAAAGTTGGGTTTTAGTTTTCAGAAATAAGAACATTCACATTTAAAATACATCTGATTTTATTAATAATATTTGATTTTTTAATAAAGTTGGGTTTTACTTTTTGGAGATAAGAACATCCACGTTTAAAATGCATCTGATTTATTAATAAAGTTTTATTTTTTATAAAGTTGGGTTTAAAATTTCATAAATAAGAACATCCACGTTTAAAATACATCTGATTTTATTAATAATATTTGATTTTTTAATAAAGTTAGGTTTTAGATTTCGGAAATTAGAACATCCACGGTTAAAATACATCTGATTTTATTAATAATATTTGATTTTGTAATAAAGTTGGGTTTTAGTTGTCAGAAATAAGAACATCCACGTGTAAAATACATCTGATTTTATTAATATTTTTTTATTTTTCTTAATAAAGTTGGGTTTTAGTTTTCAGAAATAAGAACAACCACGTATAAAATGCATCTGATTTTTAATAACAATATTTGATTTTTTAATGTAATTGGGTTTTAGGTTTCAGAAATAATAACATACATGTCTGAAATGCATCTGATTTTATTAATAATATTGGATTTTTTAATAAAATTGGGTCTTAGTTTTCAGAAATAAGAACATCCACGTTTAAAATACATTTGATTTTATTAATATTATTTGATTTTTATTAAAGTTGGGTTTTAGTTTTCAGAAATAACAACCTTCAAGGTTAAAATACATCTGATTTTACTAATAATATTCGATTTTTAAATAAAGTTGGGTTTTAGTTTTCAGAAATAAGAACATCCACGTTTAAAATACATCTGATTTTATTAATAAGATTTATATTTTTAATAAAGTTGGGTTTTAGTTTTCAAAAATAAGAAGATCAACGTTTAAAATACATTTGATTTTTATTAATAATATTTGATCTTTTAATATAATTGTTTTTTTTTTCGAAATAAGAACATCCATGTTTAAAATACATCTGATTTTATTAATAATATTTGATTTTTTAATAGAGTTGGGTTTTAGTTTTTGGAAATAAGAGCATCCACGTTTAAAATACATTTGATTTTATTAATAATATTTAATGTTTTATAAAGTTGGGTTTTAGTTTTCAGAAATAAGAACATCCATGTTTAAAACATGTCTGATTTTATTAATAATATTTGATTTGTTAATAAAGTTGGGGTTTAGTTTTCAGAGATAATAACATCCAAGTTTAAAATACATCTGATTTTATTAATAAAGTTTGATTTTTTAAAAAGTTGGGTTTAGATTTATGAAATAATAACATCCACGTTTAAAATTCATTTCATTTTATTAATAATATTTGATTCTTTAATAAAATTGTGTTTTAGATTTCAGAAATTAGAACATCACGGTTAAAATACATCCGATTTTATTAATAATATTTGATTTTGTAATAAAGTTGGGTTTAGCTGTCAGAAATAAGAACATACACTTTTAAAAAACATAGGATTTTATTAATAGTTTTTGATTTTTCTTAATAAAGTTGGGTTTTAGTTTTCAGAAATAAGAACAGCCACGTAAAGAATGCATCGATTTTTATTAATAATATTTGATTTTTTAATATAATTGGGTTCTAGGTTTCAGAAATAAGAACATCCATGTTTAAAATACATCTGATTTTATTAATAATATTTGATTTTTTTTAATAAAGTCGGGTCTTAGTTTTCAGAAATAAGAACATCCACGTTTAAAATAATCTGATTTTATTAGTAATATCTGATTTTTTTAGTAAAGTTGGGTTTTAGTTTTTAGAAATAAGAACATCCACGTTTAAAATCCATCTGATTTTATTGATAATATTTGATTTTTTAATAAAGTTGGGTTTTAGATTTCAGAAATTAGAACATCACGGTTAAAATACATCTGATTTTATTAATAATATTTGATTTTGTAATAAAGTTGGGTTTAGTTGTCAGAAATAAGAACATCCACGTTCAAAATACATCGGATTTTATTAATAATTTTTTATTTTTCCTAATAAAGTTGGGTTTTAGTTTTCAGAAATAAGAACAGCCACGTATAGAATGCATCGATTTTTATTAATAATATTTGATTTTTTAATATAATTGGGTTTTAGCTTTCAGAAATAAGAACATCCATGTTTAAAATACATCTGATTTTATTAATAATATTTGATTTTTTGTAATGAGGTCGGGTCTTAGTTTTCAGAAATAAGAATATCCACGTTTAAAATGCATCTGATTTTAGTAATAATATTTGATCTTTTAATACAGTTATATTTTAATTTTCAAAAATAATAACCTTCACGTTTTAGATACACCTCATTTTATTAATAATATCCGATTTTTTAATAAAGTTGGCTTTTAGTTTTCAGAAATAAGAACATCCACGTTTAAAATCCATCTGATTTTATTGATAATATTTGACTTTTTAATAAAGTTGGCTTTCAGTTTTCAGAAATAAGAACATCCAAGTTTAAAATAATATGATTTTATTAGTAATATTTGATTTTTTTTTAAATAAAGTTGGGTTTTAGTTTTGAGAAATAAGAGCATCCACTTTTAAAATGCATCTGATTTTTATTAAAAATATTTGATTTTTTAATATAATTGGGTTTTTGTTTATCAGAAGTAAGAATATCCATGTTTAAAATACATCTTGTTTTATTAATAATATTTAATTTTTTAATAAAGTTGGGTTTTAATTTTCAGAAATAAGATGTATTTTAAAAGAAATAATAGATGTATTTTAAACGACAAAGTAATACATAAAATATTTTTTAATGAAATAATGAAATGTAGAATATTAACATAAAAATATGTTACATACATTATTATACATTATTAATATCATTGAACATCTTTGAATCTGTTCCATAAAATAATTCATCAGGTTCTCTCTTGATAGTGTAGGTATTCTCTTCTCTTATTTCGTAATCAGTAGAATAATCATTAGTCCATTTTGAGTCACACACAATTTTTACTGGAGTTTTCACCTACAGGTTCAATATGCGTTTCGTCTTTGGTATTATTTGGTTTATTGACTATGTGATCAATGGTAGTAATTATGTTCCTTTGTGCTTTATTTTCCATCAATTCATTTTTATATTCGTTAGTGATATTGTCTACCAATCTCCTTTTTATTTTGTCTGTCATTTCACTGTCTATTGTCACATTATTTTCAAATAGGTAATAGTTCTGGCACATAGACAAGATACGGTTTATGATATTAGTGCAGCAGTATGCATGCCTTCTATTTCCCTTTGCTTTCATTTGAATCTTAATACCGGAAAGATGACGATAGGATCTATCAACAGGTATCATGTTACCAGAACCATTATCTAGAGGTTCCCCTCTTCATCAACTATCATTTTTATTTTTGCATTCGCTTTTGGCACTTACTTCTGGAAATGATACTTTCCCATATCCACCATTTGTATGATGGAAATTCTTGGGTTTTCCAAAGGAATTTAGCTCGTCGCTGTCATGACAATGTACGCATACACTCCTAATAATATCTTCACTACTACTTGTTTCATAGTTCAAATATTTGTCTATGTCAGCATTCAGCGGAACGATAACTTTATCATGTGTACACACTTTCTTCGAATAATTCATTTTCACTTCTTTGTAAATATGATACTGGTGTTTATCCTTCCAATGTGTGAAAATTAGTGATTTAATAAATACAATAAACTAGTTAGTGTTGATAACCTGGTATAGGGTTCCACTGGGACAGCTGCGTAGTGTCTATGAGCAACCATAGAGTACCATTGATACAGCCGCATAAATAAAAATAATAATAATAATAAAAACTCAGAAAAAAAAATGGGTACTACAAACATTATTTATATAATAGTAAAAGTCACTACTAACATATCTATATCATTCTCATTTTGTATTTCTAAAATATTAAATGTGATTTTTTAAAAGTATATTTCTTGCCATTTTGAGAAATGTAAAAAAAAGTTGAAAAATTTTTCTCTTTAAAAAAATATAAAATCAAAATAAAAGTGAAAAAAGTTAAAAAATGTTAAACTTCAAAAAAAGGTATAATAAAATCGGGGGAGGGGCCAAAAAGTTGGGGGGAGGATATGGGTATTCAAGGTCTGTCGCATCATTACCTAAGATTTAAACTGCTTTATTAATTTCGACTGTATGTATATTCACAATACTACGCAATATTTTATATTAACTGCACTCCTCACTTGGTACTTGTGTATTATAGCGATCACACTTATACATTAGAAATTCCGGCGTTAAATATATTCGGAAATTTGAATAATTATTCTCTAAACATCCCTCCAAAATAAAGAACAATATGCATCTCTTAATTGAGTCACTATTCCTTCAGATTTACCCTTAGCTGATAAGCAATTAATATTTCAAACCTTTCTCTTTTCTTAAATTCAAAACATGTTTTTATTCTATGTGTACGCAATAACTATGTGACATGTCCTTGCAAGAATCATATTACAAATTTCTGAAGACTCAATCTGTCAATAATATCTAATCTGTCAACTGAATTCTAACACCTCTCTCTCTAAAGTAGGTCAAATTCATTCTCTTGATGCCTTGGCTGGAGTCCAATTGTCTTCCAAATATGGTGTTCCCGTAGGACATAAGCCTCTTATACTACTCATGTCAACACTTTACTTTCCCAGTGCTTGAAACATTTGTTTAGTTTGTCAAATGCTCCATCTGCAGTACGGTCTGGGCAAGAGACTATATCGAGCATATCAACTTTTGTCTCTAAGCCAGCATCAGCAAAAGTGACGCAAGTCGCTAGCTGTTTCTCAGCAGGCACGTCTGTGGTTTCATCCGCGACTATAGAGAAGCAGTACTGTTTCAACGTGCACACTAGGTCCTCTCTGAAGTGTTGCCCATGTGCATGAATCACCACGTTTGTCACTTTCTGTTTGCTCAGAGCAAGCCTTAGTCAGTAGGTCTGACCCTGGTAGGGACTTCTCTAACTTTGTGAGGTCTATGCATTGGCAGTAATGCAAAACATGCTAATCTAGAAAATGTGCATTTTTAATTCTAATGTCCAACAAACGATCTTAAACTGATTTGTCCCGGAGGTAAGTTTTTATACTTAAGATAGTTTGTGCTGAGATACAGCCTTTCTCACTAGCAAAGTGCACTAGCGTCGTGGAATGTCCCCAGAAGGCTGCTTTACCCCAAGAGCCTTCAAGTCTTTCTTGCAGCAAATACAGTGTACCATATCTGAAACCGACATACCAGTAGTATTTCTAGCGTATCTATTTCAACTGCTGAATTTTGTACTGCTCTCCAACTGCTTTCAGTAATTCTGATCATACATCTTACTCTTTGGCTTTGAGCCGACCAAGTTTTTCAAGTTGTTTAAATTCATCTCTTAGTCATTGCAGTACTCACTACTATCATCGGAAAGATTTTCCATGCTTGGTCTCTTAATCAAAAAAGAACGTTAAAACTAACAGAAGAGATGCATTTTCAAAAGGTTTGAGCATACGATTATTGTCATACATTCATTTTATGTTGACTCTTTTTTATTTTATTATGCAAGGAATTGTAATTTATATAAACTCACCCAACTATTATCCCTTAAATATTCCTTAAAGGTGTGCTCTAGGAATTTAGCCTAATTTTAATAAAATTAGTAAATCTGTAAAGCCCTTTTTACAAGGTCAAAAGAGATATGTCAATTTTAATAAGAGTCCAGTACAAATTCGTTGGACTTCAGAAATTTTAAGTTAAAAAAACGATAAACTTGAGTTAGAATTAGGTAATTAGTATTAAATAATAAAACATCTTGGAACAATAGTAGGGAGGGGGTCACTACTTCTAGACGAACAACAGAGGGCGCCCTTAACATACAGGAAGAACAAGATTCAGCCAATCAGAGTCCTAGGATCCCTGGACGAACAAGACCACACCTCTTTCTAGACCTGTTTGATGGTTATATTGTTTGTAGACCTGTTTAGACGAACAAGACCACACCTCTTTCTAGACCTGTTTGATGGTTATATTGTTTTTAGACCTTTCTAGACCTGTTTGTTGGTCAAATTGTTTGATTTTTCTAAGCCTAATGGATACAGACAGAAGTTTACATCATTGTCAGATAAAAGCGTCTAACGGGAACAAGATCACTTGTCTCTTTCTAGGCCAATCATAGGAGTCGGAAACACGAACGGGACAAGATCATTGACACCTATTTCTAGGTCAATGGATTTACGTAAGGTTTCTTTTAAAACACAATTCAGCCTTGAGATTTTGTTTCTAATGAACATGCTTACAAAGGAACATATCATTTCACGACACAATGGAACATATATCGAATACTGTGGATTTAGAAGTTTTAGCCACACAAATATAGAATGTGAGTTCCGTTTAGCAAACTTTCTTTAGTTTTCCATAATAAAATCATTTTTTGTAGTCCTCCACCCCCTCCAATATATTCAAATTCAATGTGTACCCCCCCCCAAAAAAAAACAAATTTATACTATATTTCAAATATACTCTTTTTTCCACTATGTAAAACCCTCCTCCCTCCTCCCCCGACCATTCGTTACCAATTAATTCGTTCAATGGAAGTTATTACTCGAAATTGTCCTTTCTCCTTGATGCGTTTAAAATTATCAAAATCTTCACACTTGCGATTGTGTCTCGAGAGGGTGATTTCGTAAACAAATCTTTTCGCACGTGTCAGGTTCGGAAATTAACAAAAACAAGGGTGATAGCACCATATGGAAGGGATTAAGCTTACGGGTTCACATAATACTAGACGGTCTGAAAAAGGGGCGAATTATTTGCAAAATTAAAAGAGATATTTTAAAGACATGGAAATTATGTAAAAGGCGGATTCTAACAGTCCTTTAGAGTGCATATCATTTAATTCTATACCTTTCTTTTATAATCTCAGGGGGAGCGTGAAAACTATGGTTTTTAACTCTGATACTATTAGGCTAGAAGGCAATCTCTCTAATTTAGGGGAGAAGGTTGCTAAATTTAGACCTATGTCTCTTACACTCTAAACGAAAGATATCTTTTAATATCAAAAGCGGAAAAGGGTTGCTTTTGCAGACAATTATACCTTATGAGGGAAGTGTTCTATTCTCAAATGGCTTTGATGAAAGCAAATACTTTCATTATGAAGAGAAATAATGGTTTAGTTAAATCTTCAATGTTTTACCTTCCCTGAAAGGAAGCGATGGGGCAATTTAATTGCTCTTATTTTCATATTCATAGATTTTATCTGCTCTTTAGATAATTATTAGTTTAAGAGGCTTTCATAAAAATCCTACTTTCACTAATTTCTCTTCTTCTGTAACAGGGAGTCATTATTCTATACTAAATTTTTTCTTCTTTTCTAGGAAATTGCCGAATTGACAGGCCCAATGAAAAGGGCAAGGAATAATAATGCCACACCACTAAAACGGTCGACGATGCCTAGCCCATCCATACCTCATCTCCCCCCTTCCAGGCCGTTAATGCCAGTGCAATCTGCCCCTCATCATGAGATGCCTGACATTTTGGTTGATCATCCCGAGTTAGAAATATCCTTTTATTTTGACTGTTCTATATGTAAAGGACATTATCATGATTTTGAGCATTCTCATGAACCTACTACAACATGCTTAGACAGTGTGGACGTAGGGATAGACGAGAAGAATTTGGAGGAAATGAGGAGAAAAATCATACATGATTTTGAGAGAAATTTATACAGATTGCAAGCAAGCTCGCATAAAACAAGGTTCAATATCAAAGAACAAGAAGAGGAAGACCGAAAGAAAAGACATGGAAAAGAGGGCTATCTCTACAGACATATCTCAAAATATAGTATAAAAGACAGTGATGAAAACTCAAAGAAAAATGTGCATAGTGCAAGATATAGCAGTGAATATTATGATGAATATGATCTAAAAGACGAAAAAAAGTGGCCCTTTAAGAGACAACATAAGAGATTATTCTATGGAAAAGATTTTAAACATCAATAATCGGGCTGGAAGAGCTCTCATATATCATTTTACGATAAATCTCATCATTGATAAGCTTGACGAGTTTTGTGTCGTAATCGAGTTTGTGATAAATTTGTTTATTAATTTTCTCCTACTCGATAATTCTACCCCAAACTTATCTCTACCAGATTAGTTTGGGATCGGCTAGATCCCCCTCCCCCAGTTTTCCATACCCCGCAGAGACCCTCCCTCCACTAGGCTACCATTCCATGTGCAGGCCGCCACCGAGGGAGTATCCAATCCACCGTGCGGTTTATCTCAACCCTGTCGCAACCCAGGAGACATTTTTTAGCAAAAATATCAAAACGTACAAAGGGGAAAATTCTTGTTCCCACCCACCCCTTGCGATGTGGGGTAGTTTGATCAGTATTGTCTCATTCCAGGGATGGAATCCGATCATCCCAACGCGATTCCGTTTGCTCACTGTTGAATCGTTCCGAGGAGACGGAATCCGGATTTCGGCTAGATGATATAAGAGGCTAAAAACGGTCTCGCTCGAGATAATTTAAATGTAGTAATAATAAGGAAATTAAAACATTAATATTTTTAGGGGGGTGATGATTCAAGGGCTCATTGGGTACATTTTTGCATCTCGTCCAGAATTGAGTGCATTATTAACGAGGCTCTTTTCAAAATTAGCTAGTGAAAATATTAAACAATGTAAGCAACTTATGAAAACTAATATATTTAGGGGAGTGGGGGATGATTCAAGGGTTCATTGGGTACTTTCTTATGCTCTTCGTTTTACAAAATTAGCTAGTGAAAATATTAAACAATTGAGGCAACCTTGATTTTGTGTGGTTTTGCAAGAAAAAAGCTCATCTTTAACAAACGTAGCCATAGCTAGTTGAAACTGTGTATAAATATTTTAATTTTTAGTCTCGAAAATATAATAAATATGGCTTTTAGGATGACTTAATCCTCTAAAGTCCCCCGTTACACCCCCCCCCCCCCTCCCCCAACTTTTTGCCCCTCCCCAATATAGATTTTCAGATCAAGTTCTCTTCTTAATTTTCCTCCTAAACTTATTTTATAAGTTCAAGTACTCATCTTTTTTCACTCCGACAATACTTTACGACTTTTTGCATACCTCAACACCAAGCAATACTTTTCAAAAGGCTTTATTATATCTTTTCAGAACATGTTCATTTCCTAATAACCCTCCTAAACCAATTTTACAAGTTGAATTACTCATCATTTTCACCCATAACTTTACTTTACAACTTTTTGAATACCCTAACACCAAGCAATAGTTTTCAAAGGCTTTATTATATTATTTCAGAACAAGGTATTTTCTTAATATCCCTCCTAAACCCATTTTACATGTTGAAGTACTCATCTTTTTCGCTCCCAACATTACTTTACGACTTTTTTGCATACCCCAACACCAAACAATACTTTTCAAAAGGCTTTATTATATCTTTTCAGAACAAGATCTTTTCGTAATATCCCTCCTAAACCCATTTTACAAGTTGAAGTACTCATCATTTTCACCCATAACTTTACTTTACAACTTTTTGAATACCCTAACACCAAGCAATAGTTTTCAAAGGCTTTATTATATTATTTCAGAACAAGGTCATTTCTTAATATCCCTCCTAAACCCATTTTACAAGTTGAAGTACTCATCTTTTTTCACTCCCAACAATACTTTACGACTTTTTCGCATACCCCAACACCAAGCAATACTTTTCAAAAGGGTTTATTATATCTTTTCAAAACAAGGTCTTTTCGTAATATCCCTCCTAAACCCATTTTACAAGTTGAAGTACTCATCCTTTTCACCCACAGCTTTACTTTACAACATTTTGCATACCCCAACATCAAGCAATACTTTTCAAAAGGCTTTATTACCATATATGGGAATTGAAAAGATTTAATGTCCTTGGTAAAAGCCTGGACGAGATCTAATGTCCTTGGTAAAACTTGGGGCGAGATTTAATGTCCTTGGTAAACGTGTCTCTTTCTAGACCAATCAGATGCCTAAAATCCCTGTATGTACAAGACCACGCCTCTTTCTAGACATGTTTGATGGTTATATGGTTTGATGGTTATATTATTTGTTGATGGTTATGGTTTCCTGGCTCTGTCCTGTTTTTTGATAGTTGTATGGTTTGTTGGTTATATGATTTGATGTTGTTTCATGGTTCTGTTCTGTTTCTTGGTCAACCTGTTTGATGTTTCTAAGCCTAATGGATACAGACGGGAGTTTACATCATTGCCGGATAAGAGTGTCTAACGGGACAGGATCAATGACGCCTATATCTAGGTCATAAGGTTTCTCTTACATCGCAAAAGGATGCCGAAACAAAAGAACATTCAGAAATTACTTTTATGGGATTATTTGGGCGAAACAAAATAATCGACATTTTAGGGATTTTTTTTTGGGTGAAACAGTTTGAGACATTTTAGAGGATGATTTGGGGTACCCCTGCTCGCGGTACCCCTGCTTATACTAATCTAAGCTGACCATTTTGTTCCAATTCGTTGGTTGGTCGATGGGCTAGTAACCCGCCACCGTAAAAATTGATTACTCAAGAAACAGCAACAGATAGCCTCGGATTGACTTCTTCTTCTTCTGTGATGACGACTAATGCACGCCCCCGGACAGGATTCTTGAAAACGGCCGAGTGATTTCGTATTGGATACTGGAATGTTAGAACAGTTAATCAAGAAACACAGCCAGGAAAACTCAACAGTGTTATGAGAACCCTTGATAAGTTCCGTATTGACATAGCTGGACTTTCTGAGACCAGGCTTACTGGTTTTGGGACTTTGAAAACTGAGATTTACCATATCTTGTATTCCGGACTTGAGACTAGAAACGAAGCAGGTGTCGCAATGGCACTAAGTAATCGGGCCAAAAAATGCCTAGTGGACTGGGAACCAATTGGTGAGCGATTCTTCGTGCCCGTTTCGCCACTTCATAGGCCAAATTGACAGTTATTGTACTGTACGCCCCAACGAATGATGCCTGTGATCAAACCAAAGACGACTTTTATCGTGCGTTATCGAATGTTGTTGCAAAAACGCATCGTCATGATATCGTGACTGTGTGTGGGGACTTTAATGCTAAAGTTGGAGGTGATGCTTCTTATGCCCCAACTATCCTCGGTAAACATGGACTGGGGGAAATTAGTGACAATGGTGTGCGACTAATCGATTTTTGCTTCACTCATGAACTTATCGTCGGCGCAACATGGTTTCCACATAAAAAGATTCACAAGTATACCTGGAACTCGCCTGATGGTGTAACACGAAATGAAATAGACCATATCCTAATTGCGAGGCGCAGGCGTCGATGTCTAGAGGATGTTAGAACCTTCCGTGGTGCCGACTGTTATTCCGATCACCAACTTGCTGTTGCCAAGTTCAAGCTGAAACTAAAAACTGTGACAAAGCCCCAGCAGCCAGTGAAAACCTTCAATTTGAGGAAATTGCAGGACCCGAACGTATTGCAAAAGTATGCTACAGCTTTTTCAAACAAGTTTTCCCTCCTAAGGCACGAAGTGTCGCTTGATAGTCAGTGGGAAAAAATTGCAGAAACCGTGAAAGAGGTCGCACAAGAAGTTGTGGGCTACAACAGGAAGAAGAAAGAGCAGTGGATATCTGAAAGTAGTTGGGATATCATTGATCAAAGGGCACAACTCAAAATCCTCGTAGATAAGTATGACCATAGCACGACTTGTTCTAGAGAATATGTAGATAACCTGAAAGCGCTGTACAAGCGTCTCCATAAGCAAGTCAAAGCAGCAACCAGGGATGATAAGAGGATGTTCCTCGAAACTATGGCCGAACAGGCTGAGGCAGCCGCTAGACGGGGAGATAGCCGTACTGTGTATGCCATAACGAAGCAGTTAGCGGGTATTTCAAAGGCGTCGTCGACCCAAGTTGAAAGCAAAGATGGCATTTTATTAACCCAGACTGATGACATAGTCCGACGCTGGAAAGAGCATTTTAGCGAGGTACTAAATCAGGTGCCTCCCACAACTACTTTAAATATCCCTGAAGAACCATTGTTTGATCTCGGAATATGTTCTGGACCTCTCATGCTTAATGAAGTCAAGGAGGCCCTAAAGACTTCGAAAAACGGAAAGGCTGCAGGCAATGATGGCATATCACCAGAACTACTGAAGCACGGTAGAAGCGCCCTAGCCGAACCCATATTTGAACTTCTTTCCCGTGTTTGGGATGAAGAAAAAGTCCCTAGTAAATGGTCGAAGGCAGTAATTGTAAAACTCTTCAAAAAGGGACAAAAGACTAAGTGTGATAACTGGAGAGGTATTGCTTTACAGTCTGTTGGCAGCAAAGTCCTGTGCCAAATAATTCTTAACAGGATTCAAAGTAAAATGTAGAAAGTTCTGAGAGATGAGCAGCACGGATTCCGCCAGAATAGATCATGTTGTGACCTGATATTTAGCCTGAGAGTCCTGCTGGATGAATCCAATGAATGGCAAGTTCAGCTACTTATAGTATATATAGATTTTCTCAAAGCCTTCGTCTCAATACATCGCCGAACCATGTGGAAGATTTTAGGGCATTATGGAATTCCGATAAAAATTGTAAATATAATTAAAGCGCTATATCATGATATCATGTGCGCAGTACAGACAGAGGGTGGCCTAACGGAGTGGTTTTCTGTTCAGTCAGGTGTAAGGCAGGGCTGCATTCTATCACCATTACTGTTTGCCATAGTGATAGATTTTGTTCTCCGTGGATGCAGTTTTAGTGGCGGTCTACAATTAAATCCACTGAGAGAACTCAATGATGGTGATTTTGCTGACGATGTTGCACTTATTACCCACGACCCAGAAGATATGCAACGCAACATTAATGAACTCGGTCGTATGGCAAATGCTGTCGGACTCTCCATAAATGCTAACAAGACCAAATCAATGTCGAATGCAGTCATACCTGACTTAGCCGAAGGACTTTTGGTTAACAACGAGGAAGTTGAGGAAGTGAGAGAGTTCAAGTATCTCGGCAGCATTCTTACGCAAGATGCCAATTCCGAAAGAGAAATACTGTGCCGAATAACATTGGCTGGGTCTGCTTTCACCTACCTTAGAAATGTTTGGAGAAATAATAAATATTCCCAGAAGTTAAAGCTTAAAATTTATAATTGCAATGTGGTCTCTGTCCTTACGTACGGCTGCGAGACTTGGAGCATCACTGCTCAGCTAGAATGACGAGTCCAGGCATTCGACAATAATTGCCTAATGTCTATCCGAAATATACATTGGACGAAAAGAATACGAAATGTTGAAATCTATAGTATGACAAATCATACCCCCATCCTTGATCTCATTAGAAAGCGGCGATGGATGTATTGGGGGCATATGGTGCGAATGGGGGAAGGAAGGCTGCCGCACGACGCATGGTGTTTGACACCCCCGGTCTCCGCAAATCAGGGAGACCGAAAATGACCCTTGGCAGGTCGCTAATGAAGGAGGCGAAGCTGGCGAGGTCCTCGTTGGAGGAGCTATGGTTGAAGGCTCAGGACAGGTCGTCGTGGCGAACCACTGTTGCTGCCTTATGCGCCACCCAGGCGTAGGAGGACCTAAGTCTAAATAAGTAAGATTTGGGGTGAAACTCTATGGTCGTTATAATACACAAGTACACAATATTGGATTAGTGAGAGAATTACGAGTATGAACCATCAATGACTCTAACCACAATGGACCTCAACCTCCAGGGGGTCACCTCTCCTCAACCCCATTGCGTAGTTAATAAAGGAGCATTTAACATTTTTTCTGATTTTGTGTGTTTTCACAAGAAAGTAGCTCATCTTTTACAAACTTAGCCATTTTTTCGTTTAATGTACTTAAATTCAATGGAATAAAATGCTAGTAAAGGGCCAATTCGTTAAAATGATGAATGTACTTAAAGAGCTTTCAGAGCTAAAATCTTAGGTGTAATAAAGGTTTAAAATCGCTTACCGACCAAATGTATATCTGGCCAACACATTGTATTTTACTATGTTTATTTTTGCTACAAGTAACACAGCTTATGACAGAAACTTTTCTGATAATAACTTTAGCTATTAATTCTCTATTATGTTTTCTATATAATTTTTACAAATAATTTCAAAACACTTTTTATTTTCAAAAATAATAATATTAATAACGCGTTTTTTTCACTATTTTCACATAATGGCTCATACAATTATCCGAGGGGTTAACAACTGGGCATTTTGAGGGACACCTGGAGGCATGAGGCACGGAGGCACGCCGGAGGCATATACCAAAGGGCGCAATATGTAAGTATATTCAGTTTGCCTGTTATTCGGTATCTGTCGAATATTTCAGCACCTCCGAAAGCAATCTTTTAAAACTTGGAAATAATCATTTACGGGTTTATTGGGCAAGGAAAAAACCCCCAAGACTGAAAACAACTGATATGTACCTAAAGAAGAAGAACAGAGGAGTGCAAGTTGTTGATATCCATGCAAAAACTAGGTAACCCTACGATGGCACTGATGGTGTCACTTTTTCCTATTACACATGCAGCGTTGCCACCAGCTCAAAAATAAAATTCCGATTTTTCTTCAAAAAAAAATCCCAAAATTTCAAAAAAAATACCGGAACACGGTTTTAAAGTTATACAACATAGGGCTGCGCGGTGATGACGTAAAAAGCAAGGTGCGAAATTCAAAGTACCGTGAAACGTGGTTTCTAGTTGTAACTAACAACTGATTGTCAATATTCCTAGTATTTTTTCGACGTGAAAACGTTCCGGTGGATTAGTAGCATCTACGACCAATATTTTAGACCAAAACAATTCGCCAAAGTTCCAAAAAAACGTGTCTAGCATCCACGTTTCATCGTTATTTGAATTTCCCGCCCAAGAATTCACGTCACGCTTCGCAGCCCTATTCAATATTGCTTGGCCAGTGCTAAAAGCTGCCTTTTATCACGTCTTCACACGTCCTTTTCCCTTTTATCATACCTGCTTTTCTGTTAAGTGGCTGTACCAAGACGCACCCTTGGATCTCGGATTCTTAATTGTACTAAAAAAAGGAATCTGCTGCTTTGACACGAAAGAATCCGGAAGAAATACAGATCCCTTTTTCCCGAATGTACTTAGAATCCAACTTTCTTGGTATTAAACCCAGGCCTTTGGGTATTTGAAGAGAAAACTGTAAAGCAACAGTCAGAAAAACTGTTACTACCGAGTTATTAGTAAAAAGCGCAAAGTAAAGCAACCAACTAAAAAAAATAACTAGTTTCTCAGATATTTATTGGTACGTTTCAGTAATCATCTCGATAATCACAGCTCAAATGAAAACCCTAAGAAACTGGACAAATGAGCTTCAGTAAATCAAACTAAGCTCGGTTAGCACAAGTATAAACACTAAGTCTTCTACTACTAAGTCTTCTACTGAGCATAACAAGTTTTCCGATGGTATTCATCGCTTCCGCTGCCCTAAATCTCGGAATGCATTCGAGACTCATAAAATTATATCAAGAACTCAAGCGAATGGGGGATGAGGAGCAAATGCACTTGAGCTGGAAGGACCAGCCCCGCCGTGGGTGGCCTCCTCGTTCGTAGGAGACATGGTTAAAGAATCTGTTCAGTTCTGTGCCCTCATGCACGTGGGTATTAAGGTTATTTCTGTTTTTTTTTTGTTGATGGGTTGGTTGTATTTTGTTTTTTTTGTTGATTAAGGTTGGTCGTAAAACGAGCTGAAAAAAAAGGAGGAAAAAAGTGCCACCGCAAGAATGGGCTTCTTGTAGACGGAGGACGCACAGTCTAGGGGAGAGCAAATAGTTTTTTTTTGTGTTAAAAAATTTAAAGTTGTAAGAGTAAGCCTTTGGAAGACCACCTTTAAAATTCGAATTCGTATTAGTGAAAATTGAAGGATATGAATTTTAAGAAATTGAAGAAAAATGCCACCGAAAAAGCGTCTCCTAGAGGGGAAGAACACCCTGGAACGGGGGGAGCAAGAAATTTGGCAAGAAAATAGTTAAATGGTAGTGTGCCTTCATGTCCACTATACATTGATACATTGACTGGTATATAATAATTTTTTTTTTGAAGTTTAGGTGATATGATTATGTATAAAGTTGTAAGATTTATATG
This sequence comes from Artemia sinica, assembly GCA_027921565.1. Taxonomy (NCBI): domain Eukaryota; kingdom Metazoa; phylum Arthropoda; class Branchiopoda; order Anostraca; family Artemiidae; genus Artemia; species Artemia sinica. Next base: position 44,567,980 of record CM051260.1, on the reverse strand, counting down.
TTTTTGCTAGTAAAATGTCACCGAGTGGAGAGGAGGAGGGGAGGAAAAAAATAACAACTACCTCTGAAAAATGTGAAACAAAATTCCTTCTGTTGATACACAGAACATGGGGATGGTGGTGGTTATGGTCTTGAGGTCAGTTTTGGGTTTAGGTGCCATTTTTAGCATGATGATTGCGATGCTGACGAGACATCAAAAAAGTGGAACCCTTTCTTCTGGATAAATGAATTCAGCTTTGTGAAAACGACTGAGTCAAAGCCAAAGACAATGCTGGTGCCGATTTCCATAGAAACGGGTTCTGCTGAATGTATGATATACAGGCTGGAGTCACAGTAACGCTGGTCTACCAATGTGGCAGTTAATTCGAGATCAGCATTCAGCCGGATCCACTGGCACGGAATTCCTATGTCGTCAGGGAACGGCATCGCCATATTTTGCGTGTCAACAGACTGGCATCTTCGCCCAGACAAGTTGCCAAACTGTATGACCCGCCCAACTAATACTCTCTTTCCCCTGCCAACCGGTCTGTAAACACACCATTCACCGATACGCTATTCCGATTTCACATCGACCTCTGCATTGGTTTGTGGCGACTCACGTAGTCCTTCTCGTCGACCCTGGACCATCACCCGTTTTAATCGGTCACTACTCAGCTTCTCAGAGCTTTCCCTCAGAAGCCACAACAGCTTGGACCTTTTCATTGGTGTTATGGAGCCGTCAGAAGTCTTGACAAGACAAAACCTAGAATTCTTCATTTTCGTCAAAGGCTCACTAACCCAATTTTTCTCACCTTGGTGTTTCACACAGTGAGCAATCACTGGCAAATCTTCAAATATCCCGTCACTTTCCGAGCCCGATTCAATGTCAGTCACGGAAGCCTTTTCCTGCTTATCGAACAGAGTATTTTCCTCTGAGTCATCGTCTGAGTCACTGTCGTGAAGTGCAGAAAGACGAACATTCGGTACTTGGTGACCGAAAGCAGAGAGTACGTCGTCGGGTATCAAGGCTTTCATTATTTGCTGGCTTTCAATACGAGCTCGCCCTAGCTTGAGCTTGATTTCATCGTCCCCGGGAAAAGAAAAATCGGAACTGACAGACATAACACCAATGGATCTAACTCGCTTGGCCTTGGGCAAGGACAACTGTTCATTAGAATATTAAGCTTTAAAATCCGTTATACTTTCATATCGACGAATTCGATGTATATTGTTTAAGAAAAGTTTTAATTGTATCGTGATCAGAATGATGAACTTCCTATGGGGTTGAGTTGGACAATGATCGATGAGATCGTTGATTATAAATCAACATGATTTTATCTAAATCATGAATAAAAGCAGATGTATTCTTCAATGTACAATATCTTGAAATTAAAAGTCGAATAGTTCTTATCAATCGTTCGGCCAATGCAACCTTTATAGGGCTATGACTATGATAGAGCAGTGTATTATATTTCGCTAGTACTTTTGCAACATGGGGATTAACAAATTCACTACCGCGATCCGTTTGAATTTTTTTATACGAATCCTGTTCGAGAATATTTTCAATAGCCAGAGCAACTTCAACGCCTCTCTTCGAGCGCAATGGAATTTCATATGCATAGCGACTAAAAACACTGATTGCAAGTAGAATGTACTTGTACGGTGTATTGTGACGTCTTTGAATCTCATCTAGAGTTAGGAGATCTGCTTGCATTATATGCAATGGGAAAAAGGCTTTAGTTTTTCGATAATGATTAGCACGAAGTCTATGATTTCTATGCAGAGTGTAACTTGATTCATTTTGTAGATAGTCTTGTACACTTTTAGCGTGAACACCAGTGACTTTAAAAAGAGTGGTGGTTGAACTTAAACTCCCCACTTCACCGATATTTTCAAAAACACGTTTCAGAACTTCAACCATTTTGAATGTAAACGTGTAGCGTAACGTCCGCTACCCTTTTATATACTGGTGGTTGGTGGGGGTGGTGACGTTGACTTGATACGTCTTCGCTTTTGTCTAGCTATCAGTGGTGTGCTAGTATTTTCCAAAATTGATTTAAAATCTTCTTCTTCTTCTTCATGTTCATATTTTAATGGTGTTGGTGCATGTTCATTTATTTTTTTTAGAATTTGCCTGTTGCTAATAAAGCTTTTGGGGAAGTTTAATGTATTTAGAAAGTTGTATAGATGAGCGTCAAATGATAATAGTCCTTTACGATTTGTAACCATGTCATAGATTAAATCAAGTAGATTATAGCTCTTGCCTTGAATTATAATCTCTTTCCCATTGCCATCAACTTGAATATGATCTTGACCGCTTTTCATGAGATAAGTTATGAGTCGTTTACTTTGTTCACGATATGAGTGGGGCAATAGATTTCCAATTTTCGATACAATTGATTCCAATTCCTCCTTCTATAATTGTGTTCCAGCAGCAGCAGCAGCAGAATCCTGAGGAGATGATTCTTTTTTGTGATCAATACCACTGGCCTTCACACGATAGGGCTTATGTTTTTCCACTCGGCGAAGTGCATCTTGAAGTAAAAGCAGTTTTTTATCATCCTCAATATTCTCGTTGTCAATGAATTTACTCAGATTGTCCTCAAAGTGTTCCACGGGTGAGAGAGCGAGTTCTATTGGAGTCAATTTATATGGTTCGGCCATTCTCTCTCTAGAGAAAACTGTTTACAAGTCCTGCAATTATCGGTAGTAAAAGTGTGAAAAAGCTACCGCCCGCCTGAACAAGTTGTTTCCTTTTAAAATTCTTTCCTTTGTTTTTAGAGGCCAATATACGTAAAATGGAACGATGTTGCTTTGCCTGTTGCTTAATTACTTCTGGCTGTTGAACATTGCCCTCGGTCAAATTTAAACAAAGTTCAGGTATTAGATTAATTTGATCATTGTCAATACCATGTTTGAATATGGCTTTCCTAAGTGGGGGTTTTGAAGTGCTTAGAACTGAAAATAAATGTCTATTTTCATGTAGTTTCTTCAGTGTCATGATAGCGACTAATAGCCTTTTTTAGTGTTCACGGGGAAATATACTGTAATTTCATTGTCAAAAATATCTGTGACTACACGCAAATCCTCGGATGTATTTTGATTAAGATCCAATAGGATATAGCCGTAGGGTTTATTAGTTGCCTGATTGTACGCTGAGAGCAGAAAATTGGGAGCGCCTGGATAGATTTGTTTATTGAGAGTTATTAGGGAGCTAGAATCACGAACAACTCTGTAGATGATATAGTAGGTGCAGTTCAATGCAAGTTTTCGCATACATTTGCTCTGATGAAAGAGATTGTGTAGAACCAGAGTAACGGAAATCTGTTCATGATGAGAGCGAAACATTTCCTGGGACCATTGTTCAATAGATTCAGCCAGATCGTCAATAATCAGCCAAGAGTTTGGTTCAATAATGTTGAAAACATCAAGTCCCTGTATGAATTGTATATGCACCAATCCCGTCGTGGCAATTGCTTTTATTTTATCGTATGACTCCTGCCAAATACTGTAACAATAGTAGATTTTTTTCGGGTTTCCCACAAACATTTTATCACAATTTTTAATTATTTTAGTTAAGAGTGTTGTTTTGCCCAACATTGACGGCCAACACAGAAACGATCTGAATGGTGTTTTAAATTGATACATGTTCCCTTCAACAGTTCACCTGGACAACTAACTGTAGACTATAGTTGTCTAATGACTAAATAATTTCCCCCCTATTACTACTAGTCTGTTCAAGAACAAAATGAACAAAGAATCGTATTTCTTGTATTATAAACAGCACTTTACAAAAAAAAAACAAAGAAAAATACACTTTTTAAATTTATTTATAAAAAATTCACTAGAAAAAGCACTTAAAATAATATCACTTTTTTTTCAATGAAACATGTATATTTACAAAAGCACAAAAAAAATCTGCTCTAACTAAAAAAAAAGATAACTTTGGTAGTGGCGGTGCGCCCCCCGCTGGTGGACATGTATGGAACATTTTTTTCATGTGTTGACACTCTCACTGCCACAATAAAACTGAGCTAGCAACAACCAAACTTGACTGGGATAGAGAGAGAGAGGAGTAAATCATCCTTGAACGCAATCTTTCTCATGAAAAAAGATCCTACATTTCTAAAATAGTGTTTAAAAGCATATCCACAATATCATTGTGCCGTGTCGTGATCAATATATCAATAAATTGTGTAAATGCATTTGGACCACGACGTAAAAGCTTCATACAATAGTCTAATGATGGAGAATCAGTTTTCATTATATCGACAAGCATTCCCTGAGAAAATATCTTCCTTTGAATAGACAGCTCTAGAAAATCGTCATCTAGAATCAAACGTTTTTCCATAAGCACTAGATTCCCCATGATTCGCTCTTTCTCAAATCTATCCATTTTTTAGAGTCCTAACACTCTCACAACCAACTTCAGACTGACCAGAATTTTTTCTACTCTAAAAAATATACGCTAGTCTACTATAGAAAGAAAAATATCTTTGATTTAGAAACAATTTTATTGAGCATAATTACAACAATTATATTCACTGATGCATTTTTTTCTCATCAATATATTTCGCTAGCACATCTAATGCTGCCCGAAGTCTATTTATATGCACAATATTCAGTTTCGCAGCAAAACATAGTTGCTCCTCCTGCTTAAATTTGCTTAATGATATCACATATCTAGCATACATATCGTCCCATTCAAGGCATAGTCTACAGCCTCCGGTTATTTACACAGCCACATTGGGTACTCGTATATCGTTGCTGCTGCTGCCGGCTCCATCATTAATCTCGAATAATGTAAATGCACCACTCATTTTCTCCACTAATATCCTCTCAAATAAACTATTCTCTCTGAATTCAATTCTCTTACTAATATGAATTGCAATGAAAACCATTCCTTTTATTTGAATCCAATCACCAATCAAGTTATCGTATATTGAGCAACCTCCGCTGTCTCTTATTGGCCCTAAAAACGGATGTTGCTCCAAAAACCAGTCTGGTTGAGTTATATAATTTTGACCATACTCTCAAAACATGTTAGACCACATTATACCTTGCCAGCTTTTTGCGATGTCCATGTGATACTGTAGTGTATACTCCCCATACATAATTTGTCCTCTAAAGTTGATTATGATGTTTGTAGCGCTCTATGTCCTAGCGCTTTAGAAATATTTAAAAAGGCTTCTAAAGTAAAATTTTGGAAAATTTTGAGTTTGGAGGGAAGGGGGATTTCAAAAACATCTTCCCCTAATATAATTTGTCCTCTAAAGTTGATTATGATGTTTGTAGCACTCTATGTCTTAGCGCTTTAGAAATATTTAAAAAGACTTCTAAAGTAAAATTTTGGAAAATTTTGAGTTTTGGGGGAGGGGGATTTCAAAAACATCTTCCCCTAATATAATTTGTCCTCTAAAGTTGATTCTGATTATTGTAGCACTCTATGTCTTAGCGCTTTAGAAATATTTAAAAAAAGCTTCTAAAGTAAAATTTTGGAAAATTTTGAGCTTGGGGGGAGGGGGTTTTCAAAAACATCTTCCCCTAATACAGTTTGTCCTCTAAAGTTGATTATGATGTTTGTAGCACTCTATGTCTTAGCGCTTTAGAAATATTTAAAAAGACTTCTAAAGTAAAATTTTGGAAAATTTTGAGTTTTGGGGGAGGGGGATTTCAAAAACATCTTCCCATAATATAATTTGTCCTCTAAAGTTGATTCTGATTATTGTAGCGCTCTATGTCTTAGCGCTTTAGAAATATTTAAAAAAAAGCTTTTAAAGTAAAATTTTGGAAAATTTTGAGTTTGGGGGGAGGGGGGTTTCAAAAACATCTTCCCCTAATATAATTTGTCCTCTAAAGTTGATTATGATGTTTGTAGCACTCTATGTCTTAGCGCTTTAGAAATATTTAAAAAGACTTCTAAAGTAAAATTTTGAGTTTGGGGGAAGGGGGATTTTAAAAACATCTTCCCATGATATAAATTACCCCCTAAAAACAATTCTGATTTTATTGTAGTATTCTTTAATTAACGATTTTAATATCAATTTTTTTAGTATACCATAACGCTAGACCCTATTTTAAATTGACAACATTGTTCAAACATCACTTATGCTTCGCATTTCAACGGCTTTACTCACCTTTAATTTGACCCTAAAAAGAATCTATTTGTCAAGGGGATCCTTGCCGCTATCCTTCAACATACGGTATTAATAATTTCAGATAACGCATGTAAAAGGCTGTTTGGAAATTGTCACTCTTGTTAAGAGGATTAGACACAGGTACTTTTAGAGTGGAAACTCTAATTTGAATATGGAAAAATGAACATTTTTGAACGAAATAACTAAAACTAAGGAAATAAACTCGTAAACATAGGAGGGGAGGGGGGATGTTATTCACATAATAGAAAAAAGAGCGCACTTTAAGTTTTCTAGCGAGTATACTCATACTAATGTAGGGTTTGTATTGTTGGAGGGAGGGGGGCTATGTCCCCATGAAATTTGAATTTATTAGTGGGATGGTAAAATGATTTTATTTGGAAATAAATTAAGAAATTTAGTAAGCTGTACTCACATTGAAAATTGACGTATCCATTGCTCTAAAGTTAATAATATTCAATGTACTATCTATGATATATCAAATCATTATGAAAATTAAATCGTAAGGTAAGAGCATTTTATACAAAATCTCAAGGACGAATAAAAAATCAGCCCTTTTATTTGTAACCAATCACCAATCAAATTACCGTATGTTGAACAACCTCCGATGTCTCTGATTGGCTCCTAAAAAACGGATGTTGACTCAAAAAACAGTCCGGTTTAGTTATATAATTTCGACTATACCCCCAAAACATGTTGAACCACTTCACATGTTGCCAGCTTTTAAAAAAAAAATGTCCACGTAAAGTTGAAGTGCAGTTCCTTATGCAATTGACAACAATAACAAAAACCAGTCTGCTTGAGTTATATAATTTCGACCATACTCTCAAAACATGTTAGACTACATTATACCTTGTCAGATTTTTGCAATGTCCATGTGATACTGTAGTGCCTCAGACGTGGGTTTTCTTGTAGGGTTCTTATCTAATTCCATGTGCAATTGATATCAATAGTAAAAAACCAGTCTGATTATCTTATACACCCTTGACTATAGTTTCAAAACATGCTTGACCACTTTGTAGGTAAAGGATTGGTTGCTTTTTTGCAATGTGCACGTGAAGTTGTAGTGTATACCATGTGAGGGAGTACTGACTCTCTTTGAAAATGTGTAGAGCTTTAAGCAAATTCAATAGATACATTCTACTGTTCACACAAAACAATAGTTTAAAAACATCTGATTTTATTAATAACATTGATTTTTTTGAAACAAATTTGGGTTTGATCAAAGTCCTTATTGGGTACATTTTTGCATATTTTTTTCCAATTTTGTGTGTTTTATTAAGAAAATGATTACGGAGATTATACAATTTTTCTAAATTTGCAGATACATCATCGGCATTACCAGTTAATTTTCTTTCCTTGTTTAATACTTACTCTTTTTATAATTAATTACAATATAAAGGTCTCATTATTCAAGAACTGATTAGAGCCTATAGAGTATATGGAGTACTATATTACTATATGTTCCTATACTCCATATATTCCAGTATATGGAGGGATATATGGAGTACTATATTCATTCAAAGCCTTGGAAAAAGATTAATACCCTTTGAATTTCGGACAATCAAGTTTCATTTTCTCGGAGAAAGAGAATATGCATGAATAATAATGATAATACTAATAATAAAATTAAGAGTTATTAAAATCGACTAACATGGAGCATAAAGTAGTTAATAATATGATTCTTTTACAATAACAGAGACAAATTTCAATAAAATGAGGGTGTTGTTTTTCAAATCTGGGCTAAAAATAGCCACAATTCCAAAATGAAAGTCTTTCATTACATTTAAAGATTTTCTACGTTTAGTAAAAGTATACCAAAAAAAATTGATCTACACACACTCCTTACTTACAGTATAGTTGATCATCGGCATTACCAGTTAATTTTCTTTCCTTGTTTAATGCTTACTCTTTTTATAATTAATTACAATATAAGGGTCTTACTAATCGGGAGCAGATTAGAACCATTATATAGAGTACTATATTCATTCAAAGCCTTGGAAAAGAGTTAATACCCTTTGAATTTCGGACAATCAAGTTTCATTTTCTCGGAGAAAGAGATTATGCATGAATAATAATGATAATAATAATAATAATAAAATCAAGAGTTATTAAAATCGACCGACATGGAGCATAAAGTAGCTAATAATGTGATTCTTTTACAATACCAGAGAAAAATTTCGGTAAAATGAGGGTGTTGTTTTTCAAATCTAGGCTAAATATAGCCACAATTCCAAAACGGAAGTCTCTCATTACACTTAAAGATTTTCAAAGTTTAGTAAAATTATACAAAAATAAATTGATCTACACAGATCACTCCATACTTACAGTTCGCTATATATATATATATATATATATATATATATAATATATATATATATATATATATAGATATATATATATATATATATATATATATATATATATATATATACATAAGATAAGTTTTATTCTTCATTAGATACACATACAATATTACATGTTATTATTCCGCCAAAGGCTCATTGGCCTGTACAAAGGGGGAAGACATATGAATTGCTTACTCAGAGATGAAAAACAAAAGAAAAGAAAATTTAAAATGATCACTTTCTCACATACGAAGGAGAAGAATAAAATAAAGATAAAGTGAAAACTATAGAAAAAAAGAATAAATAAACTAAATTAATTAATTAGATGAAATAGACTAAAAAAAATAAAATAAAATAAAAACATAAATAAAAATAACTTCTACGAAGCCAAAGAATTTTTAACAATTTTTTTAAACAAACCGAATGAGTGGCACCGTCGAGCTGATTCAGGCAGCTTATTCCAAACAATATGACATGCCATTAGAGGATTAAAATCTGACCTTATGCAAGGTGTAAATTGAACTTGAACATTATTTGTCATATTACGAAAATTATAATTATTTTGGTCAGAGGTTAAAGATAGCGGAACACTTAGGGGCTGGGGGAGGTCACCATGAAGCTGAGCAAAAGTAAAACATGCACATGAAAGAATGTATAGTGACTCAAGATCAAGTAATGGTATAACTAATGAACGATTAGTTTCCTGAATGAGGTTTCTAGCTTTATTGTAAACCTTAGAAAGTGGTTTTAACAGTGAAGGAAAAGTTGACATCCACACAATTGGACAGTAAGAAACGTAAGATTGGATCAAACACTGAAAAGGGATTTTCAAAATTGATCCTGGAAAAGCATGTCTAAGTTTCCTTAAAATACCGAGACTCCTGCATATCTTCATTTTAATAAAATCGATGTGACGTTTGAAAGATAGGTTTTAATCTACAAGAATGCCCAAAAAACGAACATATCGGTCTTTAGATCTATGAATTATTCCATTTGGCTGGTGAATTTCTGATAACTGGGGATAAACCTGAGAAACATACGAAAAAATAAAAAAACTGGACTTAGAAAAATTTAGAGTAAGATAATTAGCATCAAGCCATAAAATCACCCTCTCAAACAAATTTTCAAAATTCAATGGAAGCTCGGATTCGCATTTTCCCAAAGTGCCAAGTGTGCTGTCATCAGCAAAACAAACAAGGACATCAGAAGAAGGTGAACTATAGTTGCCAGTATGGGCAAGGGAAGGCTTAGGATGACAAAGTCTACAGCAATTGATAAGTTTCTGCTTTTTTACAACATAATAAAGATCATTTACATAAATCAAAAATAGCACAGGCCCTAAAACTGATCCCTGGGGGACACCAAAATTCACTTGCGAAGGTGACCGGAAAAGTGGATCAACAGAAATTAACCTATCCTTCAAATAAGACTGGAACCAAAAAAATACATTTCCTCTTATGCCAAAATGAGACATCTTCGATAGAAGAATTTCATGGGTTAAGGAATCGAAAGCCTTATGAATATACAGAAATACAGCAGCCGGAATCAATCCCGAATCTAACGCAAAATGAATAAAATTCCAAGGGGTCATACAGGCATGTTCAGTGGAGTGCTTCATTCGAAAACCAAATTGAAAATAATGAAGAAAATTTTTAGATTTTAAGAAAGTAAGGAGACGAGAAAGCATAGGCTTTTCAAATATTCTACTGAATACTGATAAAATTGAAATAGGTCGGTAATTTGCCGGATCATTTCTTGGTCCACCTTTACACAAAACAATAATCCGAGCACGCTTGAGAGCATCCGGAAAAACACCACATTCAAATTAAAGATTAACAAGTTTTCTTAGTGGCAATACTATTGAAGAAAGAACTGATTTAACTACCTTAGTAGGGATAGAATCTGGCCCAGATTAAGACGAGTTTTTTAAGCCATTAACAATTTTAGTAATTTCACTTACTGTTACTGGCTCTAGAAACATAGACTTAACACAAGATGGCCCGAGGTAAGGTCTAAAGTCCGGCTTAGGCCGAGACAAAGTAACTGTAGAAGTAATATTCTTACCAATATTAGCGAAGAATGAAGTGAACGCCTCTTGGACACTAATCTCACCCTCCACAGCTCCATGACCAATGAACAGACTCATAGGTAAAGAGCTAGATTGAGAACCGGGTTTAAGTACAGAATTTATTACCTTCCAAGTTTTACGAATATCATTGCCACAAGCAGCAAAATTATTTAGATAATACAGAGATTTGGCTTTCCTACACAAGGAATTATATATATTCTGGTAGATCTTGAATTGACAAAGACGAATAGCACCTGCTGAAAGTGTAGCGCATTTATAAGCTCTCCAGAGATTATTCTTCCTTCTCCAGCTTTTGAGAAGTCCGGATGTCATTCATGGGTTTAGAGGAACAATCCTTTTAGACCTATGATTAGAAGGTGGTACCTTACAGAAGGTGGCCTCTTTTATGGTTCCATAAAACGACTCAAATAAACAAGAAATATCCTTATCATTATCAAGCAAGCTTTACGAATTTTCCGCTAATTTGGACCCAAGAAGAGATAACTCTTTCTCACCAAACCTAACAGAATTGGAATCAAACACCTGAGCTCCGTTACTCTTCCCCAGTTTAAAGCTGAATCGAGAATATATTGGAAAATGATCGGAGATATCACTAACTAAAATTAAGTTTTCCTTCAAACTAAGCGTAGAGAAGATACTGTCAATCAAAGAAGCTGTAACATTAGTTACTCGTGTGGGGATGGATGTAGATGGTAGAGTTCCTACGGCAAGCATGGTTGAAAGAAAATCAACTGAAGCCGAAGAGTTTGAATCCATCAAATTTATATTAAAATCACCCATTATGATTAACTGACACGGACGTTAGTAGTAACCTATCTAGTACTTTGAAAGGGTCAAGGAAAGGGACAAGAAAACCCACGCCTAAGACACTACAGTTTGACATGCACATTTTAAAAGAGTTGACAAACCTAAAAAGTGGCCAAGCATGTTTTGAAACTATAGTCAAGGTTATATAAGACAACCAGAGTGGTTTTTGAGGTAACATCCGTTTTTTAGGAGCCAATCAGACACAGCGGAGGTTGCTCAATATACGATAACTTGATTGGTGATTGGATTTGAATAAAAGGAATGGTTTTCATTACAATTCATATTAGTAAGAGAATTGAATTCAGAGCGAATAGTTTATTTGAGAACATATTAGTAGAGAAAATGAGTGGTGCATTTACATTATTGGAGATTAACAATGGAGCCGGCAGCAGCAGCAACGATATACGAGTACCCAATGTGGCTGTGGAAATAACCGGAGGCTGTAGACTATGCCTTGAATGGGACGATATGTATGCTAGATACGTGATATCATTAAGCAAATTTAAGCAGGAGGAGCAACTATGTTTTGCTGCGAAACTGAATATTGTGCATATAAATAGACTTCGGGCAGCATTAGATGTGCTAGCGAAATATATTGATGAGAACAAAATGCATCAGTGAATGTTATTGTTGTAATTATGCTCAATAAAATTGTCTCTAAATCAAAGGTATTTTTCTTTCTATAGTAGACTAGCGTATATTTTTTAGAGTAGAAAAAATTCTGGTTAGTCTGAAGTTGGTTGTGAGAGTGTTAGGACTCTAAAAAATGGATAGATTTGAGAAAGAGCGAATCATGGGAATCTAGTGCTTATGGAAAAACGTTTGATTCTAGATGACGATTTTCTAGAGCTGTCTATTCAAAGGAAGATATTTTCTCAGGGAATGCTTGTCGATATAATGAAAACTGATTCTCCATCATTAGACTATTGTATGAAGCCTCTACGTCGTGGTCCATATGCATTTACACAATTTATTGATATATTGATCACGACACAGAAAAATGATATTGTGGATATGCTTTTAAACATTAGTTTAGAAATTTAGGACTTTTTTCTTGAGAAAGATGGCGTTCAAGGATGATTTACTCCTCTCTCTCTCTATCCCAGTCAATTTTTTGTTGTTGGTAGCTCAGTTTCATTGTGGCAGTGAGAGTGTCAACACATGAAAAAATGTTCCATACATGCCCGCTATGCATGTACACACTGGGCAGCTGGTCATCATGTGAGCATTGCACACTGATTGATGAGTATGATGAAAAGGGTAGATTATGCAACCCGTGTAAATTGCATAGAGGATATGCTGTACAAATTAAAGATTGTAATTCCTGTCTTGAAGAGGTGTGTGACTCTCATCCTAGAGGCCACCTATGCTCCAATTGTCACTATGATAAATGTAATCAGTGGGAGAATACATATCCCGGTATGATTGGAAAGAATCCTAAGCGTGATCTTAGTTTATTGCTACGAGATTGGTATCGTCGTGGTTTTATATTGTTCTGGAGGAGGAGCCGGGTCAACGATTCAACTGTTGGAACAACAAAAGAATATGGTTTCTACGTCATCGTTGTGAAGACAATGGGTGTTATGATTATAAGCCCACTGATTTTTATTGGGCTGTGACGGAGTGTGATTCGACACTTGAGGACACTGTTTGTGAAATTGCTTCAAATAAGCAAATTGAAACATGTGAATTCTATAGAATGAATGAGAATAGTATCATTGACCATACAAAGAGATATGACAAGAGTGAAGTTACACTCTACTGTAGAAAATGACCCTGACATTGCAGTACATCAGGATCAGTACACTGTGAATTCAGATAATCTACCTGCATTAGTTGTTGTCGACAAATACCTATACCTAGTATAAGATGAAATCTAAAGAGTATAAAAGTCGTTTTTTATCATGTATATACATTTTTTCATTTAATTAATAAACAATTTCACATACATTTTTAGAACATTTTATTCGTAGGGCACTAAAATCAATATTAAATACGCTTGTAAGTATATTTTCCACTAGAAAGTCATTCAATCGAGGTAAGTCAACGTAGATGTCGAGAAACTGCTTGTAGGTATAGCCACGACATCTGAACATGAAAAAGAGTAGTGCATGAAAGCCACATGTCTTAGTCTTAGTCGTTAAATCCTGTACTCTTCGTTGATTTTGAATAATAGTTTTTCCACTGCTCTCAATAAAGTTGCTGATGTATGGAGTATAGAATTTATACGATAGGCCAAGAGGATCAAAAAATTCAATATTCTTCGCTGTTTGAAAGATGCATAGCCAATGGCCTGTCTTCAAAGTCGATGGACTGCTATTAACAATGATTAAGGTATTGTTAACACTTGGAATTTTTTCAATGAAGTCCGATGGTATACAATAGGACTTGTACTGGGACATGTATGGATCCATACTAAATACGTTGATTATTTGGTTTGTGTTAATGGTGCTAGGTCTAGTAGAACACTGCCGTCGGGTGTGATCTCCCAATAGGTTTCAAATTGACTCAATGATATTAGCGGGATGCTCTCAGTCAAAGCATTGGCAAATATACACTCTAAACGTACATTCACTGTTCGTACTATGCTCATATCCTGAGTCCCCGACAAGTCCAAAACAATTACCCCATGATTTTTTGAAAACATTGAATCGGTTATTCCATTTTCAAATTGTTGAGAGTCATGATCTAGGGATTGCATGGTCAACTCGTACAGAGTTCTATATGATTTTTTGTCAAATGATAGAGTGTACAGTGGAATACCATTCACTTTGCACACAAGGCTAGATAGACCAAAAAAATTAAAATCATGGGGGGATTCAGTCCAGGACCCAACGGCACTGCCACTCTTCACAAAGGCCAAAGCCAATTTTGATGTGATTTCTCCATTGATAAATGATGTATCGCTTTAGCTATGAGAGCCGGTGGCAATGTGACGTTGATTGGTGATCGTATGGGGGACAAAAAGTTTAATGTTGTTGCCATTGGCTCTTAGCTTTTCCACTGCCAATGCAACAGAGCTCATAACCTGTTGTTTTCGGACGTGGAGAATTGCCGATGTGATAATGACATTTGCATCGGGTGCAACAGGAAGTGTTTTTATCAAAATGAAATTCGATGGGAACAGCTGTAACTTTATGTCAATCTTGACATTGGGGGGTAGCCATTGGGATATATTGAATATCTCATGATTTAATTTTCCAACCAGATGATACTCCTGGGTCACTGCAGTAGACAACTCACCGTCAGTATCAACACCTGATCGATATTCATAGCCCAATGATTGTCCTCTCAACTCCTTGTATGCCTTTGGTGTCATCATCATAAATTGTATGTAGCTTGCATAGTTGGATAAATTATTGCTAGATCTCACCAATGTTCCATTAATAAATACATTAATTTGTTTGAACAGATTGTGTAGAATACAGTTCTCGTAGGAGAGACCATCGGCAACAGTTGGAGTTGTATTATCTGACTTTTTCTTCACCACAACATTTAAATCAATAAATGTTGATGACAAATCAATGAAATAGTCTTCATTGGAAAATATTTGAAAGTGTATATTTTCCGAGAGGGGTTGTTGGGGGTGAAATTGTTCATAGTAGCTGTACTTGACACTGACATCAACATTTTCAGCATTGAATAGATTCAATGAGGAACTGATTGATGGATATGAATCCTTGTGGGGGAGATAAGCAATCTTAAGAGAAGAAATCCTTCTTTGATCTAACAGTCTTTTTCTTTTTCTTCTTCTGCTTATTGGTCTTCCTTGTTTTATTCCTCAAAGTCCTTGTTGATGTCCTTCGCTTCCCGCCTGTGTGGAGACTGATGAGTGAATGACGCGCACGCATCCTTTTCAATCACTCCCCATTTTGTCGAGATTTTAATTGCTCACCAACGGCTCTTGCTGAAGATCTAATATTTTCCTGAACACTATCCTTGAAACTCTTGCCCGACCCTCAGTCCTGTAGTGTTGAGGCAGCAAAATTTGATGCAGCAGGTACAAGATATTTTCTGGCAAGGGGTAGTGCAGAACGAAATAGCCTAGCGAACCAGCTACAAAGACCATAGCCAGACATTGTAGTACGCCCCTTGTAGTAGTCCAATCCATTGCCTATTTGACGTGGACTCAAAGCACCAACATAGCAATCGATATCGGGACAGACAAATGGAATTCTTCTATTGTTCATTTTAGGTGATTGTGCTGCCGCCGACAATGGGTCGAAAATGACATGTAATCACTGCTAAGCCTTTCGTTATTGCTAGAGGATCACCCAATTCACTTCTTAGTGTTAACTGACAGAGTTCCAAATACGAAGTGTTTACAGGAACATACTGAAGATGCTTTATATTATAGTGGTCAACAAGTTCATGAGTTGTTTTTCGTTCAAGAACACGTAGGAGGGGGACATTTGAATTACCAACTCTCGATGCTTCCACAAAGGATGCATAGAGAAATATGCAAGAGTCCGAGGCGAAACCAGGTGGATAATCAGCAAAAATAACTTGATACATCCCGTAAACGATGCCAGCATTTTCCCCATTGATCATATTCTGTTTAAAGCCTAGAACATCTCTCAGATTATCATTGAGAATAATTATTTCAGTGTCAACAGGTGAGGTAATGTCAATCCTATCGTGTTCCAATGAATAATTAAAATGGAATGTACCTTTCCTACGATATGAGATTTTTCTATTGATTGTAGGACACAAATCTTTCATATTATCGTATTCAATATATTTCAATTTAACATGTGGATATTCGCTAGATTTCAGTGCTTCAACCCATTCATAGTCGACAAAGAGTGACCAATCGAATGGTATAACTTTTATATCATACACACGATCCTTTCTCAGGATGTCATAGGTATTTTTGAGAATACAGTCGACAAGACCCACTTCATATGCACCGTCAAATTTGATGGCGGGGGAGAGTTTTGTCCAAAAATCACTTGTCTTATTCAAGTCGTTGTAGAGAGGATCGGAAACGTTGGACATAAATGTTACATAGAAATCATTGGGCATTGTCAGTATCTTCAACAACGATCCAAGAATCAAAATCAGAGTTGTATCCTAGCCACCGAACAAGTAACTGTTTCCTACCCTTGCGAGTACGAGTCTTTAATATCTTTTCAATTTGATAGATTTCACTATTATTTGTAACCTTTTGTAGTTCATAGTCATAAAAGCCGCCGAGAATCTCTTCATCTTTGGTATCGCGCAAACGATAAGTTAAGGGTTTAGTGTCTAGGATTTTTGCCACTTTAAAAAGTTCTGTGGACCACAAGTAATTCCCCTTTTCAAAAACATTAGTTGTTCTATTAATTCGAACAGTATCACCAACATTGAATTTATTTTTCTTCTTGACAATCGTTTCATTGGAATATTGTTTAAGAAAGGTGTCAATTGTATCATGATCAGAATGATGAACTTCCTATGGGGTTGAGTTGGACAATGATCGATGAGGTCGTTGATTATAAATCAACATGATTTTATCTAAATCATGAATAAAAGCCGGTGTATTTTCAATGTACAATATCTTGAAATTAAAAGCCGAATAGTTCTTATCAATCGTTCGGCCAATGCAGCCTTAATAGGACTATGACTATGATAGATCAGTGTATTATATTTCACTAGTAATTTTGCAACATGGGGATTAACAAATTCACTACCGTGATCCGTTTGAATTTTTTTATACGAATCCTGTTCGAGAATACTTTCTATAGCCTGAGCAACTTCAACGCCTCTCTTTGACCGCAATGAAATTGTATATGCATAACGACTATAAACACTGATTGCAAGTAGAATGTACTTGTACGGTGTATTGTGACGTTGTTGAATCTCATCTAGAGTTAGGAGATCTGCTTGCATTATATGCAATGGGAAAAAGGCTTTATTTTTTCGATATTGATTAGCACAAAGTCTATGATTTCTATGCAGAGTGTAACTTGATTCATTTCGTAGATAGTCTTGTACACTTTTAGTGTCAACACCAGTGACCTTGGAAATAGTGGTGGGGGAACTTAAACTCCCCGCTTCACCAATATTTTCATAAACACCTTTCAGAACTTCAACCATTTTGAACGTAAACACGTAGTGTAACGTCCGCTACCCTTTTGTACACTAGTTGTGGTTGGTGATGGGGGTGATGGTGACATGATACGTTTTCGCTTTTTCCTCGCCACCATTGGCAAGTTTCCACTAGGTGTGCTAGTATTTTCCAAGATTGATTTAAAATCTTTTTCTTCTTCTTCCTCTTCATATTTTAATGGTGTTGTTGTTGATTATGATGATGATGATGGTGCATGTTTATTTAATTTTTTTAGAATTCGTCTATTGCTAATAAGGCTTTTGGGGAAGTTTAATGTATTTAGAAAAATGTATAGATGAGCGTCAAATGATAATAGTCCTTTACGATTTGTAACCATATCATAGATTAAATCAAGTAGATTATAGCTCTTGCCCAGAATTATAATCCCTTTCCTATTGCCATCAACTTGAATATGATCTTGACCACTTTCCATGAGATAAGTTAGGAGTCGTTTACTTTGTTCACGATATGAGTGGGGCATTAGATTTCCAATTTTCAATACAATTGAATCCAATTCCTCCTTCTTAAATTATGTTCCAGCAGCAGCAGCAGCAGCAGAATCATGAGGAGATGATTATTTTTTGTGATCAATACCACTGGCCTTCGCCCGATAGGGCTTATGTTTGTCCACTCGGCAAAGTGCATCTTGAAGTAAAATCAGTTTTTTTATCATCCTCAATATTCTCGTTGTCAATGAATTTACTCAGATTGTTCTCAAGGTGTTCCACGGGTGAGAGAGCGAGTTCTATTGGAGTCAATTTATAGGGTTTTGCCATTCTCTCTAGAGAAAACTGTTTACAAGTCCTGCAATTATTGGCAGTAAAAGTGTGAAAAAGCTACCGCCCGCCTGAAGAAGTCGTTTCTTTTTAAAATTCTTTCCTTTCTTTTTAGAGGCCAATGTACGTACAATGGAACGATGTTGCTTTGCCTGTTGCTTAACTACTTCTGGCAGTTGAACATTAACCTCCGTCAAATTTAAACAAAGTTCAGATGTTAGATTAATGAAATCATTGTCAATACCATGTTTGAGTATGGCTTTCCTAAGCGAGGGTTTTGAAGTGCTTAGAACTGAAAATAAATGTCTATTTTCATGTAGTTTCTTCAGTGTCATGATAGCATCTAATAGGTCTTTTTAGGGTTCACGGGGAGATATACTGTAATTTCATTGTCAAAAATATCTGTGACCACACGCAGATCCTCAAGTGTATTTTGATTAAGATCCAATAGGATATAGCCGTAGGGTTTATTAGTTGCCTGATTGTATGCTGAGAGCAGAAATTTAGGGGTGCCGGGGTATATCTGTTTATTGAGAGTTATTAGAGAGCTAGAATCACGAACAACTCTTTAGATGATATAGTAGGTGCAGTTCAATGCAAGTGTTCGCATAAATTTGCTCTGATGAAAGAGATTGTGTAGAACCAGAGTAACGGAAATCTGTTCATGATGAGAGCAAACAGTGAACAGTTGTAGCATTTCCTGGGACTATTGTTCAATAGATTCAGCCAGATCGTTAATAATCAGCCAAGAGTTTGGTTCAATAATGCTGAAAACATCAAGTCCCTGTATGAATTGTATCTGCACCAATCCCGTCGTGCCAATTGCTTTTATTTTATCATATGACTCCTGCCAAATACTGTAACAATAGTAGATTTTTTTCGGCTTTTCCACAAACATTTTATCGCAATTTTTAATTATTTTAGTTAAGAGTGTTGTTTTGCCTGACATTGACGGCCCACACAGAAACGATCTGAATGGTGTTTTAAATTGATACATGTTCCCTTCAACAGTTCACCTAGACAACTAACTGTAGACTATAGCTGTCTAATGACTAAATAATTTCTCTACTACTAGTCCGTTCAAGAATAATAATAAGAAGAAGACGAATAAAGAATCATATTTTCTTTTATTATACGAATAAAAGTAACAACACTTAAAAAATACTACATTGAAAAAAGCACATTAAACATGAAAAAATACACTTTTTTAATTTATTTATAATAGAAAAATACCACATTTACATAGGCACTAGAAAAAACACTTTAATAAATACACTTTTTTTTCTTTATTTATAAAAAAGACAACATTTATTAGAATAATGCACTTAAAATAATATCACTTTATTTACAGCATTTTAAATGGGGTCCCCTACGGAGGCGGCCGCTGCGGCTGCCACGGGACCCGCTGCGGCGGGCCGGGAAGCGCCGCGGGAAGCGCCACGGGGGCTGGGAAGCGGGGGCCCGCTGTGGCGTGCCGGGGGCTGGCATTAAATAGTGGAAATTGATCTGCCTTGCACACACACACACACACACAAACACACACACACACACACACACACACACACACACACACACACACACACACATTGAAAATTGTTTTTGATAGAGAAAAAAAAGAATTTAAAAACACCCATTACCCAAAAAACCCTCCCACCCAATTTCTACTTTTTTTTATATTAATTTAAGTTAATTTTTCTAGACCGAGTTGTTTCTGTACTCTATACATTCAACTCGGTCTGAAATTAAATAATGGCCGTGTGGTAGTACCTTCACACCATCCTCAAGTACATAGACTCTGTCCGATATGGCCGACATGGCGATTTTATCAACTCTAACTGTGTAGTTTTTAAATTTTAAAGAGCGAATCGCCATGACTCTCGCTCTTGGGACTAAACTACGTTCCACACAGTTTCTGTACACACTCATGTCGAAATTATTTTTTACAAAGTGTGTAGGTACCCCCTTGCAAACTTGTTTGATATCCTTGTTGTGCGTTTCCACACAGTATACCTTCGGCCCAGGAAACACACCACTGGATATCAGATCACTACCCGTTTCAGATTTTAGCATTAACAATTGATTTGGGGCCTGGCGTTTCACTAGCTCTGGGTAGAGGGATTCATCCCTATTAGTGTAGTCCATTCGTGAGCTAATGTACTCGCCATTTTCCAAGTCATTCAATAGATTTTCAGTTTTGACTTTTAACAGGAGTGAATCAGTGTCCCCGTAATACACCTGAACTTGTCCCTCGATCGGCCACTGTACCTTGCATAAATTATAATAAAATGACAACATGAGTTTCTTAGATATTTCAGTTATTGCACTTCCGCCTGCAATATTTTTATTTAAAACAATGTTTCTTTTCTTGCGGTGTAGGAACACCATACCAGAGTCTATGATTGTGAACGATGTGAAGTTTGGATCCTCAATGATTCGAGCACAATCTTTGGGATTGGTTACAATGTCACATCGACTTCTGTTTCGTACGCTTTCGCACATTTTACCGAAAGCTGAGTTTAATATGAGTTTATAGACTTCTTTTTCAACTTTCGTTTTCGCTTGTGAACGCTTACTGACAAAGGTGTCAATAAACGTTTTCATGTAAGGCTTTTGATCAAATTGGAGGGCTCTATGAATCTTTGTGACTTTGAAACCATTGGACACCATCCATTTCAATAGTACGTGATGAAAGACGATATTCTGTTTCGGGTTGAGGTCGGCAATTAGTTTTTGTTTTGAAGGTACCCAGTGCATACTCCCATCCTCTACTAAAGATAAATTGTAGGGCTCAGAGAGTCCCTACCCACCGGTCTATTTATGCACGGAAAAACAAAGTCTTTTACCGAGTCACGGATTTCCATGGGTATTTCACCGTCAATTTCAAAAAACCATCCCTGTGCCCCATTCTCCTCAACACTAGCAATGTCGGGGAAATTCGAAGCACGCGGATTGTCAAGCCATTTATAATTGCCACACGGAAAACAGTAGTGAGACATTGCCGATGGGTAAAGAGAATTCATATCCAAAATCACTGCGTCCGACTTTTCATCGGTGTGCTGTCCGGTCGGATCAGTTTTCATGATACGGTCCCCACGAAAAACATACCCACCCCTCATTGATCTCTCTACAAAAAGATGCTGATCTACATCGGCGATCAGACCTATTTCTTCTTTGCTGATTTTAAGTATCAAGTCCATCACCAGATGAGGAGTGGAAAAATAATAACCTAAATCCAAGACAAATTCCTCATAGATTTTATCCGTATTTTTGCACACAATGTCCAGAAGAGTGAATACGTCACTGGCCAAGTATAGTTTACAATAATCCCACCCACTTTTACATCCGCCCTTTGCCCAAACCCTCCTAGGTAATTCGTAGTCGCTAGTGGTGCACTCACTCTCAGTAAGAGAATTGTAAAAAGCTTCAATGGGCGGTAGTGACACCTCATCTAGCCTCGAGACAGAGTTGTAATAATCATATGGATATATATCCTTACAAATTAATAAATCATACATTTCATCATCGGGGAAGTGCTGTTTGAGGAGGGGGAAGCTATCAAAATTGTCACTTTTCTGTACCTGAATCAATTGACTTAAAGATTTGGGGAAGAAGCTTAAAGAGTCTAAAAAACGGATTTTATTCAGGCACGTGTTACCCTTGTCAACTGTTTTCCACATGAATTCTAGCAGCAGTATTTTCTCCGATGATTTGGGTATGATATTATATGAAAAAGAACCATCTATCCATGCGTCATCTACAACTCCACCCTTGGCAATGCGGGCCAACGCCGGTAGAACAAACTTTAAGTCATAATTGGAATTGTTTATAAAAACAGGTAGGAAATATTGCTGTCTAACGTTTAAATTGCACGACTGATGTGCTACCCCCATAAAGTTACCCCCCCCCCCCGATGTAATTTTCTGTCACAAATGATCATGGTCGATCACCTTCCTCCTCCCCCCATTCCCAACACCATCATCAAATTCTCCCTTGCAAACCCAACACATTTTACGATTTTTAATGGCCAATCTGTCATCTGGTGATAGGAGCATATGATAGTTTGTGTAACGAAGGCGCGAAATCGCACTGTTCGCTGTTTTGATTAGACTGACCAATGCCGAGCGCATGAAGTCTTCACCGTCACCCAACATCTCAACTACATCCAGCACTTGCATGGCATTATTGGAATCTCGTTGCGCGTGAGCGTAAGAGACCCCTATGGCTTCATGTATTTTAACACGATTTGGATTTGACGAATCGTACACGTCTGTCAGTTTCGCTTCGCAGTCTAAAGCGATCTTATTGCTCTGCAGGAGCGTGTTTGGAAAATTTTTAAAACTTATGATCGTCCTATCTCCGCTTACCGTCTCCACAGCCTGGTATCCATGACGTTTACAGTGTTTCATGTGATGCTTTAACTTTAAATCAGTCCAAAATCTTGAGAGGCATGTTGGACAGTAATAACACACACCACCCCGCTTTTTACCCTCACATAAAACCCTACTAATATCAGTAATTGGATTAAAATGACCAATTGAATCGGGGTCTGTGGGTGGCGTGTATAGAAGCCACACCCAATGTTCCACTGATTCAATTGAAGGAGCCCTCACTGGAAATAATACGCCCTTCTTATCGGTACAATGACCCTCCTCAAATTCTGTTTCTTACTGTAAGACCGTGACACCGATCTTTAAATGTGCATTAGCCCGCTCAAAAATATCTATTCCTTTTAGTGTCACGGGAAATTGACCATTTAAACAATTAAAATCTACAATTGGGAACTTTGAACCCTCCCTACCATTAACTACCATTTAATCCAACTTTTTCTTAGATGCATCTCTTTGAAGAGGTCTGTATGCTGGAATTAAAAATGCATACTTGAAACACTGTAGCCTCGTATCGAAACAGATTCGTTGCACCCCCTGACATCCCTCTAAATCTGAATGATATTTTAAAACTATACCCCTCTTCCTATGCCCACCTCTTACAATAAAATTCTTTTTAAATCTACAAATATTAACATTTAAACTTTCAATAAATAAAACCACCGAGCCACTACCCCCCTCGTTTTCATTTTCCCACTTACTTTGAATACTATTAACCCAATTTAGAAAAACCTCCTCATAATTTGATAAATGCGGGCGAATTGCCAGCATCTCTGTGTGCAAGTATTTCGAATACACCTCGCCCGCATTTTCATTAAAAAAATATTTTAAGTGCTATTGATGCTTCTAAACTGACCCCCACCCCCACACCCCCATCTGTTGTTCAAGAATGGCTTGAATCTTATTAATATATAAATGTGTAATGGCCTGGGGATCTGTTATTATATCCCCCGACACTAGAGAGTTAAAGGGGTCACCGAATTTGGTGCTGTAGACCTTTGTGTAGTGCAAGGCAGAGTTGGAAAGAAAAAATCTGGAAGAGGGGATACTTGTGTTGTTGCTGTATCGTTACTACTACTACTAGTACTAGTTGTATCATTAAGTGGAATGGTGGGGCATGACATAGAATTGTCAATAGCACCACCCCCGGTCTGTTCAATTGCAATGGATGGAGATGGCATGAAGTCCTCTAAGTCAGTTCGTATGTATTCCAAGGTGTTTGGGGATAGCTGATCAAGCCAGCCTGTGTTGTCCTGTGACGGAATTTCTTTATGAGTACCCGGTTTAGATGCACTAGTAACATCGCCTAAATGCTCACGCATAAATCTATCTGTCCATTCCGGGTCCTCCATCATGTCAATGTCACAAGTTAAATCGTCTAGGCTAGCCATGTCCCCAAAACAATCATTTAGAAAACCCCTATGCCATTCCACATTGTCTAGAACTAATGTAGGTTCATCTCTAAACTCCATTGGTGGTGCTAGAATTGGTTCAGGTCCACTAAATGTTGATGCTTCATGACCCAATGAAGATGGCACTGCTATTTCATTAACCTATAGAAAAAAGGTTTATTTTCTATGTGAAATAATCATTCTTTTATAAAGTTAAAAAAAAATGTTCATTTTTCCAGCCCACTCACAAAACTCAATTCCTCCTAGAATTATTTAGACTAAATACTTACCCCCGCCCTCCACCTCCCACATAAAGTTCAGAAAGATGCAATACCCTTATTTATGCTGAAGCATTTCTAGTCGTATGTTTACCAGGATATTTAATAAGTACCATTTTTCACCCAACCCAAAAAACTCAATTCCTACTAGCATTTTTAAACTAAATACTTGGCTCCATCCCCCTCCCCAGAAAGTTCAGAAAGATACAATACCCTATTTATGCTGAAGCATTTCTAGTCGTATGTTTACCTGGATATTTAATAAGTACCATTTTTCACGCCACCCACAAAACTCAATTCCTTCTAGAATTATATAAACTAAATACTTACCCCCAACCCCCACCTCCCACAGAAAGTTCAGAAAGACACAATAGACTTATTTATGCTGAAGCATTTCTAATCGTATGTTTACCTGGATATTTAATAAGTACCATTTTTCCCCCAACCCACAAAACTCAATTCTTCCTAGAATTATTTAAACTAAATACTTACCCCCGCCCCCCACCTCACACAGAAAGTTCAGAAAGACACAATACCCTATTTACCCTGAAGCATTTTTTTGTCGTATGTTTATCTGGATATTTAATAAGTACCATTTTTCACCCCACCCACAAAACTCAATTCCTCCTAGCATTTTTAAGTAAATAATCATGTATAAGGTAGAGGTAAAATACCTACATTTCCAAATTCAGACTGCACTTGTACGCCTGAAGCCCCTGGCAAAGCATGAACAGGGGTGCCCTCCCGATCTTGACTAGATGAGGCTGATGCATTATGAGAATCCATCCACTCCCTCTTGAATTTTCTGCCAGGTTGCATAGAGGATTGTGCAGAGCTGACACTGGCTTGAGAGGCTCCTGGCTGGTCCAGAGAACTTGTAATGGAGCTAGCATATCTTATTATGGAAGGCCTTGTAGCTTGCATCAATGTGGCATCGTTCCATCTTGTTCTCTTTTCAGGGGGGGGGGGGTAATTGTAGGAATCTTCCTCCTCCTTAAAAAATAAGAAAAATTTAGTAAGGAAATAATAACCCTCTTTTACAGATAAATTGTCCTCTTCTGATTCTGATGTTGATTCTGATGATTCTGATGTTTGTAGCACTGATTTTTATAGCACTTATTTTTGATTTTTCTGATGTTTGTAGAATTGATTCTGATGTTTGTAGCACTCTATGTCTTAGCGCTTTAGAAATATTTAAAAAAGCTTCTAAAGTAAAATTTTGGAAAATTTTGAGTTTGGAGGGAAGAGGGATTTCAAAAACATCTTCCCATAACATGAATTATCCTCTAAAGTTGATTATGATGTTTGTAGCGCTCTATGTCTTAGCACTTTAGAAATATTTAAAAAAGCTTCTAAAGTAAAATTTTGGAAAATTTTGAGTTTGAGGGGAAGGGGGATTTCAAAAACATCTTCCCATAACATAATTTGTCCTCTAAAGTTGATTATGATGTTTGTAGCGCTCTATGTCTTAGCGCTTTACAAATATTTAAAAAAGCTTCTAAAGTAAAATTTTGGAAAATTTTGAGTTTGGGGGGGGGGGGGAAAGGGGATTACAAAACATCTTCCCATAACATAAATTGTCCTCTAAAGTTGATTATGATGTTTGTAGCGCTCTATGTCTTAGCGCTTTAGAAATATTTAAAAAAGCTTCTAAAGTAAAATTTTGGAAAATTTTGAGTTTGGG
This sequence comes from Artemia sinica, assembly GCA_027921565.1. Taxonomy (NCBI): domain Eukaryota; kingdom Metazoa; phylum Arthropoda; class Branchiopoda; order Anostraca; family Artemiidae; genus Artemia; species Artemia sinica. The sequence goes on along the minus strand of CM051260.1, from coordinate 44,541,998 downwards.
GGGGGAAGGGGGATTTCAAAACATCTTCCCACAATATAATTTGTCCTCTAAATTTTATTCTGATGTTTTTAGCACTCTATGTCTTAGCGCTTTAGAAATATTTTAAAAAGCTTCTAAAGTAAAATTTTGGAAAATTTTGAGTTTGAGGGGAAGGGAGGTTTTAAAAACATCTTCCCATAACATAATTTGTCCTCTAAAGTTGATTATGATGTTTCTAGCGCTCTATGTCTTAGCGCTTTACAAATATTTAAAAAAGCTTCTAAAGTAAAATTTTGGAAAGTTTTGAGTTTGGGGGGAAGGGGGATTTCAAAAACATCTTCACCTAACAAACTTTGTCCTCTAAAATTGATTATGATGTTTGTAGCGCTCTATGTCTTAGCGCTTTAGAAATATTTAAAAAAAGCTTCTAAAGTAAAATTTTGCAAAATTTTGAGTTTGGAGGGAAGGGGGATTTCAAAAACATCTTCCCCTAACATAAGTTGTCCTCTAAAGTTGATTATGATGTTTGTAGCACTCTATGTCTTCTAAAGTAAAAATTTTAAAGTAAAGCTTCTAAAGTAAAATTTTGGAAAATTTTGAGTTTGGGGGGAAGGGGGATTTCAAAAACATCTTCACCTAACAAACTTTGTCCTCTAAAATTGATTATGATGTTTGTAGCGCTCTATGTCTTAGCGCTTTAGAAATATTTAAAAATAGCTTCTAAAGTAAAATTTTGGAGAATTTTGAGTTTGGAGGGGGTAAGGGGGATTTCAAAAAAATCTTCCCATGATATAAATTACCCCCTAAAGTCAATATTGAGTTTAGTGTAGTATTCTTTAATTAACGATTTTAATATCAATTTTTTTAGTATACCATAACGCTAGACCCTATTTTAAATTGACAACATTGTTCAAACATCACTTATGCTTCGCATTTCAACGGCTTTACTCACGAAAAAATTTGACCATAAAAAGAATATATTTGTCAAGGAGACCCGTGCCGCTATCCTTCAAGATGTGGTATTAATAATTTCAGATAACGCATGTAAAAGCCTGTTTGGAAATTGTCACTCTTGTTAAGAGGATTAGACACAGATACTTTTAGAGCGGAAACTCTATTTTGATAATGGGAAAAGTAATATTTGGAACGAAATAACTATTTCTAAAGAATTAAGCTCGTAAACAGAGCAGGGGAGGAGGGATTTTATATAAAAAGAGATAAAAAGAGCGTACTTTACGTTTTCTAGCGAGTATAGTCATCATATTGTTGGGGGAGAGGGTGGGGGGCTTTGCCCCTGAAATTTGAATTTATTGGAGGAATGGTAAAATGATTTTATTTGGAAATAAATTAATAAATTTAGTAAACTGTACTCACATTATAAATTGATGTATCCATAACTTCAATGTCAATAATATTTAGTGTGCTATCCATGATATGTTAAATTAATATGAAAATTTAATCGTAGGGTATGAGCATTTTATACAAAATCTCAAGGACGAATAAAAAATCAGGCCTTTTATTTATAACCAATCACCGATCAAGTTATAGTATATTGAGCAACCTCCGCTGTCTCGGATTGAACCCCTAAAAAACGGATGTTGCCTCAAATAACAGTCTGATTGAGTTATATAATTTCGACTATACTCTCAAATCATGTTGGACCAGTTTATAAATTGCCAGCTTTAAAAAAAAAATGTTCACGTGAAGCTATGCTGCACATTCTTGTGCAATTCATATCAATAACAAAAAACCAGTCTGATTATCTTATACACCATTGACTATAGTTTCAAAACGTGTTTGAGCACTTTGTAGGTTTTCCAACTCTTTTAAAATGCCCATGTGATACTGTAGTGTCTTAGGCGTGGATTTTCTTATCCCTTTCCTTGTCCCTTTCAAAGTACTAGATAGGTTACTACTGACGTTTCAGTATCATGTCAAGTATTTCTTCAAGATTCTGAAGAAACAATGTAAAAGCACCACTAGAAGAACGATAAATATTGCCTTTGATTAGATCAATACCATTAGATATAATTTCTATAAATTATGACTCGAAAATACCCTCAAAATTCCTTGATAAGTCATCACGCAAGCAATAATGCAAATTTCAAGATATATACATGTCAAGACCTCCTTTAGCCATCTTGCAGCGGTTTATACGTTCCATTTTATAATCATGGATATCCAATAGTATTACATTGCCAGACTCCAAAAATGTCTCACACAAACCGACAACATCAGGCTGTCCATCCGAAACAATTTGTCTCAAATTATCTATTGACGAGGGGAGACCCTAAATATTAAGCTGAAGTGCTGTCAGAGAATAATTTCCTTTGGTAACCTCCTCCCCCCCCCCCAAATCCGAAACATATTTACAATTACGAATATGATTTACATTAATCGGAGTTTGATTAGCCTAACCCACAGAACTATTTACTATACTAATTACATCAAAAGGATTATTTTCAAGCTCGCAAAGGCGACTCTCATGGCTTAAAATATTCACAAAAGCAGGTTTTACTTGGAGTTTATTCAGGTCACCAGAAGAACCAAAAAGAAATATTTACTTAAATTAATTACAAAAGAAAAACCTGTTAAAGGATTACAAACACATAAATATATATATATATATATATATATATATATATATATATATATATATATATATATATATATATATATATATATATATATATATATATATATATATATTGTTTTTTATATATTTTGTTTTTATATATTTTGTTTTATTTTGTTTATATATATTTTGTTTTTTAAGAAGTATTTTATATTTCGGGAGAAGAAATTTGTAATCTCATAAGATGCATTTTTGTTTTGTAAGAATTATTTTGTTTTGTTTTGTAAGAAGTATTTTTGCTTGTAACAAGTATTTTGTATTTTTTAAGAAGAGTTTGTAATTGTTTAGGAATTATTTATGTTTTGTAAGAATTATTTTTGCTTTGAAAGAAGTATTTTTTTTGTAAGAAATATTTTTACTTTGAAAGAACAATTTTATTCTTAGGATGTATTTTTATTTTGGAAGAATGGTTTTGTGCATTTTTGTTTTGTAGCAATTATTTTGTTCTGTAAAAAGTATTTTTGTTTTGTAACAAGTATTTTGTATTTAGTAAGAACAGTTTATAATTGTTTTGGATGTATTTTCGTTTTGTAAGAATAATTTAAAAACCTATTTAAAATCGTAAAAAAGTATTTTTTACTTCGTAGAAACAATCTGATCTTTTTAGCATGTGTTTTCGTTTTGTAAGAATTATTTTTTGTTTCGTAATAAGTATTTTACATTTTGTAAGAAGAATTTTTGATTTCTTAGACTGTATTTTTATTTTGTATGATTTTTTTTGTTTCTAAGAATTATATTATGTTTCTTAATAAGTATTTTTTATTTTGTAATAAGAATGTGTGATTTCTTAGGATGTATTTCGTTTTTTAAGATTTATTTTTTTGTTTTTTAGGAAGTATTTTGTGTTTTATAAGAATTATTTTATGTTTTGCAAGAATTATTTTTTGTTTTGTAGCAAGTATTTTGTATTTTGTAAGAACAGTTTGTGATTGCTTAAGATGTATTTTCATTTTGTAAGAATTATTTTTGTTTTGTAACAAGCATTTTGTATTTCGGAAGGACAGTTTGTAATTGTTTAGAATGTATTTTTGTTCTGTAAGATTGTTTTTTGATTCGTAAGAAGTATTTTGCGTTTTGTAATAAGAATGTGATTTCTTAGGATGTATTTTTATTTTGTAAGAATTATTTTTGCATAGAGTGCCATTGGTACACCCGCAAGCATATTTTTTGTCATTTTAAGATATATAAAAAAAGGTGAGTAATTTTCCTAGTCCAAAAAAGTTCAGTCCAAAAAAAGTGCTTTTGCAAATATTATTTTTTTAACAGTAAAGGTCATGACTAACATATCTATATCATTCTAGTTTTGTATTTCGAAAATATTAAATGTGATTTTTTTTAAGTATGTTTCATTTTATTTTAAGACTTATAAAAAAATTCCATGTTTAAAAAAATATAAAAATAAAAAATAGCTAGACTTAGAAAAAAAGAAAAAAATTATGGGAGGGGGCCAAAAGTTGGAGGTAGGGGGCTCCTTGGGGGTTGGGGAGAGGGGGCCCTTGGAGGTTGAGGTCCTTGGTGGTTAGGGTCATTTATGATTGCGGTCCTTGATGGTTCAAATCCATAACCGTCTCACTAGTTGATTTCTAAGGAATTCTAAGGATTGTTCTGAATTTCTATATTAAAATTCTTTTCTTGGAATCTTCAACTTTATTACTTTCAACTTTTTAGTGTTCTCCATTGCTAAGGAATATTACACATTACCCCCATCCCTTATTATGTACTTGTTTATTATAGCGACCACAGTCGAGAAGTGAAAGCTAGGTCAAGTAACATGATCTTTTCTTGGTGCCTACGACCCTATTAGTTTCAACTTTTTAGCATACTCCAATGCTAAAGCATATTTTATATTGCCAACATTCCTCAATTGGTACTTGTGTATCATACAAAAACACAGCCAAGAAGTAAAGCTAGGACAAGTCATAAGATCATCTTGGTGTCTACGACTCTATTAGTTTCAACTTTTCAGCATACTCCATGCCAAAGAATATTATACATTGCCCTCCCTCATTATGTACTTGTGTACTATACAGAACATGGCCAAAAAATAAAGCTAGGTCAAGTCGCAAAATCACTTTGTCACCAGTAACCGTTTCCACATATTGATACCAATGATGTTATCCTGACATTTATGTCAGGTTGCGTGAGACTTACCATCCTCTCAGACTTACCTTAACTGGTAAGCAGTTTTAATTCAATTATCACTTTTTTATGATCCAATTAAAAAAAATAAGAATTTTATTGTCCTCTGTTTCATCCTATTATTCACGTCACCAATTAAGATCAGTCAGTCTTTTAACCCTTTTACCACGGTCATTCCGTCCAAATAAAATAATGTTCGTATTATTCCAATCTTGGCTTCATACCTATATTCATTGCAATGATACAAGATAAAATAATTCTGACTGTACCATTCCTTTCCTCAATCTGAATTTACCCGCGACACATTCCTAACCAAATCCGTCTTGGCTAGAGGCTAGGATATTCAATTCACCATAAATGGTGTAGCGGTCGTAGAATCATCTCTGATTGGCCCAAATATGGATGTAGCTGGTGCCAGAAACCTGTCTGGTCGCTTTATACGATCTCGCCCCGTGTCTATTACACGCCCATTACTTACGGAGAAACCCCCTCCCCACGGGAATATCTTCTAGACAATTCATGCCTGGTGAAAATTTATCCAGAACAATTATTCTTAACTACTCCGCGCTTAAAATTCAGCCGGAAAAGAGAAAGAAAGACATATAAAAAGAATTTAGTTTAAGAGTTCTGACAAATTTCTCCAGTGTATAATTTCCCCTGACAAGTTCACTCCCTGGAAACTTCTCTCTCCATGAAAAATTCCTCCCTGGAAAATTTCCCCCCTCCACCAAAATGTAAGAATACATCCCAATAACAAATACTATGCATAAAGAAATGGTAAATTTTATAACTTAAAGACATTTCCCCTGGGGCTGTGTGGTAGGATTATGTTATACCCAAAGGCATAGTTATTGGGCCTTTCAACTATGATGAACAAAATGGCTATCTCAAAATTTTGATTTATACAATTTCGGAAAAAAAGGGATGGGGGAGGGACCTAGTTGCCCTAGTTAATTTCTGTTTAAATGAGACCTCTCCTGATATTCTAGGACCTCTTGGTCGATACGATCACCCCTGGGGAAACAAACAACAAACAAATAAACACGCATCCGTGACCTTTCTTCTAGGAAAAAATACAAAATTCCACATTTTTCCAGATAGGAGCTTTAAACCTACATAGTAGTGTTCTCTGATACGCTGAATCTGATGGTGTGATTTCCATTAAGATCACTTGAGTTTTAGGGGATGTTCCCCTCTTTGTTGGAAAATCAGGCAAATTTTCTCCGGTTCGTAACCTCTGATGGGTAAGACTAAACTTAATGAAATTTATATGTTCCGTTTTTTAGAGTTTCGGTTACTATTGAGCCGGGTCGCTCCTTATTTATAGTTCGTTACCACGAACTATTTGATTATAAAAACTTTATCATAAAGAGTCCAGGGTAGGGGTAGCGTAACTTATACAAGGAATAAATATTGTTTATCTTAAGTTCTAACGTCCGTCTTAGCTTTCATTAAAAAAAAACTTGCTTGTATAATTTAATCTTTGTTCGTTTTTTAATACCGTACCCATGTTTGCTCAAAATGCAGGAAAGTCTACCATCTCCTCAAGCTTAATTATTAAAAATCGAAAATAAACTTGTAAACCCTGGCATTCGACATGCGACAAGATTGTATATATGTGGTTTTTGACCTAAGTTTTAGCATAAAAATCGTGTTATTTAGTTTTAAGTCATGGTATGATAAATCAGCAATTTCAGTTGAATTTAGAAATTCTGGCATGAACTCAATTCCTCCTTCCTGTATATACTTCACATAATCATAAATTGTATCAGATTTTTATTCTATTGGGAGGTGATCGACACTCTCGGTATTAATTTTACTTAATCCTTTTTTGAGTGGTGCTAAAATAATGTGTTCCTTCATTCCATTATAATTTTGATTACTTATCAATGCGTCCTATTTGATCAATCATGCTGGTTGTCGCATGTATTTTCTCCGTATTGGATTTGAACGAGTGATCTTATTCTGTTAAATTCTGAGGAGGAAAATAAATTTATGATCAAATGACTGAGAATGAATAGTGTGGAAAAAGTGGGCATATTGTATATGTCAGGAATGGATTTTTTTAACATGGGGCACGAAATAACGGTCGCAGTTTTGTCAGACCACTATATGTCAGAGCCAGTACGTGTAGGCTATAACCATTGTTGTGCCAATAGATTGTATCTGACATTTCAATGATTCTAAGAGGATTGTCAAAAACAGTTTTTCAAGCTGGTGTCAAAGGGTGAATCGAGAGGACAATGAATGTTCAATCACCTTTTGTTCTTTTTATCTAAGACAGCCTGCTGATCTTTCATAAAAGCTTAGAAAACTGTCTTTTCTTTTTAATTTTCTCCTGAATTTGAAAACGTCATATACGGCTTTTAGACGTGGCAGCAACGATATTGATTCTACGTTAAAGATATAAGGCTTAAACGTTAACTCCTCAAGGTTAATAGTGCTGAGCTTAATTTAAAATGGAATTTAAGAACTCAACAACGTAACTTAAAAAGCTGATAAGAATTTAAGGTATGAAGCTACTTACGAAGTTAAGGTACGAAATTAAGTGTATAATGGTTAAGTGTATATGGTTGGGATTGGTGAATAATCTTTAGACACCCTATCATGAGCGATTTTATATAATTAACAACAGTAGTGTCCGTTTTAAACTGACTAAATTCAGTTTTAAACTGCTCACAAAATTAGTTTATTGTATATTGTAATTTGTTTATTGTTTATTCCAATATATACTTATAGATAAGAAAATTATATCTAAATTGAAAGGAATTAATTTTATAAAATTGAAGTGTTTTGGAGTAAATTCCATCAGATGTTCCTTTTTTAATTAACATTATTTCCATTATTTACGTTATTAACATTATTTCCATTAACATTTTTGCCATGAGCAAGCACCTGCTGCTCTCAGTGGCTCTAAAAGGGGGTAAGGGTCTTGCGGCTCCGATAGTATGTATTTGTATATCCGTTATAACTGCTCGTTTTTTCGTATTTTTGTTTGGAAAATAAAACAAAATTGACAGAAATATTGACAAAACAAAAGTTTGTCCCTTAAATTTTGAATTATATATTTTAGCAGACCCCACTCCTAGGTTTTATTTAAAATGAGGATAGATCCTAATGTCTGCAGCGACAGGTTAGTTTCTATTTGACATACCAGGGGATATTCACTAAGTCTCAAACATGATAAGAAAATTATTCCGAATTCGCCGTTAAAATTTTGACAAATTTATTTACTTGCTATACGATATATTATTAATACTAGTAAAATATTTTTTAACTTTATAATAAAGATTTTATAAATTAATAAAATGTTTAATAATGTACGAAAAATGATTTATACATAAAAAATAATTTCTTGTGCTAGGTTAAATTTTAACCAAATGTTGTCTTAAAAAAAGTATAGAAAAAAGAGTCGTTTTGTTTATAATTGAAGAAAAACTATAGTCAGTGTTGCCAGATTGGGCTAGTTTCCGCCAATTGGGCTAGTAAAATTTCATTTTTGCGGGTAAGATTCCCAAAAACCCGCAACGCGGGTTTTTGGGCTAAAAAACCTTTCATTTTGCTATTTTTGGGCTATATTTACAAAACATGTTTTTTAATTTCGAAATCGACCGAGACACGATGCAAAAGCCAGCGGTCATCATGTCATGTCTGTAGTTGTCATGTAGATTGTCTGTGGCGGAACTGCCGAGCTCCAACGCTCCAACAACTTTCAAAGAAGAACGGAAAGAAAAGACCAGTGAGTAGTGTGTGACTCATTCTCTAGCCAAGAAAGTGATAAATCTTGGAACAAGGGGAGAGGTAGAAAAACTTTTTTTTTCCTTTATTGATAGGTAAATTGTACTGACCTGCTGTCCGAGTTGCTGTGTCTGTTATGAGCCAAGATTCTGAAGTAACTTAGCTTAGATAAGATAACCATAGTTAATTCCAACCATTCTCCAAAGAGAGTACTCAAACGTAACCTCTGCCATTGTCCAGCCCGTCTGACACCAGTAGGGGCCACTAAATTTTGTTGGTACAGGAAGAGGACAGGGTAAATTTGGAATATAGGACCATAATGAGATAGCTAGGAAATAAACATACCATTCGATTCAGAATTCAATCCTCTATCCGAATATAACAATAAATTCCGGCGGAAATTGATTCTAGAAATTTTGAAAATTCTGGAATTTCCAGATTCTGGGATTGGAAAAACCTAGTTTCGGTTTAGTTTTCGGCTCACTCGGTATTCGAGGTCTAGGCCACCCCACCTACAACCCCATGGCCCGCCCCCGAATCCCTTCGTATCCCCGAAAAGCTTGATTTGTAGAATCTAAGGGATGAGTTTCCGCCGGAAATGATTGCTATATTTGGACACAGCATTGAATTTTGAGTCGAATGGTATGTTTATTTTTTAGCTATCTCATTATGGTCCTATATTCCAAATTAACCGAGGACAGATACCGTGAATCTTATTTGCACTATATCTTCCCAAGGCTGGACCAGAAGTGTAAAATTTTTACACAGCTGAAAATATCTGGTCTGCTTTACCTGCTGTGTGAAAATTATTAATTTCTGGTCAAGCATGAAGGAGATATGGAGCAGATAAGATTCACGGTATCTCTCTTCTTCCTATACCATACTATATTGTACACACAGAAGGACATGTTTATCTGGACTGTGAGCAGAGCATCGTTCGACTGAAAACCATATAGGCTACCTGACCTTAGTTTTTCAGCATTTGCTTAGAGAAGGAACCAGAAAATATTCAGAGTAAATCAGTAAACAGAGGAAAGGCTCAGCTAGACACTAATGTACCAGTATTGAGTTTCTACAGAATTTTTTTAAGATTCATAATAGCAAAATGGACATTGCAAAACTTGTGTTTTGATGGTTGCTTGTTGCTTTTATGTTACCTTACTTCTGCTTAACTCCAGCATCTGGTAAAATAGGAAAAGAGGTTTTAAAGATAAATTAAAGTTTTTTTGTTGATTGCTTCAGTTTGGATTCCTCAATTTCCTTCCCTTTAAATGAGCCGAACAGCTCGTAGCTTGAAATACTTGATGGTTATGGTTACACGAAAGTAGCATAGGGTAAAGGAGCTGGTAGTCGGCCAGGTCAGAGTAGTCGGAAATTCAAACAAATAAAATTTTATTAAAAATTTGTCAAACCACATCTTGAGTTGTTTTTTTTTATGCCAGAATATCAGCAGTGTTGCTGGCCATCAAGGAAAAAAAAAATCCAACCTATCTCTTAGAAAACGAATGAGTTCTAAATTTATTTCTGTTTGACTGTCTGGCTACTATGACCTGGCCGTCTACCAGCTCCGTTACCCTAATGGCTATACAAAAACTATATAATTCCTCTTTCTGGCTTACTAAAAATCAGAGTGAAATGGTTAATGGTTATAAAGAACCCTCATACTAAAAATGGGTGACAATTTGTTTATTTTGGTGTAATTGCCAATTTTTTAATAATAATTGCCAACTTGCTAGCTGGTTAGATTGACAATGATGTTGATGGGGTATGTTTTGGATTATCAGACAATATGCCAAATTAAATTATACTTCATGTAAAACTATAACTGTCAGAAGCTTAATATTCTTGAGTGCATGGGACAATCAGAAAAATTCAGTTGATGCAAATCCCCAGTTAGCTTGATGTGCTTGCTAATTAATAATTTCAGGACTTTCTAGCCAAAACTAAGCTTTAAATGAAAGGGTAAAACCTATTCCTGTTTCATTTAAGACTTTTCTGCAGCAGATAGACACAAAAAGTTGTTCATGCTTTTCCAGCAGTTTGCTTTAGATGGTTAGAACAAGCAGGTGGTTAAAACATCCCTTTTTTCAGATTGTCGCCATGGGAAAATGGGCGAAGTATGCCAAAACATATAATGAAAGGTGGGAGAATGAATTTCCTTGGGTCAAGCAATGCCCAACTGATGAGTCAAAAGCATACTGTACGGCGTGCAGAAAAGAAATTAGGGCTCATCATAATGACCTGTCAGTGCATGCTAGCTCTCAAAAACATAGACTGAAGTCAATGCAACAGGTCCCGTCAAAAGGTTGCAAGACACTTGATGGCCATGTGACAGTTTTAAGTGACAAAGTGAAGAAACACGAGCTTGCCATTGCCTGTCACATTGCTTGCCACTCATCTGTTAGAACGGTAGACCACCTAGGAGAACTGATTAATGTCATTATATCTTCAACTGCTACTTCTGCTGCCAAACCAACAGATCGACTTAGACTACATCGTACGAAATGCAGTGCTTTGATTGTGCATGTGATTGCACCTAGTCTACTAGAAGAAATAGTGCAAGATTGTAATAACAAGTATTCTTTGATATTGGATGAGTCTACAGATGTTGGAACGCACAAATACATGGCTGTATGTATTAGATTCTTTTGCAATAGAAGGAAGAAAATAGTGACACGTTTCCTAGGACTTGTCGAGATTCATAGTGCTACAGCTGAGAACCTTTATAATGGACTGAAGGACTTCATTGAAAACAAAATTAAATTGAAGCTGGAGAATATTACAGGACTAGGAACTGATGGTGCCAGTAATATGGTTGGACAGAACTGCTCTTTGTTTACTAAACTAAGGGAGCATAATCCTGATCTAGTTTTGATCAAATGCATTTGCCATTCGTTGCACTTGTGCATGTCAGCAGCAGCTAAAGTTTTGCCAACAAACATAGAGTTTTTGCTAAGAGAGACTTATAACTGGTTCAGCAATAGCCCTCTCAGACGGGAGGCTTATCGTCAAATATACTCCTTGATCAATAGTACGGGAAAAGAGCCAAAGAAGATTTTGCAGCTCAGTGGCACTCGTTGGCTCGCCAGAGAGGCTGCCATTGATATGATTCTTGAGCAGTGGCTTGAGTTGAAGACTCACTTCAAAAGGGCAGCGCAGACTGAGCGATGTTTTACTGCGAACACGCTTTCGATGATGTACGAGGATGATGTGAACTATTTCTTTTTGACATTTCTGCTTCCTATTACAAAAGAATTCACCAGAATGAGCCTCTTATTTCAGCAGACTTCTGTCGACCCAGCCAAGTTGTTCAAAGATTTTGAATCATTTGTTTCTACATTATTCCGTCGTGTAGTGAGAGGGGCCGAAAAACTGACTACCGCTCAGTTGCTAGAAATAGAAATGATAGAAGAAAACTTTTTAGATGTTACACTTGCTGATCTTGGAACCAATTTCCGTCGAATGTTGATAAACTCGAAAGTTCCAGATGAACAAAAGAGTGAACTTAGAAAAAGATGCTATGACTTTCTGAAGAAATTGTGTGAAGAGGTGAAGAAAAGAGTCCCTTCACACATGAAATTGCTTTCAACTGTGGTTTTGTTATCACCAGAGCACTGTCTGAGTCAGACTCGTTGCAGTTTTGATAACCTACCTTTGTCTCTTCTTGTGCCAGTGCCAGATAAAAACTTGCGGAAAGTGGAACTAATAGAAGATCAGTGGAGAAGACTGCTGTCTATCGACTGGACACTGGTGGTTGAGAAAAGTGAATCTCTCAATTCTGAACAATTTTGGGTCGCTGTGTACAATTACACAAATGCAGGGGGAGAATATTGTTTTAGAGAACTCGCCGCCTCTGTACTCAATATTTTGGCACTACCAGTGTCGAACGCGTTTGTTGAACGGGTTTTTAGTATAATGAACTGCGTTAAGACAAAAGTTAGGAATAGAATGGGCCTGAAGCTGCTTTCGGCGATATTATTGATTAGAGGGTGCCTTCATGGGGATGAAAAATGTTGTCAAAATTTCATCCCTTCGAAAGCAATGTTTCAAAGGTTCGACAGCTCTATGTATAAGTGCGAAAAAAGTAATGCTGAAACTGAAGATGAAGACATCGCGGTTTTTGAACTGTTAGATGAGTTTTTTGAGGAGTGATAACCCACAGTTGTGTATTTTTTCTGTGGTGCATTTGTTGCTGGATAATATTTTGCTTCTAATTATTTAGACTCAGGGCGTATTTTTCG